>OX596075.1:136005011-136449105 GCA_951394005.1 Protophormia terraenovae | reverse complement strand
AGAAAACAAGCTTAATTTGTGATCACTCATATTTCTAACCAAAAATCGATATTTTGTATGAAAATCGATATTTTGTGTGAAAAATCTTTAAACCCTCATAACTCTGTAAATAAGCGTTTTTCGGAGAAAACAAGCTTAATTTGTGATCACTCATATTTCTAACCAAAAATCGATATTTTGTATGAAAATCGATATTTTGTGTGAAAAATCTTTAAACCCTCATAACTCTGTAAATAAGCGTTTTTCGGAGAAAATAAGCTTAATTTGTGATCACTCATATTTCTAACCAAAAATCGATATTTTGTATGAAAATCGATATTTTGTGTGAAAAATCGTTAAATCCTCATAACTCTGTAAATAAGCGTTTTTCGGAGAAAATAAGCTTAATTTGTGATCACTCATATTTCTAACCAAAAATCGATATTTTGTATGAAAATCGAAATTTTGTATTGAAAATCTTTAAACCCTCATAACTCTGTAAATAACCGTTTTTCGGAGAAAACAAGCTTAATTTGTGATCACTCATATTTCTAACCAAAAATCGATATTTTTATAAAAAATCTTTAAACCCTCATAACTTTGTAAATAAGCGTTTTTCGGAGAAAACAAGCTTAATTTGTGATCACTCATATTTCTAACCAAAAATCGATATTTTGCATGAAAATCGATATTTTGTATGAAAATCGAAATTTTGTATGAAAAATCTTTAAACCCTCATAACTTTGTAAATAAGCGTTTTTCGGAGAAAACAAGCTTAATTTGTGATCACTCATATTTCTAACCAAAAATCGATATTTTGCATGAAAATCGATATTTTGTATGAAAAAACTTTAAACCCTCATAACTCTGTAAATAAGCGTTTTTCGGAGAAAACAAGCTTAATTTGTGATCACTCATATTTCTAACCAAAAATCGATATTTTGTATGAAAATCGATATTTTGTATGAAAAATCTTTGAACCCTCATAACTTTGTAAATAAGCGTTTTTCGGAGAAAACAAGCTTAATTTGTGATCACTCATATTTCTAACCAAAAATCGATATTTTGTATGAAAATCGATATTTTGTATGAAAAATCTTTGAACCCTCATAACTTTGTAAATAAGCGTTTTTCGGAGAAAACAAGCTTAATTTGTGATCACTCATATTTCTAACCAAAAATCGATATTTTGTATGAAAATCGATATTTTGTATGAAAAATCTTTAAACCCTCATAACTTTGTAAATAAGCGTTTTTCGGAGAAAACAAGCTTAATTTGTGATCACTCATATTTCTAACCAAAATCGATATTTTGTATGAAAATCTATATTTTGTATGAAAATCAATATTTTGTATGAAAAATCTTTAAACCCTCATAACTTTGTAAATAAGCGTTTTTCGGAGAAAACAAGCTTAATTTGTGATCACTCATATTTCTAACCAAATATCGAAATTTTGTATGAAAAATCTTTAAACCCTCATAACTTTGTAAATAAGCGTTTTTCGGAGAAAACAAGCTTAATTTGTGATCACTCATATTTCTAACCAAAAATCGATATTTTGTATGAAAAATTTTTAAAACCTCATAATTTTGTAAATAAGCGTTTTTCGGAGAAAACAAGCTTAATTTGTGATCACTCATATTTCTAACCAAAAACCGATATTTTGTATGAACAAATTTTAAACCCTCATAACTTTGTAAATAAGCGTTTTTCGGAGAAAATAAGCTTAATATGTGATCACTCATATTTCTAACCAAAAATCGATATTTTGTATGAAAATCAAAATCAAAATCAAATCAAAATATGAAAAAACTTTAAACCCTCATAACTTTGTAAATAAGCGTTTTTCGGAGAAAACAAGCTTAATTTGTGATCACTCATATTTCTAACCAAAAATCGATATTTTGTATGAAAAATTTTTAAAACCTCATAATTTTGTAAATAAGCGTTTTTCGGAGAAAACAAGCTTAATTTGTGATCACTCATATTTCTAACCAAAAATCGATATTTTGTATGAAAAATCTTTAAACCCTCATAACTCTGTAACTAAGCGTTTTTCGGAGAAAACAAGCTTAATTTGTGATCACTCATATTTCTAACCAAAAATCGATATTTTGTATGAAAAACCTTTAAACCCTCATAACTTTGTAAATAAGCGTTTTTCGGAGAAAACAAGCTTAATTTGTGATCACATATTTCTATCGATTTTTGGTCATATTTCTAACCAAAAATCGATATTTTGTATGAAAATCGATATTTTCTATGAAAAATCTTTAAACCCTCATAACTCTGTAAATAAGCGTTTTTCGGAGAAAACAAGCTTAATTTGTGATCACATATTTCTATCGATTTTTGGTCATATTTCTAACCAAAAATCGATATTTTGTATGAAAATCGATATTTTCTATGAAAAATCTTTAAACCCTCATAACTCTGTAAATAAGCGTTTTTCGGAGCAAACAAGCTTAATTTGTGATCACTCATATTTCTAACCAAAAACCGATATTTTGTATGAACAAATTTTAAACCCTCATAACTTTGTAAATAAGCGTTTTTCGGAGAAAATAAGCTTAATTTGTGATCACTCATATTTCTAACCAAAAATCGATATTTTGTACGAAAAATCTTTAAACCCTCATAACTTTGTAAATAAGCGTTTTTCGGAGAAAACAAGCTTAATTTGTGATCACTCATATTTCTAACCAAAAATCGATATTTTGTATGAAAAATCTTTAAACCCTCATAACTTTGTAAATAAGCGTTTTTCGGAGAAAACAAGCTTAATTTGTGATCACTCATATTTTTAACCAAAAATCGATATTTTGTATGAAAATCGATATTTTGTATGAAAAATCTTTAAACCCTCATAACTTTGTAAGTAAGCGTTTTTCGGAGAAAACAAGCTTAATTTGTGATCACTCATATTTCTAACCAAAAATCGATATTTTGTATGAAAAACCTTTAAACCCTCATAACTTTGTAAATAAGCGTTTTTCGGAGAAAACAAGCTTAATTTGTGATCACTCATATTTCTAACCAAAAATCGATATTTTGTATGAAAAATCTTTAAACCCTCATAACTTTGTAAATAAGCGTTTTTCGGAGAAAACAAGCTTAATTTGTGATCACTCATATTTCTAACCAAAAATCGAAATTTTGTATGAAAAATCTTTAAACCCTCATAACTTTGTAAATAAGCGTTTTTCGGAGAAAACAAGTTTAATTTGTGATCACTCATATTTCTAACCAAAAATCGATATTTTGTATGAAAATCGATATTTTGTATGAAAAGTCTTTAAACCCTCATAACTCTGTAAATAAGCGTTTTTCGGAGAAAATAAGCTTATTTTGTGATCACTCATATTTCTAACCAAAAATCGATATTTTGTATGAAAATCGATATTTTGTATGGAAAATCTTTAAACCCTCATAATTTTGTAAATAAGCGTTTTTCGGAGAAAACAAGCTTAATATGTGATCACTCATATTTCTAACCAAAAATCGATATTTTGTATGAAAAATTTTTAAAACCTCATATCTTTGTAAATAAGCGTTTTTCGGAGAAAACAAGCTTAATTTTTGATCACTCATATTTCTAACCAAAAATCGATATTTTGTATGAAAAATCTTTAAACCCTCATAACTTTGTAAATAAGCGTTTTTCGGAGAAAACAAGCTTAATTTGTGATCACTCATATTTTTAACCAAAAATCGATATTTTGTATGAAAATCGATATTTTGTATGAAAAATCTTTAAACCCTCATAACTTTGTAAATAAGCGTTTTTCGGAGAAAACAAGCTTAATTTGTGATCACTCATATTTCTAACCAAAAATCGATATTTTGTATGAAAAACCTTTAAACCCTCATAACTTTGTAAATAAGCGTTTTTCGGAGAAAACAAGCTTAATTTGTGATCACTCATATTTCTAACCAAAAATCGATATTTTGTATGAAAAATCTTTAAACCCTCATAACTTTGTAAATAAGCGTTTTTCGGAGAAAACAAGCTTAATTTGTGATCACTCATATTTCTAACCAAAAATCGATATTTTGTATGAAAATCGATATTTTGTATGAAAAATCTTTAAACCCTCATAACTTTGTAAATAAGCGTTTTTCGGAGAAAACAAGCTTAATTTGTGATCACTCATATTTCTAACCAAAAATCGATATTTTGTATGAAAATCGATATTTTGTATGAAAAGTCTTTAAACCCTCATAACTCTGTAAATAAGCGTTTTTCGGAGAAAATAAGCTTATTTTGTGATCACTCATATTTCTAACCAAAAATCGATATTTTGTATGAAAATCGATATTTTGTATGGAAAATCTTTAAACCCTCATAATTTTGTAAATAAGCGTTTTTCGGAGAAAACAAGCTTAATATGTGATCACTCATATTTCTAACCAAAAATCGATATTTTGTATGAAAATCGATATTTTGTATGGAAAATCTTTAAACCCTCATAATTTTGTAAATAAGCGTTTTTCGGAGAAAACAAGCTTAATTTGTGATCACTCATATTTCTAACCAAAAATCGATATTTTGTATGAAAAATTTTTAAAACCTCATATCACTCATATTTCTAACCAAAAACCGATATTTTGTATGAACAAATTTTAAACCCTCATAACTTTGTAAATAAGCGTTTTTCGGAGAAAATAAGCTTAATATGTGATCACTCATATTTCTAACCAAAAATCGATATTTTGTATGAAAATCAAAATCAAAATCAAATCAAAATATGAAAAAACTTTAAACCCTCATAACTTTGTAAATAAGCGTTTTTCGGAGAAAATAAGCTTAATATGTGATCACTCATATTTCTAACCAAAAATCGATATTTTGTATGAAAAATCTTTAAAACCTCATAACTTTGTAAATAAGCGTTTTTCGGAGAAAATAAGCTTAATATGTGATCACTCATATTTCTAACCAAAAATCGATATTTTGTATGAAAATCGATATTTTCTATGAAAAATCTTTAAACCCTCATAACTCTGTAAATAAGCGTTAATTTGTGATCACTCATATTTCTAAAAAAAAATCTTTAAACCCTCATAACTCTGTAACTAAGCGTTTTTCGGAGAAAACATGCTTAATTTGTGATCTTTCATATTTCTAACCAAAAATCGATATTTTGTATGAAAAATTTTTAAACCCTCATAACTTTGTAAATAAGCGTTTTTCGGAGAAAACAAGCTTAATTTGTGATCACTCATATTTCTAACCAAAAATCGATATTTTGTATGAAAATCGATATTTTGTATGAAAAATCTTTAAACCCTCATAACTTTGTAAATAAGCGTTTTTCGGAGAAAACAAGCTTAATTTGTGATCACTCATATTTCTAACCAAAAATCGATATTTTGTATGAAAAACCTTTAAACCCTCATAACTTTGTAAATAAGCGTTTTTCGGAGAAAACAAGCATAATTTGTGATCACTCATATTTCTCATAACTTTGTAAATAAGCGTTTTTCGGAGAAAACAAGCTTAATTTGTGATCACTCATATTTCTAACCAAAAATCGATATTTTGTATGAAAATCGATATTTTGTATGAAAAATCTTTAAACCCTCATAACTTTGTAAATAAGCGTTTTTCGGAGAAAACAAGCTTAATTTGTGATCACTCATATTTCTAACCAAAAATCGATATTTTGTATGAAAAACCTTTAAACCCTCATAACTTTGTAAATAAGCGTTTTTCGGAGAAAACAAGCTTAATTTGTGATCACTCATATTTCTAACCAAAAATCGATATTTTGTATGAAAATCGATATTTTTTATGAAAATCGATATTTTGTATGAAAATCGATATTTTGTATGAAAATCGATATTTTGTATGAAAAATCTTTAAACCCTCATAACTTTGTAAATAAGCGTTTTTCGGAGAAAACAGCGTTATTTTTTAGTAAGAATTATTTTTTCTGTAAAAAAATAATTTCTTTGAAAAATTTTTTTTTCGAGTTTTTTTAATTTTTTTTTTTTTTTTTTTCAAAAAAAAATTTTTTTAAATTCCCGAATGCTTTTTTTCTTCAGTGTGGTGAATTCGGTTATGGTGAATTTCCGGTGTGGTGGATAAAATTGTATTCACCACACAAACCGTTACTCGAAAAAATTGCACGGCATTACTGACACACAGTGTTACCCTCTAAAATGTTCTGCCTTATCTTTATTACACAATTTTTTGGTAGGTTTTTGGAATTACTAATGAAGTGTGGATGGTATCAGTCGAGGCAACTGTTTTTAGTACTTTAAGATTTCTGGCTACTTTGATTATTTTTAATTAGAACTGCGACCAACTTCAACTTCTGCGCCGATCGGTTGTAAGCCGGCTGGTTCGAGCCGGCGGATGTATTTAAGAGCCGCCGATTAAATTGCGGCTTAAACATGACTCAATTACAGCCGCTGATTTTGGTCAAGCTTAATGAATTTAATGTAAAACCTTTAGTAAATTTATATATTCTTGAAATATTAAATTTTAAAAAAATAATTTCATAAATTTCCTAATAATGTCGGCGACATTTTTAGCAATGCTGTCGACTCATGAATTTCGGCGGCAAATTTGCTACCCACGTGCCTACGATATTTGCAGGATGAAGCTGCGCTGCTCTAATTTACAACGACAAATTTTGCAAATTTTCGGCAAACAAACATGGCGATTTTACACGCATTTTTCAAAAATGTTTGACAAATCGTGCGCCCTAGGTCGGCAAATTTTACAAATGCACTTGAAATGTACATAAACGAAAACTTCCCTAATTTGGCAAATGTAAAGAATAATTCTGCCTCTCAGTTCTGCCGCAGCGCAAAACAAAATAAAATTCCAATTAGAATTTTCTTTCTCTTTGTTTTACTTATGAAGTACAAATCATCTTATGACGGATAAATTTAAAACATTGTACGTTATTTTTATGAAATTAAATTTTAAAGTTTGTGAAATTTTTTTAGATATAAATTTAAAACTTATAACTTTTTTGAAATACATCTGTATATGTACACTATCGGACAAAATAAAGTGCGGTTTTTTACTCTTGCTATTTAGTTCATAATTATTGTCTTCTAGGTGCATTATTATTCTTTACATTCCTAAAATTTTTTAAATTTTTTGATAAAAATGGAAGGCATATTCTTAAGAAGTGCTAATTTTTATTATTCTATTCATAAATTCTATTTATATTATTATTGCTTTTGAAAAATAAGGATAAATTCGGCCATATTATCAGTAAGTCTAAAAATCCATTTCATTATACAAAATTATAATTTAGAATGAAAATAATAAGAAATTGAGGGCCAGAAACCCTTATACTAAGAAGTAAAGTCGTAGCTATATCGCAATTCTCGCCAAAAATAATCTCATATTTCTAAGCGGAGAGATAAAGGAGGAAGTAATTTTAATTATTACAAGCCTAACTGTCCAGACAAGGTTCAAACAAATGGGTTTCATATGTACCAAATTTAAGAAAAAAAATTTTATACGATCTTATAATACAAAAATTTAAAACTTCAGATTTTTCCATGGCAGTTTCCAAAATTTTCTCAGTTTTTTTAAAGTTTTAATAAGATTTATGTTTATTCATCCAAATAACTGCATTTTAGAATGGTTCAGGGACTTTAACGATTATTTTTCTATTACGGGTCGCTTGTTATATTAGCACAAAAATGATGTGACTTTTACTTAGAATAGGTACTTCTAAAACTCCTATGTTTGAGCTTTTTCCTGGCAGTAAAAGCTAATATATTTATAATAACTTCTTTCTTTATGTATTTAAATGATAAGATTCATTCTCTTTTGGCGAGAATATTGATATCGTTACGATTTTACTTCGTAGTCTTAGGGTTTTTGCCCTCTCAATTTCATATTATTTTGATTCTGAATTGTAATTTTGTATAATGAAATGGTTTTTTTGGCGTCAGATTATGAAATATTGCACTTTAAAGGCAATTACGTTAATCTTAATTGGTTTTCTCTATCTGGAATTAAAAAATCTTACTGAACTGTGGTCGAAGACTTACCGATAATTTGGCTGAATTTATCCTTATTTTTCAAATGCAATAGTAATTTTAATAGAATTTAATGAATAGAATAATAAAAATTAGCACTTCTTAAGAATATGCCTTCCATTTTGTATCAAAAAATTTAAAAAAATTTAGGAAATAATGTAAAGTTTCACTTTATTATGTCGCACAAAATGCATGACCAACACAACACATTTGCCCCAAACTCGAAATATATATATTTCAAAAACTTCTTTTGCATATTAATTTAAATACGACAATTACCTGAACACCAAAAATGTAGAGTATTATAAACCTAAAAGACAATAATTATGAACTAAATAGCAAGGGTAAAAACCGCACTTTATTTTGTCCGATAGTGTATATATAAAAGAGTAACGTTACTGACTGACTGATTCATGATCCCACAACCCAAACGGCTGAAGCTAGAGAGATGAAAATTGGAACATAGGTTGGTCTCCCTCTGTATAGATCCACTAAGACGGGGACTTTGTGGTACTTTTTCGTTCTTCTAATGGTACTTTTTGAATTTTCTATAATTATGAACCTAGAAACATGAAATTAGGGATATATGGTCCTTAGTTAATGAGATTTTTTTTCTTTAATGTACTTTTTTCTTTAATGAAATGCTAAGTGAATTATAATGGTACTAATGGTACTTTTTGAATTTTCCATAATATTAAACATAAAAACATAAAATTAAAGATATTTGGTTCTAAATGAGTGAGACTTCATTAAAGGGGACTTTGTGGTACTTTTTTGTTCTTCTAATGGTACTTTTTGAATTTTCCATCTTTTTTTTTGGATCTAAAAACATGAACTTAAAGATATTAGGTTCTAAATGAATGCGAATCCATAAGAAGGGACTTTGTTGAATTTTTTTCGTTCTTCTAATAGTACTTGAATGTTCTTCAATTTTTATCCTTAGAAACATAAAATTGAAGATGTAAGGTCTGACAAGGATGACATTTAATTCTGTGGCCAATTATTTGTAAGACCTATTTGGATTTTTTGAAATTTTTTAATAACTTGTAGGACGTAAATCTTTTTCGTCACTTATTTTGATGAAAATAAGGACAAATTAACACGGTTGTTATTAAAAATAATAACTGAAGTATTTTTCCATGATAACTAGATCAAAAAAATGTTGAATATTGATTCCGAAAAAAGTTATGAGGCAAAATGTGTGTTAAGATTTTTTCGATTTCTTTCCTTAAATTTAAAATTTGTAAACGTTAACAACAAAACACAGCTATTATCAAAAATAGATCTTAGGATAAGTACTTTTATAATTGAATATGAAATCAGTTAAAACTTGTTGTCATCTTAGAAAAATACAGTTTGTTTTGCAAAACCCAAAATGAAATTGGATTCATAAGAAATTTTATGTTTCATAAGACCTGCAAGTTTTTGGTGAAAATTGGTATAGAAAAACTAAACGGAACTTGCGATTTTCGAGAAAATCCATATTTTCAACCAATTAATAAAAAAGCCTAGATTAAAAAATAAAATAGCGATATTACTAAAATATAATTGCGTATCAAAATTAATGCTGCTAAAGAAAATTCACGCCTTTGGGTTGAATTATAAGTGAAATATGCCAAAATTTCCTTTGTAATGACTTTACTTCTGACACGTGTAAAAATTAATTAATTTTCTTAAATACAAAATAAGTACTAAACATCTGCATCAAATCATTTGCTTTTCAATTCACAGTAATGTTTTTTAATGTATGCTCTTACATTACTGCGAAAATAAAAAACAAAACAATTTAAAACAAACTCTGTAAAAAAAAATTATTTGAATTGAGTTGAATTGAAACGATGAAGCAAAAACAAAACATGTTCTGTTCTCTTTGAGAAATTACTGCTTATGAGAGATTTTTAGAAAAACAATAATGTTAAATAAAAAACATCAAAACAAAACTGTGAATTACTGTCATTCCCTTACATCTAATATGAAAAAATGCAGGGAACATAACAATTATGTATTTTTAAATAAACAACAGATAATAATTACGTTTGATTTCAATGTTTTTACTTAGAAAATGTAATAATTTGTTATTTTAATTATATTTAATTATATCTAAAAAGAAATAAATTTTATTTTATTTGTGATATTTTTATTTACTTTTAATTACATACCTATAATATTTAAATTTTTTTAATTTAATATTTCCTTTACATCAAATTTAAAAAAAAACAAACAAATGACAGTATTGCATTTTTAGATTTAATTCAATTCAATTCAGTTGAAAATGATTTGATGTTAAAGTGTTTTTATGACTCTCTGCACAATTGATTTTGTTTATTTTTGTTTTGATTTTTTTGTCTTTTTCTTACGTACGCACACACAGAGATTTGATTTTAAGTTTAAAAAGCAATAACAGTCAACAATTGAAAAGAAAGAGAGTAATTAAAAATGAGTTACAAATGAATTGATGCAGATGTTTAATAAGTACATTAAATTGCTTTGATTTTCACCCAAATCATATTTCAAACAAGACAAAATGTTTTTTTTTCCATTTTGGTAATTTTGGCCAAAAAAAGTGGTCATTGAAACCATAGTGCAATGTTCAGCCGTCTAACAGCCGATTTAGAGACGTCGCCGTCAAATTTTAGCAAAGCCGCCGCCGCCGTTAAAATCGTTCGGCGCAGGTCTCTGGTGTTAACAAGAAAACGTTTGGAAATTTTATAAACAAAATATAAAATGGTACGTAAAAACTCATATGAAATAAATAATACAATTCTTAATAAAAATGTTTTTTGCCCTTTCAGTTGTTTTATTCATTTTTCAAATCTTTGGTTGGCAAAGACGTAGTGGTCGAATTAAAAAATGATTTAAGGTGAGTGAGTGTGTTTGTTGTCTTACAAAAAGCCGGCTGCAATTTTTTATTTATTTGGTTTATATTTTTAGTATTTGTGGAACGTTGCACAGTGTAGATCAATATTTAAATATTAAATTAACTGATATAAGTGTGACTGATCCCGAAAAGTATCCGCACATGTTGTCGGTAAAAAATTGTTTTATTCGCGGGTCCGTAGTGCGTTACGTTCAATTGCCGGGTGATGAGGTTGACACACAACTCTTACAAGATGCAGCACGGAAAGAAGCTGTTGTGAGTTCACGATGAGGCGATGAAGAGATTTCAACAAGACCAGGCAATTTATTATTATTTTTATTAATTTTTAATATAAAAAATAAAATAATGAATGTTATTTATGATTAGCTGATTATATCTTTTTATACGAATTACGATGTACAAAAATTTTAAAGAAATTAAAGCAAATTGCATAAATACTACTACTACTCCTGAAAAGCAGAGTAGGAATGAAAATACCGATTTTTTGTTTGCGATAATTATCACAAAATGTTGCTGAAATAATTTTTTCTTTTTATTCTACGAAAATATTGTGGCCCACAGTTTATTTCATGCAGTACACAATTTTTTTTAATTAAAAAGCAGCTGGAACAGGAATAAAAATTTGGTAATACTAGAAAGATAGGGTTGTAGTTTAACATAGAAATTCCATTTATTGTTACAATTTACCTTTAAATAAGAAAAAATTAAAAGTTTGTATCTCTGTTTTCCAAAAGTTCGAAATTACGACTGAATCGAAATCAAAAATAAGGTATAAAAAAATTATCCTTAAAATGTCAAAATATGTTCTAAAAGGGTTAAATATGATCTAAAAATAACAAATAAATATGCACTAAAAATCGCCAAATGCATAATTATGTCATTAAGAGTAAAATATGCCCTAACAAATTGATGTCAAAATGATTTGTTCTGAAACGGATAAATATTTAATCGATGGCTTCATTCAATGTCCAGAAGAAAACATGAAATTGCATCTTCATAACCTATTCTCCTTTCTCTAGCGTAGTGCGTGGCCATACTGTATATTTATATTTTAATACATTAACTAAAATAATCAGAGTGAAAATTGTACGCAAGGCATTTCTAGAAGTAGATTAAAAAAATAAATTCCACTGGACAACGCTGCTGTAGTACCGTTAAAAAAGAAGTGGTTGCATAAAATAAGCCATGAGGTAAAAAATTTAGTATCTTTTTAAAATGATACCATATATTTTTTTCTGCACTACAAGTTTTAATAAAACTTGGCATAAAGTCAATATTGAAACATCAGTGTGAAAATTGTACGCAAGTCATTTCTAGAAGTTTATTAAAAAATAAAGTCCACTGGACTACGTTGCATTGGCTGAAGGCGCTGAAGTGGCTGAGATAAGAAATGTAATATGTTTTTATTTTAAAGTTATTTGAATGCTAAATTTTTGCAATAAATAAAGTAGTCTTATAAAACTAAAAAGCTCTGACTCTTTAAAATGATTTCCATATTTTTAAGGTTCTTATCTTCTGCATTACACAAGAAAGTGAACCACTGTACTTCGAATTTTAAATATACTAATAATTCCCAATGTGTTTAAATCCATGGTACATACGTTAAAGGTAAATTTCTTGATGTTAATTAATCATATTTAGTAAACATGTGCTAAAAAAAATCTCTGGTATATTTTCATTTTCGTTTAAAATTCCTGGTATCTATATGGTTAATTACATGTATTTTCCTATCGTCTGTGGTATAATCAAATTACAACTATTTATTTCAACTATCGAAACAAAAAAAAAAAAAAAAACAAAAAAAAAAAAAACACACGATTAGGAGGAAGAAGTTCAAGCATAAAGGTTCAAGTGACGACGCACTAATTTTATTTAAGGGGATCAAGCATCATTTTTTTCCCAGAGGCTTCAGAAACTGGAAAACCTGTTTTTTAAGCATATCTCCGCAATGTATGAACTGTTCTTGCTGAATTTCAATAGCAAAATTCTCGAAATTACAAACGAAATGACAAACTTATATATCGAGGGTCTATATTCAAAACTGGCCTAATGCAAAACAGCATTTTTCAGAAGAACATAAAAACTGTTTATTTCCCTCATTTTTCAAAATTTTGTAATCCGTTCTTCTACGATTTATTAATATTACGTCTACTAAACCTCACACTGAAAAATAAATTTTTTAACTCCATTATTCGCGAACTTAAGGTAGATAGCCCGTTTTGTCTTAATTATTTTTAATGTTTGTTATAAAATGTTCACATAGCCTGTTTTGTTTATTGGAAATTAAAGAAGTAAAATATAATATTTTTGGAAAAAAAATTGACAATATGTTAAATTTATGATATCATACCAATCAGGAGATAAAAAAAAGCGAAATTTTGTGGTTGGATGGACCATTTTTAATCGTTTGAAAATTCAAATAACTGGAATGTTTACTAAGAGGACGAAAATGTGTTCAAAAATAAAATTATAAATTTAATTTTGAAAAAAAATTAAACGCAAAAAAAAAAAAATTGCAAAAAAATCAACAACTCAAAAATTATTAAAACCTTTAAAGACGATGTTTATTGCACTTTTTATTTAATTATAATTTTTTTTAAGAAACTGATTTTGGTATCTAAGAGATTTTGCTTATAATTACGAATTTTTTTAAAATTTTTTCATTCCTGTCTTTAAATCTAGGGTATAGTGCTCCCACTTAGCTTCATAAAATGTTGATAGGTGTACCCGCGTATGATCTATAAGCATCTAAAAAAGGCTAAAAATCTAACTTCAATGGCTTTTTTCTCCAGACCGCATTGAGATAACAAAATTTATATGAGATATATTAAGATTCTAATTCAAAATGTTTAAGATAAGTTCAAACCGCAAAGAAAATTATCATTATTTATCAATTTTTATTTTAACATTTCTTTGAAAATCAAACAGAAACTTGCACATAGCCCGTTTTGCCTTAAAAAAAATATACTGTTTGTAGATAGCCCAAAAACTAAATGTGAAAACTGAAGAGTCTGACGCAAACAAAAATTTCCTAAATCTGCATGAGGCCCGATTTAAATATAAGCCCTCGATATACCCTTTACACCTGTGGTGAAGGGTATAAAAATCATACACTTGTTTTAATTCTGCATTTTAGGATCTAAAATTAGTTTCAACAAACTCAAATTTTTTTATTACATGTTTTTAATGCAAAATTGTCGAAACAAGTTTTTCGGTTTGTGAAATCAGGTCCTTAATGTTTTAGACATTGAGATTCCTCATAAGTAAGATATTATTAAGTTTTTAATTGAATTATTTTGAAAAAAATAAAAAAACATATATTTTACCCAATAGATATTGATATATGTACATACCTATAATACATATCTTAACAAACCAGCGAGGAAAATATGTAGTAAAGAGGCTTTTCATAATGTATTCTTTTAGAATAGAAAGTCGAGATGTTTAGAAAAGAAAATTAAAACATTTTAAAAGGCTTACATGGTAAAAGCCGCAATTTTTTCCGCTGGGATGCAAAGGGGTAAAACGATAGAATATACATACATACATACATACATATGTATATAAAAATATTCACACCCATTTACAATAAAATGAAATAAATTATCATACGAATGTGCTGGCGTTATCTGCCAGATGCATAAATACTGTTTAGACTGAAGTACTATGTAAGAGGTTGACTTAACCACTTTAATTTTATTTAATTTTCATATTTATGATTTGAATTGCTTTAAAATATTGAATTGCGGGCGTAATATTGTAAATGGTTATCGATTTGTTTCTTGAATGGACAATAAACTTAATAAATATATTGCTTGTGATATCGTATGTAAATATACTATTTTTATTTAATTCATATTTTTTAGAATTGGATTCTTTTACAACATTTATATAAAAGCAAATACATAACTTTAACGATTGAGCTTCCTTTGCAATATTATCGTCAAATAATTGAATAAAATATTAAATTGATTTTAAAATACATACATGATGACAAATAAATATCGTTTGTTACATATACTAGATAAAAATTGAATAACTAATTAGCAGATTTTTGAGATTCCGATATAGGAAAACCACTCAAATTTTTAATTTTTCGATCAACCATTTCAATTTAGATTTTTATAGTCGATTAATCGAACTCCATAATAGATTTTTTAATCGATTCTTATTTGTAAAACTAATAAAAAAAATTAGATAAAATATATTAGCTTTTAAAAGATTATTCGGCGTTTAAATAGGCTATAGGTCGATATGTTTAACATTATTTTTTCATCAAATATTCAATTATAAAAAATTAAACATAAAATCGGCATTTATTTAAAACTTCAACTACAGTCAATCTATATCTATACATCTCAATATAGTCTGGGTAAAAGGGTATTTGTGTGATAAAAATGGCGAATGAGTGCTCAAGAAATTGATCATCTACGGATATAGCAAAAACACAGTCATATACAAACTAGAGGAAAGGATTACAGCAGAAATTATTTAATTGTCCAGCATAAAACGATCAAGAGCTTCCAAAAAAGAACATTTTCATCACTTCAAAAGTAGAACAAAGTGTATATTTTAAACTTTATTGGAAGTTCTTAATAATTACTTCGAAAAAAGTGAAAATAAATGGAATTTTAGCGTGGAAAAAAGTTAATAATTTCTAAAAGAATTAAAATTTTACAAATTTTAAAGCATTTTTATTATATTTTAATAAGGCTTAAACTGATTTGTTAAAAAATTTTATAAACATAGTTTTAAGGGAAGTACTTCAAAAGAAATGAACAAGAAGTATAAAAGAAGAAGATCCTACCAATGACAACCGAGTGTTAAAAAAATAACTTCTGTAGCTCTTTTTTACCACTAAGTACTTCCTTCCAATGACAACACAATGTTAAATTCATGTCTGTTTAAGCTCTTTTTCAGTTCCTTTTTTGCTGGGTGAAAATAAGTAACATTCTTTATGTGACTGTCTGGCTATGCCCGAAGACATGCTCAAGTAATTTGCCGACTGTTCTCTTACAAACTTAAATTTTATATAACTCGAGCCCAATATTCATTCACTGCATTTGAAAATTATTTCTTGAATACCATTTTTACTGATTTTTTATCAAAATCTTTTAAAAACTTGTCCCAATATTTATATTTTAGAAAATTTTAAGTTTTCCTTTAACTTTTTTATTTGTACAAAATAAATATTTTTTATACAGGGTTGATTTTTCGATGAATCGAAGCTTAAAAGTCGATTTCAGTATAAAGTTGACTGGTAAGAATTGATCACAAAATAATAGTTTTTTTGGCAGTGAGAATCGATTTTTGACCATTCACTTACTCAAACGATTCGCATTGATAAGCGTAATAATACAAGGAAATTACAAAAAAAAAGAAAATTTGTCTTCTTCAATTCCTTATCAGCGTTTAAAAAATCATGGGTCCCATAGATTTAGGGCTAGTTCTTAGAATGTCAATTATATACAATTATCGGACAAACGTAGTTTAAACCATTAATGTTTTTCAATAATAGATCATCTGGTATATAATTCTAGCTTTAACTCGCGAATGCAGCTAAGTTAGTACTATCGTTCCTTTAAATTTGTTTGTGGATTAAATTAACAACGAGTTAAACCAAATTTAACTACCCGGCAAAAAAAGAACTGAAAAAGTCATGATTTTAACATTGTGTTGTCTTTGGAAGGAAGTACTTAGTGGTTAAAAAGAGCTGCAGAAGTTCTGTTTTTAACCCATGGTTGTCATTGGTAGGATGTTATTCTTTTATACTTCTTGTTCATTTCTTTTGAAGTACTTCCCTTAAAATTATGTCTATACAATTTTTTTGCAAAAACTCCGCTTTAGCTTTATTAAAAGATAATAAAAATGCTTTAAAATGTAAAAAAATTTAATTTTCTTAGAAATTATTAACCTTTTTTCAGACTAAAAATTCATTTATTTTCGCTTTTTTGGAAGCAATTTTTAAGAACTTCCGAAAAAGTTTAAGATATGCACTTTGTTTCACTTTTGAAGTTGTGAAATATTCTTTTTTTGGAAGAACTTCATCGTTTTTTGCTGGGTAATAAGTAAAACACTAGCTGCTAGTCGAATAAAGGTTTAAATTTTTTTGTGTGGCACAAAAAATGTTTTTGGGGCTAATGAAAAAAATATTTTTACATTTTTTTCTATGGAATTTGGTCTTCTTCCCTATTTTATTTTTCATAAAAATATCTCGAAATTTTTTTTATGATTTTTGTCAAAATTTATTTATTTTTTTCATAAAGAGCTCAAAATAACGAATCTTTTGACTCTCATTTCTGAAGAAATGTGAAAACATATGTCAAAATAATTGGCAATGACTGCCCTTCAGTACTACAACCTTTGATCTATTTTCATGTTTACTATTCTTAGTATTTGCTTTTTAAGGAAAATTGTTACTAAATTGAAAATTGCGTTACTAAACATATCAGAACTTCAATTTGTACATGGAAATTTTTATTGTACTTTGTTTTGTCATGATAATATTTTTCTTTAGTAAAATGTTTCTCAAAGTTGTATATCTACATATGTACACATTTTGTCAGTATTTCTTTTCTTGCTATACTAATTTCTGTACAATGACATTTTGAGGCAAAGGGTTTACAAAGGTTAACATTGAAATATGGAAAAAAATACATGAAAGATTTTTAATAAGAGATACTACTTGTGCTGGTTTTAAAAAAAGACTTTATAAAAACATTAAAAAAACAATTGTTTTTTTTTTTTATATGTTCATATCAATTCTAATAAATGTATATTATAAAGTAAATTTTATTTATTACTAGCTAATACCCGGTGTGCTTCTCCACCCCCCGAAATGAAATACATAGTAATTAAAGGATTAAAAAATATACTAATTTTTGTATTTAATTTTTATGGGAGGGACCATACCCCCATAATCCGCTAATTTATTAGACAAATGTTTTCATGGATGTCAAAATTCTTTGTGCCAAATTTGAGCATTCCAACTCCAATAGTTTCCCAGATATACGAATTTTTGCATTTAATTCATATGGGAGGTACCATGCCCCCTACTTCTAGTCCGCCCATATTTTTCTTAAATATTAATATTGATACCAAAGTGGCTCCAACAAAATTTTAGAACTCTAACTGTTATATTTTCTAAGATATGATAATTTAATATTTTCTTTATATGGGAGGTGCCACGCCCACTATTGCTAGTGTACCAATTTTTTTCATATTGAAGCTAATGCTAGTCGTACAAAATTTGAGCTCTCTAACTTTTATAGTTTCCCAGATATAAAAATTTTGGTATTAACTTTATATGAGAGATGACACGCCCACTATTTCTTTTCCGCCCATTTTTGCACAAAATGTTCACATTGACACTTAAGTTTATTGTACAAAATTTGGGAAATGTAACTGTTATAGTTTCCTAAATTTACGGCATTTGGTATTGGCAAGCAATATTAGGCGTGGGATGTACCACACCCCCTACTGCTAGTTCGCCTATTTTTTTTCCAGAATGTTCATATAGGTGTCAAAATTGTTCGTGGAAAATTTGAGGACTCTAGTATTACCAATTTCCGAGATATACTACTTTTAATAGTTATTTAGTAAGTGGGCGTGGCATCTCGCCCACATGGAATTTCAAAATAAAAGGTAGCCTATTTTTCCTTCCAAGCATATAGGAACACACTGTGAAAAATTCAAGAAAATCGGTTTAGCCGTTTAGGCGACTTCAAACATACATATATACATACAAACAAACACACATTAGTTTTTATATATATAGCTAATTTTATTATTGCATTTACCATTTGAATTTATTGTGTTTTCTTTGTTTTTTTTTTCCTTTTTGCAGGTACGTAATCATTTGTTAAAATAAATATGCAAGTTTAATTAAATATGTACGAGTGTGTTTATCTTCTGCAATAATTTTTCTGAAATCCATCGAGTTTATGTACATAAGTAAGTGTTTCGCATTTCATTTACAATTTACATACATACGTTTCTTTTGTTTTATTATACCCTACGTAAACCAACTTTTTAATTTATCAATTGATATATATATAACTTTCTCAGACCATTTCACAACATCCGTCTGGCTGTCTGTCCAAATGTCCTCGCTCCTAAATGTATAAAAATTTTAATAAAAATAATTTTTTATAGGAAGATAAATTCATAATTGACTACGATATCATATATATTAAAAAAATCTCTTTATATCGTTATTGGCACAAATACGTTTTATAAAATCTCCAGTTGCCTAGAGGTTCCGTATTAGGTCTTCTTTGAAAATATCGAAAACCTCATTGACGTACATACACAATTGTGTAGGGTGTAATATAGTCGGACTTGACCGACTTTAACTTTCTTGTCTGCTTTTGTTTTTTAAAATAAGCATCCAAAGTGCAATTAAAAACTACGTTTCAGTTTGAATGAAAACTGTTGGATTAATATTCCAGACCTTGTAAGTAAAAGTGTAATTATATGCAATGAACTACATATGTGTGTGTTCTGTGTGGAAAATTTTAGATGAAAAAAATTTCTAAAATAACCTTAAGCTTCAAAATTCTCATTTAATCGAAATAAGACCCTAAATAAAGAAAGAAAAACAAGCGCAAATATTCGGCCCGGCCGAATCTATATACCCACCATCAACTTTTTCACATTTTAAGTTATATGAGAGAAGGATGTAAAGTGGGCGGTAAAGTGGGCAGTAAAGTGTTTGCATTAGTCCTTGAACTATTTGAACACAATTTCATTGATTTTCACCATATATGGTAGGTGGGCGGTAAAGTGGGCGGACCACGCCCATTTTGGGCTTGCGAGTTGATATCGATCCCCAAACTATATGTACAAAATTTCGCTATCGTACATGCATTTGTTGCAGAAATATCAGCAGAAAAGTATAAAACGGACACCCTGTGTTTCTAGTTTTTAGCCCATAACTTTTTTGTTTGTAAACCGATTTTGCCCATTTTCAATCCCAAACAAACCTTATATAAGACAAATATTTTTGCAAATTTCGTCTCCCTACGTTGCTCCGTTCGAGCGATATCCTGCTTTCAACAGACGGACAGACGGACAGACGGACGGACATAGCTAGATCGACTCAGAATCTAACTAGGTCCCAGAATATATATACTTTGTGGGGTCTTAGATGATTCCTTCAACATGTTACACACGGAATGACAAAATCAATATACCCCCCATCTTTTTGATGGTGGGTATAAAAAAAGATCAATGTTTTGAAAGGTGGGAAGTAAGGACTGCGCACGAAAAAATAATTGCACACTTAAGGCTTATAATCTCAAGAATCTCAGACTGTAGACCGCAGACAAAATAATAAGGATTTAAAAATAAAATATCTTCATATGTGGAAAAAAAGCTGATCGTTAATTGCTCTGTATCTTTTATAAGAAAAGATACAGCCTGAAGATCCACAAAGTAAATAAGTTCTATAGAAATGATAGAAAAAAGTTTGGATGTAAATGTAAGAAAGAAAATTAATGAGATTTTTTATATGAATGCGCTACTATATACCACAGGAGGCCAATAAACTAAACTGTCCAGAACTTAATATATTTAAAATATATTGGGTTATAGTAAAATATATGTATGTATTTAAAGAACATTTACAAAAAATAAAATAGAGGTTAAAAAGAAGTTATCACTCACATTTTAATAAAAAAAAGTAATGGAAATACATAATAAAGCTCTTATTTAAGGAATTCAAGAAAATATTAGATTAAAAAATAATAAATAAATTAACCTTTTAAATTTAAAACTTGAATATAACAGTCTTTTTAACATTTCAAAAGGATTAATTAATTTTTACAAACTGCACTTATTTTTCGTACTCAGTCCATAATTTGATTCAGTTTTATATCTTTAGAATAATATTCTAAAAAGTATTCCAATAATGAATGTCAATGAAATAAAGTTGTGTATAACTTATTAACGATTTTTTTTTTATTTGAAACCCATATTTACCATTATATGACACCATTCAAATGTCCATCGCGAGGACACGGACTCAAATTTTGATAATATTGCTGCATAGAACTAGTTGATCGGTCAAATGCTTTGATCTAAAATTGCGCATCCTCGTTAAAGAGAATTTTTCGCTCACCACGTTTGCATTTATGAACACTAATTTTTGTAATAAATTCTTTTTGTTTGGCTGCAGTGATTGAATAATAAGCTACATATACATATGACTGACGCCACCCGCTCTCATTGGATAATCCTTTAATTACATTTGAAGATAATGTTCATATTTTTTAAAAGTATTTATAACGAAAAATGTACTTACCTATTAACTGTTTTTTTATTTTATTATTTTCTTTTTTTTTATAAAAACAATATTGAGTTAATTTTTGTCTCATATAATACATTTATAAATACATATAAACTTTATTGAGTAAAAACATTTCGTTGATTTTATAACAATCTGGACTATTTATAACGAACAGTAGAATTTATTATTGTAATTAAAAACACCTATTTCGAAATAACTTCCAAACTATTGAGCAGATAAAAATGAAATTAGAACGACTTAAAGCCAATTTTTTATTTATTTATTTTTTTTTTACCAGTGTTATTACTTAGATATGAAGCCTAAAAAAATTCAATTGAAAAAAATTACTCAAAAAAGCACACGTACTACAATTGTTTTTCTGCCTGATTCTCTATGTCGAATGAAAAATTCGATTCGAATAAATGTATGGAAAACAACAAAAAAATTTTAAATTTTGTTTTTGTTTTCTAGAGAATCAGGCAGTTTATTTTTAATTAAATTTTTTACTAAAACACATTCTTATCCCCTGTTTTTATAAGACAAACGAAAAATTTGTCTCGTCAAAATGTATGGAAGACAACAAATAAATTTCAAATTTATTTGTTGTTTTCCATACATTTTGACAAGTCAATTTTTTCGTTTGTCTTATAAAAATTAGACTTAATTTTTTTGACAATCGACTTTAAAATTTTATGAACGTAAAAGGAAGTGGCAACGTCGTACTCTTTATTTGCAATTAGTTTCACTAATCACAATTAGTTTTCGTGGGTTACTAACTCATAAATAAAATATTAACTCACTATTTATACGGCAAAATTTTCATATCGCCATATTTTTAATTGCGAGTAAGAGGTGTGTATAAACGTTATGAAAGTTTACTTTGTAAGTATTAATTTTGTAAATATTTGGTGGACATTTGCAAAATTTTTGGATATACATCTTCGGACCTGCCTGGAAATACTTATAATGTCTTTAAACAAGTCTCTTTCAGTTTCACATTGTTCCCTTGGAAGAAATATGAGAAAAAGGACATCTTTTTTCTTTGATTTTGTTAAGTTTAGTTGCGATCATTACACCAAAAGAAGCCAACTAAATGTACATGTTTTCAATAAAGTCTATTAATTAAAGTAAATTGCAGTAACCGATCTTAAGAGAATTAATAAAAACTAAGAGAAAAAATTCTACTGTTCGCAATACTTTGACCAGAATATTTTTTTTTTTGGAAGAAGGTATACAATGTGTGTAGCAAAAAATTTATTCAACAATTTACATTTTTACAACATTATGTGTTTTAATTGTTATATAATTAAAAAAATAAAAGAAAAACAACATTAATTACATTTTATTTTACATATGTTACAAGTGTATAGTACATAAACTTACATAATTATTTTAATTTATATTTAATTCATATATTTTATACAACTTATGAACTAACAGCTTATAGCCACAATTTCTATGAAATTTTCTTTTATATTTAACCAAATATGGATGTTCTCATATCTTTCATATTACAACGTATTTTTTACTAATGTCAAATAAAATGTAAAATGATTTTACTATAACTTTTTTGCGGAGGTATGATCGAGCCTATGCTCATTCTATGGAACGCTTTTGAACTCGTTCTTTTATAAAAAAAAAAAATAATAATTGACAGAACTGCCTTAAAAATTAAGAAAATTATTAATAAAAATTTATTGCCAATTAAAAATAACTATTTTTTTAAGAAGCACAATTTTCATCACTTCAAGTATTTTACTTCCTGAAAAATTATTAATAAATAACTAGAAAACCCATTATTTTTATTTTTTTTTATTTTAACAAAACTTAAAAAAATAAAAAAATTATTGCTTTAAAAGAAAATCCATAAAATCACTATTTCATGATATAAAATTTTCAATAATTCGATAAAATTTATATTTTTATCAATGATGGTGCTATTTTGATTTATTTTAACGAGTGGCGTTTAATAAGTTCTATCACTATTTCACTTCTTTAGATCGAGGATTCAATGTAGTTTTATTTTCATTAAACAATTTGTCGCATATTATTTATGTTTTTTGATATTTTTATTATTCAATGTGTACTTCACATATGTATATGTACATTATTAATTTGAATTAATATTTAAATTTTGTATTGTCATTGATAATCTTATTTTTAAAAGAAATACATATGTAATAATAATAATAATAATATTATTATACAAAAACTTTCCGTATGTATATTTTGTATTAATTAACCAACTCGTAAAGCACTAGCCTTTACAAAATCTATAATATTTTAATTACAATACAATTTTATGTGTCTTGGAGGGCAAATACTTTGTTTTTTTTTTAACTGCATAAATAATCAAATACCTTTTGTAAATTTGTTTAGTAAAAAAATATAAAAATTAATTAAAATGAACAACCATGTTTGTTATTGGTATTTAATATTTAGTTTTTCTCTTTTAAGTATAAAATCCTATTTATTTATTTATAATAGCAGTCTCTTAATGAACATTTTATAAATATGAAACTGTCCAGTTTCCTTCATAACTTAGACCTCATACACTCGATACACTGTCTTCCATGCCGGACAAAAGAGGTTGTAGTCCCATTGCGGATGTTTGTGTTAGCAAACAATTGTGATTTTCTCCACCCGTTAAAGGGGATGAGGTAAATTTTTTCATACTTGCCACTCCACCACGTTGATTATCATAACTTAAGACTATAGATACAGCTCCACCACCACCACCACCACCGGCACCAGTATTTCCACCACTACTTAAACATGCTCTATCGCTGCTATCATCACTGCGACCCACACTACTACAACTACTGACAGAATTATCATTTTGTATTATTTCTGTTGAATGATTATGATACTGTGGTGTTTCCACAGCTGCTGCCGCTGACTTGCGATGATTAAATTTGTGTTTGTGTAAACTACTATTGCCAGAAGTAGTACCACTACCAGCACAAGTTGTAACCAATGCTCTTTGGTTGGGATGAGGGCTTTTCATTGATGCAGATTTTCTTATTAATGAAGGCGTTGTACCTGGCACATTTATGGTAGTTGCAGAAGATGATGATGGTCCTGTTGTTTGTAGAAGACCAATATTCTCCTTGTATGCACTACCAGTACTTATACTACGATAATAGCTAGACTGTCGGAAAGTACGAACTTGACGACCATTGCAATCCACCTGTGTAACCGCTGTCAGCATCGATGGCGTCCTTTGTGAATCACCTCTGAAAGTATATCTTGTAGTTTAAATATGGCCAACGTAAAAAGAAAACAATAGAAGAATGTGGAAGAGAAACAGAAAAGATGAAAGTAGGAGAAAAAAGCAAACGATACACAAAATGATGAATAACTTATTTTATTGCGAACAAAGAAATATTTTTCAATAATATGTAAAAAATTGTTGTCTATGAAAAAACCCCGTTTTCTGGTGAAGAAAATGCAAATTTTATATACAGCTTAAGTGAAATAGTTTTGTAGGAATTCAATGATTTCAAGGAAAACCAATTTTAACCGCTTTGTTTTAAATCTTTAATATTTCTATTAGTTTCCAGCGAAAGTAGCTTAATGTTAAATTTAATTTGCATAGTCTTTGCAAAATTATTTATTTATTTGATTCCAATATTTTATCTGGGTGAATCAGAGAAACAATATGGAAACACAGAATAATTCATCTCATTTGATGAACTCAAATCCTATTCATTAATTACAATTGAATGTCGTTCGGTAAATGATCAAACGTGCTTCAATGACAATCATCTTCTACTTGTTTCTTTTACATATATTTCCAACCAATTTCAACTTTATTTACTTATTTTTTTTTTCAATCCTTATAACTACACGGAGAAAAAAAATGTAGTTGATCATTGTGTTTTATAATATTATGGTTACTGAAATAATTTATTAAATTGCATTTTATTTCAGTAATTGTAGTTGAATGTTGAATAAATTGTGTTTATAACAAAAATTATTTAGTTTGATTACAACAAAAATAATGCGGTTACAGCAATTATGAATATAAATTATTCCAGTAACCATAATATTAAAAATAAAAACTTTATATAAATATGTTATGGTTAAGATATTTGAGGTGACAATGCTCAACTATAAATTTTTTCTCTGTGTATGCCAGAAGATAGAAACAAATTAAATAAAATCGAACTAATTTAAATTCAAGTAGTAATATGAATACAAACCTGTTTAAACTGTATGTTCCATTGTTGTTGTTACTCTTCTTGCTGGCCTTCCTCTTCATGGGACACAGATGAAAAGCACCATAAATAAGTGGATTTACTAAGCTATTGGACATGCCAAAAAAGAAAATGGCTGATTGCAAATCTTCACCAAACTGTAACAAAAAGAAAAAGAAAATTATACAAATTAGAGCAAAAGTATTAAAAATCTTTTGCAATATGACAAATGTTTTTTTTATCGTTAACGGAAATGCAAAAGGACATAAAGGAAATATATAGATTCGATTTATTATTAATAAAAATTTATTTTTGCAGTGGTTGGCGATAGACAACATATAAATCAACGTTACATTTTAAATATTTATTTTATTTATAAGAACAAAAACATGGACAATGTGTCTTTATAAAGTCATTTTAAGTATGATTTATTCATTGGTAGCAGAACTACTCTTAATAAATTTTATTAAAATCAGTTCAATTTTAACGAAATTTAGGTTAAGAAAGATATTTTCGATCAAACCTAGTGTTTATAAAAAACCGACTTTTCAAAAAACCGGTTTGACGGTTAACCGAAAATTGGGTAAAATTAAAAAACCGGTTTTTCGGTTAACCGTCTACTAAAAAACCGGTTAAACCGGTTAACCGACATTTTAATAATTGCTTTAATTTGAAGCTTAATAAAAATATTTTGGTTAAAAAAAGTGTTTTTTCAACTTATTGGTTTAACCATGCACCAAATAATAAACAGTGCACTGCAGTGGTCTTAATAAATTGCGATTGATTTACATAGATAATTTACAATATTTTCTTTCAGCCTTTAGACCAGTTTTAATATAATTTATAAAAACAACTTTTATGGCAACTTTTAAGCTTTTGAAGCTTAGTAATGATCTAAAATTATTCTATAAAGTATTTTTTAATTTATTTTTTTTTTTTTTTTAATTTTTCCAGCATAAAAATAAAATTAAATTATTGAAATTTTACAGAGGTAGCTTTAGACCAATGATATTGTACTTTACATTATAATTTATATTCACCGCTTTTAAAGTTTTTTCAAGGAAAAGTTTATATAATTTTTATAAAAAAAATTTAATAAAAATATCTGTATAAAATTGGAAAATTAATTAACATTTTTTCTGCTAAAAAGAGATTTGTTTTTAATTTTAAAATTATTAATCATTTAAAAGTACATTTTCTGCACTTTTATTCCTATTATCCACATAAAATCTTATTTTTCTCTAAAGCTATACATTAGTAGGTACAATGATACATATTTCCTTCTTTGGGAAAATTTCATTCGTATGAAATTAAAGTTTTTGTAAATGGAATGCTTAATTATCTGATTTATTATATTTACAGTTTTAAAATATATTTAACTTTCCACAAGTAAATATGTATATCTATCACTTGTTAACTCAAACAGCAAGCATTTTTAGTAGTTTCAAAATATTTTCTTATATTTTAAATTCAGAAAAAGCAACTAAAGGACGAAATTTAGTGATATTTTTAGCAAATTTTTGAAACCGGTTAACCGACACAGAAAAACCGGGTAGACCGCAAATAACCGAAATTTGAAGAAAAAACCGGTTTTTCGGTTAACCGGTTAACCGGTTTATAAACACTAATCAAACCCGATCATATCATACCTACACCATTTTCTATGTGCACCAAAATTGGGGAAGGAGTATTATTTTCTAGACCTGTGGCCAATTGTGGACCGATACTTGTATTAAGTGTAAAATAAAACATACGAATATACAGAATATTACATCGATACTAACATTCGTATAAATTTTCGCACTTTTGGTTGGTGCGCATTGATGAGCTCAATATGGACAAAATACATATTGACAATTTTTCTAACGTATCTTTAGTTCTTTATCAGTGATTAAAAATCTCAATTCTGGTATATTTTGTCCAAAAAAGTTTAGATTCTTTCATGTTACACTAATCGTTTTTTTCCTACGTCTTTTTTGGAGATATAGTTGACCATAAATTTACTTTTTCATACAAATTCATGATTTTTTAAACACTTATGGTGGTGCAGGGTATAAAAAAGTTGTAATTTTAGGTTTAAGAATTGTTTAAGAACAACTTCTGTAGTGCGATTCAGTAACTTGTTTTAACGATAATCGAATCGTTAAAAATAGTAAACAACAAAATTGTCGATTTCGTTATTCTGTAACACTTTTAACGATACTTGTTTGGGTTAACTTAAAAACCAAAAATTTTGTGTTGTTATATTAAAAACAAAAAGTAGCCAAGAAGTCAACCCTACGACTAAGTCGCTCTTTTGCGGATGTAATATGTACTTCCAAAGTTATAGTCCATGCTTCCACGTTTTTTGGAAGTAGTGATAATTAAAAAAAAAAAAACATTAACTGAAACATATATTAATATATATTAAAGGCATAATTTTATCAATAGCCGTCTTAAAATTGTTAAAAAATTTCGATTTGTCTTCAATTTTTTTGTTTTTCTTTTTTATTTGGTTTGGAACTTTACTTTTTTTAGTATTTCCTTGTAGGGAGATGCCATATGACAACAATAGTTATATACAATCGTTTAAGAATACTTAGTGAATCATATAATCGTTACTACAAACAACAAATGCTATTGACAAGTCTAGCGATTGTCGAATCGTTAAAAGTTACTGAATCGCACTACTGATATCAAATTGAGAAAGTATCACTTTGTTCCGAATTTGAATTCATACTTTAAATTTAACTTGGATTTTTTTGTTTTTAAACTTTTTCCATAAAATTTTGTTTGTATGTTTGT
The DNA here is from genome assembly GCA_951394005.1 of Protophormia terraenovae. Classification (NCBI taxonomy): domain Eukaryota; kingdom Metazoa; phylum Arthropoda; class Insecta; order Diptera; family Calliphoridae; genus Protophormia; species Protophormia terraenovae. The sequence continues at coordinate 136,420,962 of OX596075.1, read as the reverse complement.
TATGTATCCTTCAACTTCTTCTCCAAATCTGCCCATATAACTGGACAAATGTTTCAATTTTAAACATAATTACAGAAGTGAATAATTTGCGAGACATTCAAAATAACAAATTTTTGTTCGGGAGAAAGAAAAATTCCGAGGAAATAAAATACATAAGGGCTGAATAATTTTAGTTGAAATATATAAATATGTTTTTCTTTAAACGTTTAAATTTGTTTGTGCACACATTATTTAAATGTAGGAATTAATACATGACTATTAAATAATTCATGGTAGTCATGAAAAAATGCTTTATTGTCTAGACATTTCCATTTTATATCTTTATATTGAGACCTAAAATGCAAAAGACCGTAACAATTTAATTATTCAATGTGTGTTTTTTTATTGGACTATGAGTTTTATACTTATATTTTAAAATAATTTCAATATATTAGTTTTGAGAATGTTTTATGCTTTGTCGATTTACCACTTATGTGTTAAGCTCACTATTGAAAAATTTTGAAATAATTATCATTCATAATAAAATGTTTAATTTATCAATATTAGAAGAAAAATCGTACAAATTTTATTGAAACAATTTGTATAAATTTAATATTTTTATTAAGAATATTTAAAACTTATAGTCTGTGGGTAAAACCTTTAATTAAAAAATAATAATAAAATAAAATTATGGTTACGGCCTGTTACATTTTAGGTTACTATATACTTACATCTTTTTGTGGAGATCCTTAGAATTAAGGATAATATTAATTAAACTATAATTGTATATTGTATTAAGTGCACATAACACTCATTATATACTTAATATTCCTATTAAATATCTTTAGAATTTATTAATTATTTTTTTTATGTTTTATATTCATCTCATAATATAAGATATTAAGAGATGAATATAATTTTAGTCACATTAGGATACATTTAATCCCATTATATAAGTTTTGAATAAATCTATTTGTAACTTATACCTGTGATAAAAAATAAATATTTAAATAATAATTTTAAGCAAATTTTTATAAATGATCATAAATAGAAAGTGCCCAATGATAAGGATAAAACCAATACAATGATAATAAATATGTATTCACGGATATTCTAAATGTAATCCATATCAAATATATAAAAAAATTTAGCTATAAATTGTACACAAGATAATGTTATTTTCGAAAATTATTTCTCTAGTTTTTACTTTATTTTCATTATTAAAAAATAACACAGTTTTACTTAAACTTTATACGCTGTGTATACAAGATGACTAATAGTAATTAGGTGAATGAGTTAGGAGTTAAATAATAACTCAGTTCGTTGATTTACCTTTAAATTAGACATTTTACCACTATATTTCTTAGTAATGATACTACAATTAATTAAAATGTATTTTATGGTCGTAAATGAGAACAGGAAATCTTATTTGGATGCCCATTTTGTTTTATGCATTCAATTACCTTAATTTCTTTATTTTACATAATACAGTAAAATAGAGGACTATGAGAGGGTTGGTGTTGGTATAAATAGTAGGTATAATTTACTTTATATACTTTATGTCTTAAATATTGTAATAAGATTTTATTAATACTATAAACAAACATTTTATGGGATTATAACTCACACTAAAACTCAAATCTTATATCCCACACCCATACACAAACACGTAAAGTATAATAAAATGAAAACCACAAATAAAAATAGACAAAATGAAGCAGAAACTTAAAAGAAAAGGATATGTAGGTAGTAGTACGAAAAGATTCTACTTCTATTCTATATTTATTTATTTTTTCTTTTTTTATTATTAAGAACTTTCGAATGGAAACAATATTTGCAACGTTTCAACATTAAAGTATTTAAAAGCTAAAATATGGGGCGAAGAAAAAAAGTAATAATAAAAAGAACAAAACAACAACTGTTTACTTACTCTTTTATCTGGATTCCAGAACATAAAAATCAACATCATGACATTATAAGGTGTCCAACAGATGAGGAAAGCAAAAATGATTACTACGGAAATTCGTAGAGATTTCATTTTGGCTTTATGTATAAGTCTTTGACGATTCGTCTGACTGGTTGGTTTGTTGGTGTAACCAGCTAACTTTGAACCTTGAAACATTTTTTCACTATCTGTAAATGGAATAAAACAAAACATTAAATTAAATAATGAAAATAAAACAACACGAACAGATTGTAAATTAAATATTATATAAAAATGAAAAAGGTTGGTTGCTGTTGTTATTACAGATTTTGGCAAATGGAATGTAAGTAACATGGGTTGAGATTAAAAAAAAAAAATAATAATTTATTTAGATAAAAAAAAAACATAAACATAAACAAATAAATATTTGGATTTAAAAAACTATACACTTAAAGGGATAACAAAGAACTAGTGATGTTTATCTATAATAACTCGTAGAACGTCAGCACATTTAATGTTGAGTTACCTTAAAAAACATTTAACTTTTTTTCTTACTTTGCCTTTGTATGACTTGCTGTCAGGATATAAAAATAGGGTTTTTTTTAAATCTTGATAACTTTGGAATTTTTGGTTATTATTATTTTTTTTTTTTAATTTAATATTTATTCAGTTTAGGTGCCACTGAAATTGCTAAAAAACTTAATTCAAATTCTTGTCAACAAACATACTGTTGAATGAAGCATAAAAATGACAGTAACTATTTATCTTGTAAACAAGGGGTATAATTGAAATAAAAAATTAAAATAATAGTACAATATGTCACCGTTCAATACATGAAAAGAAAACTATTTTTATAACCCGTATTTAACAAATATAAAAAATAATCAAAGCCAACATTTGAAAAATATATTTAAAAAATTTAAAACATTATAAATGGTAATAAAAATAAGAAAGAACTTAATTTTCCAACTAAATTCTGCGATTTTCAATTATAGTGTATCTAAAAAATTGGCAAAAAATAAATTATTTCCAGGTATCAATATGTATTATGATGTTACCTTTGTTACTTATTTTAGTTAACAACTACTTTAGTTACCAATCTATAAAAACATATTTTTCTATAAGAAAGTTAACGATGTTTAGTAATTTTTTTAATACATAATAAACAATATTTTGCCACTGAATGTGGTTAAATTTCATACATTTGTGGTTCATTTATTTCTCCCATAAACATATCCTTGGTCTGCAAAAACGTACGAGTTAATAAAGTTATATTAACAAAAATTATCATATATGTCGCGTAAAGTATTTTGTATTTTTCGAATCAATTTGCAAAAACTTGTAGACAAAATAATGTTGAAAGAGTGATAAAAGAGAGTATTTATTTTACGTCTTTTTTTTTCTTTTTAACCCTAACAACACAGCTGCGTTTAGTTGTTATCAGTAGTGGCATCAACCGGAAGTAATTTAAGTTAATGGAAAATCAATTGCTTTTTTTGCACACACATACATAGGTATGTAGATGGGTTGGTTTGATACAAAATTATTCAATGTGCAATACTTTGTTCAGGGTGGAACATTTTAAGAAACAAAGTAAAAAAACTGGTAATTTGAAATTTACCTAAATTTCGTTAAATGTTAAATATTGAACTACTAAGCCATTTTCTGCCTAAATTTAGCTATATTTTTTTAATATTGCTTAATCAGAAAACAACTAATTGAGAATTTTTTTCAAAAACTTTGGAAAAAAGAAAGTTCAAAGTTCAATTTTAAAAATGTATATTTTTCTGAAAGATAATCATATTATTGGAAGTCTCATAATGGCGCTAGAGGGTGCCAAAGTCAACCAATATTAAGTAGAAATTTGTTTATTAGAATTAGGCTTATGTTATCTTAACTTAAATCATTCGTAATAATCTATTTCATTTCATCTTTTTATACCCTACACCACTATAGGTGGTTGGAGTATTATGCGTTTGTGCTGATGTTTGTAACGCATAGAAATCGTTATCCAAAACCCACCTTAAAGTTTACCAATCGACTCAGAATCACTTTTTAAATCGATCTAACGATGTCCGTCCGTCTATTGAATTGGTTTATTTCACCAAGCCCCCATACAAATGTCCCCCCGGAATTGAGTTTCAACACTCAAAAATGCACTAAAAATAAGAATATTTTAATGAATTTCCACGACTAACCATAGCTCCCATATAAACCTCTGTTTCGAAAATAACTTTAACGTGCATAACTTCCATACTAATGTAAGTATAAAGTTAATATTCGACACAAATAAGTTGTATATAAGTAGAAACAATATTGCCAAATTTTCCGAGAATCGCCCTAAAGTGCATAAAATCAAGTAGATATTAGTATCAACGCATTATTCTGTATTTGTATTTTTTATTTTACATTTAGTAAAAATGGTCTAATATTAGTCCTCTTCTTGAAATTTTATGGTCAAACATAATGGCGTAGGGTATCATATGGTCGGTCTTGACCGACTATACCTTTTTTTCACGTTATAATTAATTTTGGAAACTTAAATTTTTTGGTAATTCCATTTTAAATTTAAAAAAATTTACCTCTCTGAAATTTTGTCTATAGTAAGTATACCGATAGAGCTTCCTACAAAAAAATTATAAAAAAAAAATTGAAGATGGACTTTTTAAGATAAACGTCTTTAAAGATAATCTTTGGAAAAAAGGTGTTCAAAAAAATATTTATTAAATTTTTATATAACATCTTAAAATACAAGCTTTGACAAATTTATTGCAAACAAATTATTTTGATATCTTTTATACAACAATTGTTTTGGCCGATAAAAAAAATCTGTTAATCGCCCTTTAAGCTGCAGAGTTGCTACAGTTTTCAAAATAATAATTAAAAAAAATAATTTTCCATGATTATGAATCCTCTTAAAATTTTTAAAATTTAAAATGGAATTACTCTTTTATATATTTGGTTAAAATCAATTTGTTTTGCTTTTCTATGGCTGTGCGACAGCCATAATTTGGGTCATTAATAATTACTTCAATCATTAATAATTAATTACAACACAAAATGAAATTATGCCATCAGATTTTTTATTTGCAGTCATTAAAACAAGACTCCAAAAAATTCGAACTTCAGGAGGTACTTAAACCGAAACTCGAACTTGTGCTTTTCAGCGCCTTTTTTTTTTTTTATCACTAATAGAGTTTTGCATAGATCGAAACAAATGACAGTCAGAAGGTGGAAGGAATCAATTGTCTCAAATGAAATCAAGCAAACCAGTACTGGATCCGGTATTCACAGCATTCTCGTCGTACATTTTACAAATTTTTGGGCATGTTATCCGCAAATACATTTATATGAAACAATAGTGAACACATCAAAATTTTTCAAAATATTTAATTTTTCTGTTTTATTTGCCATTTATGTTGTTGGAAGAAAAATATTTCAATTTCAGTTTTTTTTTTTCAATGTTACGTATGAGTAATATATGTTATTCATAATAAAATATGAAGTTTAAACAGTTTTATAACGTTTTTTACCCATCATAAAAAAGTTGGGGGGGGGGGGGGGGGTGGTATATTGATTTTGTCATTCCGTGTGTAACATGTCGAAGGAATCATTTAAGACCCCACAAAGTATATATTTTCTGGGTCCTGGTTAGATTCTAAGTCGATCTAGCTATGTCCGTCTGTTGAAAGCAGGAGAGAGCTCGAACGGGACAACGTAGGGGGACGAAATACGTATTTAGGACAATTTAAATAAGTATAGAACAAAAGAACTAAATTATAGAAACATTTGAACTGAAGGTTTAATTTATGAAGATGTAAACTATTAAATATACAATCATTACTAAAAACTACAAGTTTCTATGCTCTGTAAATCAAATTGAACTGAAAATGTTCCAAATTTTTAAAACATCACGTAATAGACTATATTTTTATCAGAACTAAAGCTGAAGTGCTCAATTTTAAGGAATTGATATTGGAATTTTTTCTGCTTAAATTTATTTTAATAACTATAATATTTAATCTAAATAAAATCATTTAATGATTAGGTTTCGTATTTAATCCTTCGTTTTGAGTGCATAAAATACATTATTTTAATTTTGTACTAAATAAATAATAAGTAACTATCAAAAACTTTAATTGTAGTACTCTGATGGTGAAAAAAGTACAATTTGAAATTTATTTTGATACCCAAAAATATTGTCATTTTCCATCCCATTGGGAACGAATCACTGTATGCTGTGGGATGAGCTTTAAGTTTATTTTGAAGTATCTAAAATTAATGAAAAATGTCTAAAGTCTTTACTGAAATCTACAAGAACAAAAATATTCATCTGTATTTAGTTTTTTTTTTTTGTAAATCCACAAAAACAAAAATTACGATACGCGCCAGCCGGAAATTTCATATTTTTTTAAAAGAACGTAGTACCTAATGACAAGGTTTGTAAATATGTAATATGTTGATTTTGACTTATTTAGGTCACTTAAAATTATATTAAGAGTATGGTAATTTATTTTATATTTTTTGTTTCCAGGTTTTTCTATTTTCATATTTAATAATAATATTCAGATGTAGACTTTTCGTCTATTTTTAAATCAACCCACGTTACTTAAACAAAAGTTTTCATTTTGGCAAAAGTTTACTTTACTATGTTTTTTTTTAACTTTTACTTACTTGAAATGGTGCGAAATGTTGACATATACGTTCCAAATAGTATACACAATGGCAACAGGAATGTAAAAACTAACGTAAATGTGGCATAAAGCTGCTCTTGCCATTCAGCCGTGTAAAATCCATGTGTAACACATTGATAAAATTCTTCAACAAAAGGACCACGTGCAACACGAAATATAAAAAACTGTAAGAAAAGAAATATTAATAATAATATGTATAAACTTGTAAAAAATAAGGGGGGAAATAGTAAGTAATATACTATGGAAACATAAAATGTATTTAATCCTTTTCTTTAAATTTTTCAAGACATATTAAAGTACTACTAAAAATATAAATTTTTTGGCTTTAAACAATTTTAGTTTCTGGAAAATTTGCAATTCCATATCTTAGTTCTATGTTATATATGAAAATTTCAAGCGGTCATTGAAAAATGTATTGTCATTAAAATTTTACAGAAAGGTGTCTTATATCGTTTACAAATTAATTTCTATGTTATATTCAGTTTCATAAACAAGTACCTTTCATTGCTTGTCGTAATTAAAATGTTGGTTTACTTATGTAAATGAAAATGTAAGAAATAAAATTAAAAAAAAAAGAAAAAAATATACTTAGTCATTTAGTTTTATATAATTTTATGCAGAGAAAATTAATTAAAACCAAAGTTGCTTCAAAAACAAAAGAAGATAAAATGAAAAAACTTTAGTAATTAGCAAATGACATTAGAGCAAGTAGGTACATATGTATATTACAAGAGATGTTAATACAGTTAATGAAATAACTTCATAAAGACACCACAAAAAGAAAAGAACATAACTCTTTCATTATGACTACAATCTTAAACACAAAGAATATGTGAAAATAAATTACTGTTTTAAGTGATAGTATAATTATTTTACAAAGTATATATCGTCCATTCCATGAGAGAATGCCCAAACATTTATTTTTTTGTGTCTTCCGATTTTAATAATATTTGGCATACGTTTTGACGTAAGTCAAAAAAAAAAAAAAAAAAATCGCAAAAGTGTCTAACTTTAAACACCAATATCTCTAAAACTTGTTAACGGATTTTAATGATTTAAATTGCATATTTAAGAAGAATGTGTTCACTATAAATGTAGTAATTCAAAAATAATGTTATTTAAAAATGCATTCATAATGCAAATGCAATTTTATGATACATTTTTAAAAAATGTCTATCCTTTCAATTTTTTTCTTTCTCTAATATAAAAAAAAATATTATGTTTGCTGAACATTGCAATATAAATTGTTCTGGGACAAAATGGTTCACTATTTATTTTTTTTTTAAATATTCCTTCAAATTTTTTCATACAAAATTCTTGTATTTTTTAATTTTTGTGAGCTTATTTTAAAATTAGTTTTAATCCTAATATTTCATAATTTGTTATTTGCAGTAGAAAACCTATTTGTCCCAGATTAAGTTCTAATGTTTTATATAATAAACATATTATATAAACATTCTTCAATATTAAGCAAAAATATTTAAAATCAAAAGGGGAAATTTCTTAAAAATGCATCTGAAAACTGCATTCTTTTCGTGAGTGCATGTTTTTCAAAACAATTATTTTTGATTTATTAATATAATTTACAATATTTATTATAATAAACTTTATACTGTTTTTTAAATGAATAAGGAGTTATAAACATTTAAAGTTACATATAACTAAAAGAGTATCACCAAAAAAAAAAAAAAAATTCAAAATCAAAATTTTTTTATGAAAAAATTTTTTGAAAAAAATATTAAAAATAGTAGATTTTATTGTCCCAGAACAGTTATTTTTGCATTCTATAGTAAAGATATTGCTTTTTAACATATTAAAAAAAAATATTAAAATCGAAAGGGTAGAAATTTTTCAAAAATGCATCCTAAAATTTTTAAATTATAATATTATTTTTAAATTGCTACATTAAAAGAGGACATATTCATCTTCTACGTGCAGTTTAAATCTGTTAAAAACTTTTAAAGATATTGATGTGTAAAATTACACACTTTTTCGATTGTTTTGACTTTTCAAAAAATTAAAATTGTGAATAAATTCGCGAATTCTATAAAATTCCAAAAAATAAAAAAGGAGATATTTAAATGGCTTCATAGGTTATATGTGTACCATTTGAACAAAATCGGATGACCCTCCGTAAAATATTGTCATTTTTTATAAATCTCTTGTGGAATGGACGATATCTATTTTGTTTTAACAAATTATAAGAATATAAACATTTTTTTTTTTTTTTTTTTCAATGAAACCATTTTGACAAATTAACATTCGATTAAATAAGTTACAATTGCAAAGTATTGTAACTTATTCTTACATATTAGTAAGAATTTTAGCAGTAGCTAGAAATGGTTTGTAGTTAGGTTATAAAGTCATATTCTGCAGTTGCCATAAAATACTTTCTAGACAAATAAATTTCTTATATAATACCAACTGGTGACTTTCAATCAAAATTTTTTATAATCCTTACTAGCGTTTTATTTTTGATTTTGTTTTTATTACTTTAATACACAACATACAATTACACACATCTATACATACATATACATAGTTACGTTTACACGTTCTACTTACATACATATACAAATAGAACTGTTATTAAACGGAAAAAGGAAGAATGAATACACAGTTAGTTAAATCGTATTTTATAGTGATGATGAAACATGCGGGTTGTTATAATAGACATGACTAACATTCGCATTATTTTCCAATATCAGTTTCATTTACATAAAAATAAAGTTTATTACGCATTGAGATCATTTTAATCCATTCTATAGATTAAATGTGGGTATGTTAAATTTATTACTTTGTTTGTGTCATATTCTTACATTTGCCACATCTTTTAGGCATTTCACCTTAATGAAGCGTGTAGTTAAGTAATTCTCACAATTTTACTGTAATAAGCAAATTTTATGAAATAAAGTTTTAATTGGAAAATCCTTTTGGAATTGGAAATTTCTATTTCTTTCTTAAGAATTTAAGTAATAAAATCATATTCTATTTTTATATTTATATCTAAATACACTCGTAAACAACCGCTGCAAAAGTAGTAGATTATTTATTATTCTTGCATCTATAAAATTGTATTTATGGGTTTTTTTTTCTGTGAAAATTCTTATGAGTACAATGTGGCGTATATTCATTCATATTATACATATCGAATGTTATAAAATAACTATGTACATAAATATTCTTGAGAATAAGAAAGAAAATTATAATAAAAAATTGAAATTTATTTTTGATTGATACTAAAATATCTGCGTAAATAGAAAAATATATTGATACTTTTTTTATGAACCAAAAGCACCACATTCATGTATAAATATGATGGTCACATTTTTGGAAAAAATATTATAAACATACATGCAAACAAAATAAAGTATTTAATATTGTATAATATGTATGTATTAAGTAATATTTATCCATATTAAGATTGATACATACTATACATACATACATGTATGTTTGTATATTAAGATCGTAATAAGGACTGCACACGAAAAAATTAGTGCATACAATAATAAATTTTTTAATTAAAATTTACTATGACCTATTATAATATAAAAAAAGAGTTCTGGACTAATTAGTGAATTAATTGTCCTCCTTTGGTACATAGCAGCAATTTTTTTTGTTACCATTCCATGTACACTTTTGTTGAAATAATGAGAAGGGAATTTTTACACTTTTGTTGAAATAATGAGAAGGGAGATGAGGTCAAAGAAATTAGAATTCGTTGTGTTTTCTTTGATAAAAAATCTTTTCTAACGGCACTCATTTGCAGACATTTCTCTATTAAAATTGTCATTTGTTACGATGAAGTTCTTCACCTCATGTACAACATTTTATCCCATACGATATTTATCTGATACATTTCTCATTACATCTGTGACATGTAATTCATGACCGTGATGTTGTAAAAAGTACGCCAGTACGTTTAATCATCCTTTCGTCAGTATTTGTAATTTTGAAAAAAAAAATCTCAATAATTTTTGTTCTCTCTTTTGCCTTAACAATATTTCTGGATTTCTTATAAGGAATTTTTACTTTTTGGGGTTTTTTTAAACTTTTCTGATAAAAGATACAGAGAAATTTAATGAATGAGTTACATTCCGTACAGAGAGGTATTGATTTTTTCTACAAATTCGTGTTATTTTGTCTACGAACCAGCAGTCTGTAAATTAACATTTCGTTATCAGGATTCTTTTCGGTGATCCTTAACTCTGTAATTTTTATGAGTCAAACTACTATCTTTCCCGACACACCTGAGTAGGACATGTGTTTCGATTTAAATTATGTGCTATTACAACAAAAATTAGTACATAGTAACTTGCTACTGACGTTTGTTTGGGATTTATGCACGTTAAAGTGATTTTCGGAAGAGGGGATTTATATGGTAGCTATGGTCAATTATGGACCGATCTTGATGAAATTTGGCGCTCGATGCAAAACTCCTTTGCATCGAGTTTCATTCAAATATAACCATATTTAAGTCATTTATGATCGTTAAACCCCTATTTGGGGAGGACATTTGCATGGGGGCTAGGTGAAATAATAAACGGATCATAACCAATTTCAATAGGCTTCCTCCTTGTGTCAGAATAATTATTCGTGCCAAATTTCATCAAGATATCTTTAAAATTTCGACCTGTACTTTGTTCACAAGGTTTACATAATTTTTTCTGTGCGTTACAAACATCAGCACAAACGCATAATACCCCAACCAACTATGATGGTGTAGATAATAAGTCAACAGTGCTAAATTTGTTTACGTACAATAAAAGTTATAAGCCTTAAAGTGTGAACGAATTTTTTCGTGCAGAGTCCATATTTACAAGGTATAACCTAATATTGACCATATATTTTTAGTTATATAAAACAATTTAAACAAAACCTGTATAAATTATGTACCACAGGAAAAACTGTGGCATTTAACAGAAGTTAAATTTGACATTGAATGTTATAATTTGCCCTAATAATATATTCAAATCAATAGATAAACTCTTTAAAACTAGCGAGAAAATTGATTACAATGAATGTCATTTTACTTTAACAAAACATCATCTTTTTAAATTACACAATATATTTTCCAAGCAATTGTTCAGCAAAGAACCTAAATTTCAAAGAATTCATTGTAAGGGTATCTCAATACTTTCATAATTGTTTAGAGAAATTTCCAGGTACGGTTTTATTATAAAATTCTTCAGAAATAGTATTTGGCTCAAACTCATATATATATTTTATATTCAAAACCACTAGATTATCGCATGATGGAAGCACAAGTATTTAAGAATTCACTATAAAACTTACTAGAACTTTTTAACTGAATGGAATTCTTTTATAGGGAAAAATGTCACGTACAAATAAATATAAACTTATCGTGCGTATAACGCCCACATACATGTCTCTTGTATGTATTCTCACATATTGTTCATTTTATTTTGAAAGTGTCAATCAGTGTTGCCAGTTTAGCCTTTTTAAGGCTAGATCTAGCCTTTTTATTTTGATTTTAGCCTCAAAATTTTCGTTTTAGCTTCTAGCTTTTTTGTTAGCCTTTTTTATTTTTAATATAGCCTTAAAAAGGTTAAAATTTTACAAATTTTATTTTTACAAAATCATCAATTTAAGCATTTGTGTATATTAATTCTTACAAAAATATCGAAATTATATTTAATGAAATTTGTAGCCTGCGGCGCATCATTCTACAAATATATTACAATTATTTTTTGACAAACTTTATTACCCATATAAACTTATTACTTTATATTTACAAATTCACTAAAATATTTTTAACAAATACCAAATTCTAATGAGAACAAAAAATTAATGCTTTTTTAAATAAAAAAAATGTGTTACCTTTTTTCTAGCTTTATTTTTTGGGACATTTAGCCTTTTCTGACCTTTTTTTAAGTCCATTTTAGCTTCTTTTTTTCTCAAGTCCTGGCAACACTGGTGTCAACAAACAGGACATAAAATGTGGGACAAAATCTTTAGTAGAATTAGAAATGAAATGACAAAATAAAATAAAAATAGGTCAGCCAGTATATTTAACAATAAACAACAAACCAATCAAATAACTATTGAATATATTCTAAAAATAGTTTTTCTTAATTTAAGTTTTGATAAGCTCTAGAATTTTCTAAAAAAAAGTCTAGATATTATAATACAAAATTCCATTGACTTATTTGGAATCCTGTCTTATTTACATATTTGCCTGTTAAAAACAGTTGTTTCGATGTACATATACATACATATATGTGTGTAAATAAAATTAAAGAGTAAATAAATGTAACGGCTTTACTTAAAGTAGTTCAAAAACAGAATATTATATTAATCATAACTTTCTCATAAAGCCAAGGTAGCTTAAAATGTGAATTATATATTAGCATGAACATATTCATATGTAAATCTACAATGAGAGACAATAAGAGAAACTTTTTACTTACAAAAAAAAAAAAAAAAAAAAAAATCATAAATAAATAAAATTATTACTCACAAATAAAATGTTCTTCTTGTTATAATTATTATTATTATTATTATTATTATTATTTTTATCGAGATTTCAATTATTTTGTTCTCCACTGTAAAATTTGTATAGCTCTTTCATCAAAAAGATTTATGAGCTACAATAGTATGCAAACTTTAAAAGTGTAACGCTTAAATACAGTCTAATATATAATCTTCTACATAGTTTGATATAAGAAGCTTAATCATATTAAGAATGCATAAATATTCTTTCAATTTTTCATTTTATTTCTAATTCACATCCGTTTTCATCTTCCGCCTAACAATAGTTTATTTTTTACAACATTGACACTTGTGGCATTTTATAGTATTCTTAAGGAATAAATCCTCTTCGCATGAACAATTTTTACTTTTATTTATTCAAAATTTCTTTTCGCCTTTTTTACATTTTCGTTTTGCGGAAGGGGATTGATGTGTCATAAAATGATAAATTTGGGTTGTAAATCGTATGGATGTCACTTTTTTTTTCCAGCAGGAGTATGTGTTACGTAGGAATACCCACATATGGGTTGACTTAACAAATATAAATAAAGTATAAAATTTTATGTAGCCAATAAAGATCCGCAACATACAATGTGCTACTAAAAAAAAATTATTAAATTTAAATGGAAGAAGAAGTAGTAAATATTTAGAATATATGGGGTGATATTTTCTTATGAAAAGAAAATTGCACTGTAGATTAAGTTTAATAAGGGTCGTGAGTCTTTTTGAAAAAATACATCATTTACGGCTAGATAAACATTTTATATATATAATTACTTAAATTGTTCATTTTCGTTTGATTTAAATTAAATCGCAGTGTTTTAGGTTTTAATATATTCATGTAATTGAAGTTAGTTATTATCTAAGGTAATTTTAATGCCAAAGGCAGTCCTTAAGAAAGTTAATATCATTAGAAAGAAACCTCTTGTAACCAGCCAATTGCTTACAACTAATCAATCACTCTAATCGATAATATAATAATTATATACTTAAGTAACATATAGATGAAGTTTTCTATCGAAAATAATGTCTTTGATGTTTGATTAAAAGTTTTTTTTTACTCAATATTCCAAGAATAATTTGGAGTATTACTCAAAGTCAAATGCATACATATTAGAATTGATTTTGTGATATTTTCTATAATATAGTTTCGCTTCAATAAAATTGAAATTATAAAAGATAAAGTAAATGATTTTTCTTTTATCTTTGAAAAATGTTCAAATAGTCTGGACTAAAACAAGTTCAACATCTAATAAAGTGTCAATAATACTATCTATACCTTTGCTTTCCTCTTCCTTTAATCTTTTTTTTGCTTTTTAATAGTTGTATTAAGTAATAAATACATAGTTGTTTTGGACGTATTCACTTTAATCTCAAGTCAAATGTAACGAACGAATACTTTATAATTTTAATTCATGTAATATTTTCGTTAAAAAAGAAAAATAAAAAAAAAAAAAAAAATAAATGTTGACAAAATATTTTTATGTTTCTGATTAAGAACGTGATTTCAGTGAAAATAAACTATGTTGATATACATACACACATATATTTTTTCGATGAAAATTTTATGAAAATATTCAGTATCAATGGTGCGTGGATTTAAAAAATAAATATGTATTTTAGGGTGGCCCCATTTGTATGGACAGAAAATAAGGTATCGATGTTCCCAACTCAAATGAAAATTAACTTCATTCTAAGATACCGTTTCTTAAAATTTTCGTTTTTTTCGGGTTTTCGGAAATTGATATCGCAAGAAAGGTCTTTAGGGCACGCATTTAATGAAGTAACAAACATTTAGAACCATCAATTCAACATTTTCGATAATCACATATGATCTACGTGAGATATTTACGGTCAAAGGTCACACAAATCTGTTGTTTTGCATATAATTCATGTATTGTAATTACAACAATTTTGGATCAGAAAATTATTTATTATTTATTCATTAAAATGTAAAAATGAATCTATATGTACAATTTCGTTTTTCTCACTCAAATTCGGCCTCACTGAGGCCTTGTTTGACTGATGCACGGTATCCGATTTAAAAAAATGAAATGGAAATAATTGTGGAATTTCGGAACGGCACCTCCAATTTCCATGAAATTTCATATGGTAATAAATAGTAGAGGTGTAGGCGACTTTAAGTTTAAGACCATATAGACCTACAGGGGGCGAGTCCACAGGGTCCCAAAGTTGGACACCTCGGGCATAGAGTAGCATATAGAGACAAAATTCTCGATTGACATTTAAACAAAATTGTTGTTTTGTAAACAAAAATGTGTTTTTATTTCCTTTTGCCAACAACAAAATGTATTTGATTACATGTATTTTGTTGTTGCATGAGTTAGGTTTTTGACAACCGACAATTAGTTTCGTCTTGTTGTTACTCTTTGACCTCGGGTATACATTTTTTTTAAAACCATCCTGATTCCTTATATCTGAACCGATTTCAATGATTTCATATAGGAGGATTCTGCAAGTCGAGATCTCCAAAAAAGAGATATTAGGCTTCAAAGATTAAAATTTTTAGCCTACCTTGGTGAAATTTTTTTGCTACAGCGGGTCCAATTTTAACCTGATTTTTTTTAAATTTTCCTCATTTTGTTAACAACAAACAGCAAAATTGTGTAAAGAAAAATATTTATGGAGTCAAAAATTACAAGCATTTAAATTTAAACTTTAAAAAAAAGTTTATTTCTTCCCGTTTTTTTCCCAAAAAAGTTGTTACATTCTTTTTCTGTTATATAAAAATTTTAAGTAACATATCGAGGGTCTATATTCAAAACGGGCCTCATACAAAGCAGCATTGTTCAGGAGAACATAAAAACTGTTTATTTCCCTCATTTTTCAAAATTTTGTAATCCGTTCTTCTACGAGTTATTAATATTACGTCTACTAAACCTCACACTAAAAAATAAATCTTTTAACTCCATTATTTGCGAAGTTATGGCAGATAGCCCGTTTTGTCTTAATTGTTTTTAATGTTTGTAAAAAAATGTTCACATAGCCCGTTTTGTTTATTGGAAATTAAAGAAGTAAAACATAATATTTTTGGAAACAAAATTGATAATATGTTAAATTTATGATATCATACCAATCAGGAGATAAAAAAAGCGAAATTTTGTGGTTGGCTGGACCATTTTTAATCGTTAGAAATTTCAAATAACAGGAATGTTTTCTAAAAGGACGAAAATGTGTTCAAAATTAATATTATAAATTAAATTTTGAAAAAAATTGCAAAAAAAAATGTTTGCAAAAAAACCAAACAATTAAAATTGTATTAAATTGCATATCAACATCTCAAAAATTATTAAAACCTTTAAAGACGATGTTTATTGCACTTTTTATTTAATTATAATTTTTTTATGAAACTGATTTTGGTATCTAAGATGTTTTGCTTATAATTACAAATTTTATTAAAATTTTTTCATTCCTGTCTTTAAATCTAGGGTACAGTGCTCCCAGTTAGCTTCAAAAAATGTTGATAGGTGTACCCGCGTATGATCTATAAGCATCTAAAAAGGGCTAAAAATCTAACTTCAATGGCTTTTTTTTCTAGACTGCATTGAGATAACAAAATTTGTATGAGAGATATTAAGATTCTAATTCAAAATGTTTAAGAAAAGTTCAAACCGCAAAGAAAATTCTCATTATTTATCAATTTTTATTTTAACATTTCTTTGAAAATCAAACAAAAACTTGCACATAGCCTGTTTTGCCTTAAAAAAAATATACTGTTTGTAGATAGCCCAAAAACAAAAAGTGAAAAAAAAGTGTTCGAATTAACTTTTGACTCCAAAATTAACACCATATATAAAAAATAGAAAACTGAAGAGTCTGACGCAAGACAAAAATTTTCCTAAATCTGCATGAAGCCCGATTATAATATTTATATTATATATAATATTTATATTTTTCTGAAAGATAACTAAACACGAAATACTTTAAAGGGAAAAGAACTTTTTAAAATTGATTTTTAGAGAACAACAAATTTCGAATTTTCTCCTTAATTTCTCAAATCGCAAAGCTGGAATCAAAATTTAATTTTTTAACTTTTGTAACAGAAATTTTTTCTCACCAATATCGGTTGGAAAGATAAAGCAAATAAAAAAAAAAAAGTTTTTTGGGAATTGCGAGATTTTCGTAGACAAATCTGAAAAAGTGAATAGCGCTTGGAATTAAGCATAAAAAAATCTACTTAAATATAATCTAACAAGAATTTTATTGCATAAATAAAAATGAAAAATATGAAAAAAATCACAAATCCACCCTTCCTCAGTGTTTTTTGCAAAAAGTCTTCAAAAAATTTTCGTATTGTAAAATTTTTTATATATATTTGAAAAGAAGAATCAGGATCGTTTTTAAAAAATTATATACCCGAGGTGTTAAGCTTTTGGACGCTGTGGACTCGCCCCGTGTAGGTCTATAAATGTTTAAAAAATTCTTAAAAAATTGCTAATATGAGGTACCGCACATTTTTTTTTCTAATATTTTAAAAGAACGCAGCTAATATTCTCAAATGTAATTATATAGATTTTCTTTTATTTAACAATCGTATTTTTAAACTGAAACTCGTTGGAACTTTTTAGTCCCAGTCCATTAAAAAAAAAGAATTTCCCAAAAAAATATATTTTTTTATATTATAATTTCTTTTAAATTGAAAACAATATTTTCAGTATTGATTTTATAACTTAACAAAGTATAATAGAATAATTTGGATACATTTATTATTACATAAAAAAAATCAATATCAATATCTGCAGTATTTACCGAGATAGATTAAGTTAAAATTAACATACTTCTTTACAAAAGTTGTAAATAAAATTAAAATATTTTTAAAAGTTGCAACTTTGAAAATTCATAATTCGAAGGTATTTTTTCCATAATATATGATATGTTTACTAACACAGAAAAAATTATTACCGTCTTTTTTCCAATTAACTCAGTTGTTTAATTTTGCAGCAAAATTTAATAAATATATTCAAGAAAAAATAAAATAAAAATAATTTTTTGTATGATTTTAACATTTTTAATTCATTCAATCGCCTACTTGATTGATTTAATTAATTTATTAATTGGGAATTTTTTTCTGTTTTGTATTTTTTATAGTTTTTAGTAATTGATATAATCATTTTGGTGAGAGGTGCAAATTTAAACAAGTTTATAATTGAATGAATTATTTTCATATATATTTGTTAATTGGTGACTTTTTTCTGTGAATAAATCCGAAAAGAATTACTTCAATTAATACAATTCTATTTTCGTATTTTTGTCGTTCTAATTCTGATAAATGTGACACTGAGCTGTGTGTTGTTTGAATATTTGATTGAAAATTACTTGTTATATAATAATTTTATTGCAATAACTTTTATATTATTTTTGATTTTAGGAATTTGGGAAAGATCATAAAGTATGGAATTTAATAAAATATAAAAAAAGTATTTTTTTTTTTTGTTAAATTTTATCGCTTTGAACCATCTCTAAATTTTTTTATATAATAGTCCAAAACATTACACATCTGAGTTTTTCGATTATGAGAGCCATCCTAATGTATATCCATGTATGTATGAATGATGTGATAACCAGCACTGGTGGCAATATTTCTTTTTCTCTTTTTTATAAATATGCTGTCCCAGTGAATATGTTTTTGACAACTGTCTCTACGTAGTCGACACTGAAGTTAATTTAAGATCTATCGAACTGTCTTTTAGTAATCCTTAAAGGAATATTTTATTATCATTTGTAATTTTCCATAAACTTAATAAAAATTTTTTCAGAAGACTTGTGGTTCTTTAAAGCAATTTTTAAAATGTAATTAAATTATTACGTCCTTTTTAAAATTTTAAATGTGAATATGTTGAAATTAAAACCATAAATTGTTATCAATTTTTTTCTTTATTTTTGCAACAAATTGACATATTAAAAAAAAAAAAAATAAATAAATAAATAAACTGCATTTTCTTATGTTTCCTACCTTCTGCATTGATTTATGCTTTTTCAGGGACACTAACTTCTTCATGGAAATATGCAATATTTAATTCAAATATATATCTATATATATATATGTCATTAAGATATAATATTACATTTTAAAAGGAACGAAATTTACTATGTAAATTTCTCCTAGCTGATTCAAGAATACAAGTTTTAGACATTTTCTTTATAAAACATTATGAACGCATTAAATTTCATCACATTATTAAGTCAACTGACTATAAACAAAAAAAAAAAAAAAAAAAAAAAAAAAACATAATAAGGATGATATCTATTGTACATCAAATAAATTCCTAAAATAACACATTGCCATTAAAATTCAGTGAGTAATTTTGGTGAAATACAAAATATAATAAAGTCGAAAACTTTTAATGAAAGCACAACTTAATTAATGACGATTTAAAAAATATATATATTTTTTTCAGAAATATGTGCACATATTTTATATAAGCACTCACTACCCCCCTGATCACCTAGGAATGTGCAATCTTCCAAATCCAAAGGTACCATGTCAAATTTTATTGAGATATATATCTCCAACGGTTCACAAGTCAAAGTTTTGGAACCACTGTGTATTAGCAATTAGTGTGAGTGTTAATTTACCACAGTAGAATACTAAAGTAGAAGTTGAAACTATTTTTATTCGAGAAAATAAAACAATTTTCTCACTGTTTTTTAGCGCTCAATTTTAAATATTAGATAACGGTGCATCGCTATAATGTTATATTTTCATATTGCAAAAAAATATAGAAATATAAATCACACATATTACAGAATCATTTTATAATTGTCTACAATAATGCTCTCTCCGGTGACCTCGAAAATACATAGCTTGTGACTTATTTTCACAATGGTGTAGGGTATATACATATGTATGTCGCGCTTATTTTTATTTTTATAACTTTTTATACCTTTTCTATTTTAAAACTGTGTTTAGTTCATTAAAAGTTAAATATTCACGAATTTAAATTATTTTGTTCAATTATGATGACTGAATAATAGAAAAGAATCTTCTAAAATAATGTGCTTAAAAACAAAGAAGATAAAGTTATAATGTAGAAGGATTTTTTTGCTATTAATTTTGTACAATACACTGTGTGTGATTCGATAGTAAAACAAAGTTATTATTTTGTTCTCTTCAATGAACATTCGATATTTTCTCTGGGCATTAAATTTTATTTAATCGAAATTTAAACGGACAACTTATATAACTATATCCGCCATTGAAATTGTTAATAACAAATTATATGTATCTTTATAATGTACAAAGATTAATAATAAAATTTTCAAAAATGGACGATGGTCAGTAAATTAAAAAATAATTTATAGAATTTTTTTAAATACAACTTTTTGCATAAAAAGATTTTGAATGTTGAGCAATGTTAGAGATTTATACGACATTAAAAATTCTTTTTTTTTATTTATTTTTTTTTTTCGAAAAATGTCTGCAACGCTTTGTTCATCACAAATATAAAAAATTTGTTTAAGTACCAAGTTATTACAGATACGTATAAGCAAAATCATTTATATTTTTTATATAAGATACATACTTTTATTGTTGCGTTGTAGTGTTTTAGCAAATAATATATTTGCTAAAATCTTCAGAAAACTGTTTTTTTTCTACAATTTTGTTTGTATTTCGAACCGCTTCAAAGCCGATTTAACTTTTATGCAAAGTTACCAGGTACTTTGTTTGTTCCCAAACAAAGTGCAAATATCCCCATATTTGGCAAAACAACCCAGCAAAAAAGGAACTGAAAAAGAGCTGAAAAAGTCATGAACTTAACATTGTGTTGTCATTGGAAGGAAGTTCTTTTTTCAACCCATGGATATTCTTCTTTTATACTTCTTGTTCATTTCTTATGAAGTACTTCCCTTAAAACTATGTTTATAAAATTTTTTAACAAAAATTCCGCTTTACCCTTATGAAAAGATAATAAAAATGCTTTAAAATTTGTAAAATTTTAATTTTCTTTTTTGGAAGTAATTATAAAGAACTTCCAAAAAATTTCAAAATATGCATTTTGTTCCAATTTTAAAGTGGTGGAAATATTTTTTTTTTTTGGAAGCTGTTGATCGTTTTTTGCTGGGAATATAAGGTGTTAAGATTTAGTATAAAATGTTATGCATAAAATTTGCTGGGTATAAACATAACTTACTAAAAATAGCTTACTGCATAATATTTTTATTTATTTTACAATGGGTCGGTTTCATTAAATTGTGTTTAAATATTTAATCCCCACAAAAAACATAAAATTATTTTAAAATATCCACGAAAAAATGTTCCCTCTCCAAAGGAAAATTCTTGTTACCAGGAATCATTGAAAATCCTCTACTTTAAAAAAATTCCACAAACCTGGGAACATTTTTTTTCTGTATATTGTTTGTTGCAACTTTGAAAATTCATAATTCGAAGGTATTTTTTCCATAATATATGATATGTTTACTAACACAGAAAAAATTATTACCGTCTTTTTTCCAATTAACTCAGTTGTTTAATTTTGCAGCAAAATTTAATAAATATATTCAAGAAAAAATAAAATAAAAATAATTTTTTGTATGATTTTAACATTTTTAATTCATTCAATCGCCTACTTGATTGATTTAATTAATTTATTAATTGGGAATTTTTTTCTGTTTTGTATTTTTTATAGTTTTTAGTAATTGATATAATCATTTTGGTGAGAGGTGCAAATTTAAACAAGTTTATAATTGAATGAATTATTTTCATATATATTTGTTAATTGGTGACTTTTTTCTGTGAATAAATCCGAAAAGAATTACTTCAATTAATACAATTCTATTTTCGTATTTTTGTCGTTCTAATTCTGATAAATGTGACACTGAGCTGTGTGTTGTTTGAATATTTGATTGAAAATTACTTGTTATATAATAATTTTATTGCAATAACTTTTATATTATTTTTGATTTTAGGAATTTGGGAAAGATCATAAAGTATGGAATTTAATAAAATATAAAAAAAGTATTTTTTTTTTTTGTTAAATTTTATCGCTTTGAACCATCTCTAAATTTTTTTATATAATAGTCCAAAACATTACACATCTGAGTTTTTCGATTATGAGAGCCATCCTAATGTATATCCATGTATGTATGAATGATGTGATAACCAGCACTGGTGGCAATATTTCTTTTTCTCTTTTTTATAAATATGCTGTCCCAGTGAATATGTTTTTGACAACTGTCTCTACGTAGTCGACACTGAAGTTAATTTAAGATCTATCGAACTGTCTTTTAGTAATCCTTAAAGGAATATTTTATTATCATTTGTAATTTTCCATAAACTTAATAAAAATTTTTTCAGAAGACTTGTGGTTCTTTAAAGCAATTTTTAAAATGTAATTAAATTATTACGTCCTTTTTAAAATTTTAAATGTGAATATGTTGAAATTAAAACCATAAATTGTTATCAATTTTTTTCTTTATTTTTGCAACAAATTGACATATTAAAAAAAAAAAAAATAAATAAATAAATAAACTGCATTTTCTTATGTTTCCTACCTTCTGCATTGATTTATGCTTTTTCAGGGACACTAACTTCTTCATGGAAATATGCAATATTTAATTCAAATATATATCTATATATATATATGTCATTAAGATATAATATTACATTTTAAAAGGAACGAAATTTACTATGTAAATTTCTCCTAGCTGATTCAAGAATACAAGTTTTAGACATTTTCTTTATAAAACATTATGAACGCATTAAATTTCATCACATTATTAAGTCAACTGACTATAAACAAAAAAAAAAAAAAAAAAAAAAAAAAAACATAATAAGGATGATATCTATTGTACATCAAATAAATTCCTAAAATAACACATTGCCATTAAAATTCAGTGAGTAATTTTGGTGAAATACAAAATATAATAAAGTCGAAAACTTTTAATGAAAGCACAACTTAATTAATGACGATTTAAAAAATATATATATTTTTTTCAGAAATATGTGCACATATTTTATATAAGCACTCACTACCCCCCTGATCACCTAGGAATGTGCAATCTTCCAAATCCAAAGGTACCATGTCAAATTTTATTGAGATATATATCTCCAACGGTTCACAAGTCAAAGTTTTGGAACCACTGTGTATTAGCAATTAGTGTGAGTGTTAATTTACCACAGTAGAATACTAAAGTAGAAGTTGAAACTATTTTTATTCGAGAAAATAAAACAATTTTCTCACTGTTTTTTAGCGCTCAATTTTAAATATTAGATAACGGTGCATCGCTATAATGTTATATTTTCATATTGCAAAAAAATATAGAAATATAAATCACACATATTACAGAATCATTTTATAATTGTCTACAATAATGCTCTCTCCGGTGACCTCGAAAATACATAGCTTGTGACTTATTTTCACAATGGTGTAGGGTATATACATATGTATGTCGCGCTTATTTTTATTTTTATAACTTTTTATACCTTTTCTATTTTAAAACTGTGTTTAGTTCATTAAAAGTTAAATATTCACGAATTTAAATTATTTTGTTCAATTATGATGACTGAATAATAGAAAAGAATCTTCTAAAATAATGTGCTTAAAAACAAAGAAGATAAAGTTATAATGTAGAAGGATTTTTTTGCTATTAATTTTGTACAATACACTGTGTGTGATTCGATAGTAAAACAAAGTTATTATTTTGTTCTCTTCAATGAACATTCGATATTTTCTCTGGGCATTAAATTTTATTTAATCGAAATTTAAACGGACAACTTATATAACTATATCCGCCATTGAAATTGTTAATAACAAATTATATGTATCTTTATAATGTACAAAGATTAATAATAAAATTTTCAAAAATGGACGATGGTCAGTAAATTAAAAAATAATTTATAGAATTTTTTTAAATACAACTTTTTGCATAAAAAGATTTTGAATGTTGAGCAATGTTAGAGATTTATACGACATTAAAAATTCTTTTTTTTTATTTATTTTTTTTTTTCGAAAAATGTCTGCAACGCTTTGTTCATCACAAATATAAAAAATTTGTTTAAGTACCAAGTTATTACAGATACGTATAAGCAAAATCATTTATATTTTTTATATAAGATACATACTTTTATTGTTGCGTTGTAGTGTTTTAGCAAATAATATATTTGCTAAAATCTTCAGAAAACTGTTTTTTTTCTACAATTTTGTTTGTATTTCGAACCGCTTCAAAGCCGATTTAACTTTTATGCAAAGTTACCAGGTACTTTGTTTGTTCCCAAACAAAGTGCAAATATCCCCATATTTGGCAAAACAACCCAGCAAAAAAGGAACTGAAAAAGAGCTGAAAAAGTCATGAACTTAACATTGTGTTGTCATTGGAAGGAAGTTCTTTTTTCAACCCATGGATATTCTTCTTTTATACTTCTTGTTCATTTCTTATGAAGTACTTCCCTTAAAACTATGTTTATAAAATTTTTTAACAAAAATTCCGCTTTACCCTTATGAAAAGATAATAAAAATGCTTTAAAATTTGTAAAATTTTAATTTTCTTTTTTGGAAGTAATTATAAAGAACTTCCAAAAAATTTCAAAATATGCATTTTGTTCCAATTTTAAAGTGGTGGAAATATTTTTTTTTTTTGGAAGCTGTTGATCGTTTTTTGCTGGGAATATAAGGTGTTAAGATTTAGTATAAAATGTTATGCATAAAATTTGCTGGGTATAAACATAACTTACTAAAAATAGCTTACTGCATAATATTTTTATTTATTTTACAATGGGTCGGTTTCATTAAATTGTGTTTAAATATTTAATCCCCACAAAAAACATAAAATTATTTTAAAATATCCACGAAAAAATGTTCCCTCTCCAAAGGAAAATTCTTGTTACCAGGAATCATTGAAAATCCTCTACTTTAAAAAAATTCCACAAACCTGGGAACATTTTTTTTCTGTATATTGTTTGTATGAATTATTGACAAGAAGGGGACAAAAACTTTAGTATATCAACACCGGACATTGAGTGAAAATACTTATGATGAATTTTTGTATGTGTTTTTATAAAACTACCACAAAAAATGGGGTTTTATACCTTTTATATGCTAAAAGAAAACATCCGAAACCAAAAGCAAGAAAAAAAGGAAAATTGTTTTCTAAAACACATTTAACCAAAGGATAGTCAGCATGATACTGGAGGAGGTATATTTGTCATCTGGTAAATGACACAAAAAAAAAAAAAAAAGGAGAAGTGTTATTAACAAAACTTTTCCTTTCCTCTAAACAGGAAACAAGGGGAAATATGTTGCAGCATAAAGTTGAATCTTGTGTACTCTTATTTTCCTTTGTTCAATTTTGAAAAGGATTTTATCTAAAAGGAAAATTATTAAAAGTTATAAAACACGTGATTATCATTTAAGTTGCTTCTACCTTTAAACATGAGGCCATTCTAAGTTATGTTTTTTTTTGGCGGGGCATGTAATTAAGATTCTAAAACATTGAAATATAATTAACAAGTAAGAAAGTTGTGAAAACCTACACCATTGCTTCATATTAACTTTGGAAGTTTTCGGAGGCGGTCTTATATGTGGCCAAATGTGGAACGTGGTTTATATACATATTAATAAAATATATTTAAGTATGAATAATGTTATACTTATACTAACTTTTATGCACTTTACAATAATTTCCGGAAGTGAGCCTCATATGGGAGCTATGGACCGATACCCTTAAATTTTTTACTTTGATTTCCAAACCGATCTTATAAAATAAATAAACATTATTTTTATGAAATTTCATAAAAATAAGCAAAATAGTGGAACGACCATTCTTGTACCAAAATAGTTGTTCGTGCCAAATTTCATTTAGATATGTATCTTCAAAACTACGGTATGTACTTTGTTCACAAAGTTAACATGGGAGGACTGATGAACATCGTTAATCGTTAAGGTGGGTGTTGGAATATTTTTTCTGTGCGTTACAAACCTCAGCACAATACCCCAACCACCAGGGTAGGGTATAACAAGTTTTATTTAAAACTGCTATTTCATTTCCCGCACTTTTATTAAATAATGGCTATATTTTATGTTGTTTGGTAAATAATGTAAAAATAGTGTATAAAATTTGTTTTAAAGTATTTTATCTATTAAACTTTAAGGTTAAAAAAAATTCAAAGTCAGACATACAACTGCCATGCATGCAATACACTACAACCTCTTTATAAAAAAATCGATATAACATCACGTTGGTGATGGTTTGAGTAACACTTGTCTCAGACAGCTCGTTCATAAAATAAAATGTTAAAGATGTTTAGCTTTCGGCAATTTTTTATCCTTATTTTAAATGTTTCTTTATCAGTTTCTCAGTCTTTTCTTTTTGGTTTCTGGCAGCACTTTGTTAAGGTTATGGAAGACTTAACTTATTCAATTTACTTAGTTGCAAACATTTGGTATTTGTTGTTTTGAGATAACTTTTTTTTTTTTTTATTTTATTTTATTTTATTTTTTTGTTCGCTTCTACTTTTTATAAGTAAATTATTAAATAAAAAAAATCCTTAAAAAAATCTATAAATAACAAACCCAAATATAATTTAATTTCAATTCATTTGTATGTACTACTTGGTAATCTCTTTACTTTAAATTTTTTATTTTTATTATATTTTTTCTAACACGTTTGTGTAATTTTTAATTAAAAGCACGTTTAATATTCGTATTTATTTGTTACTTTTGCTACGTACACAAAATTCGTCCGAAATCAAAAGTAGCAAACCATTTAAGACAAATTTGAAACGTGTCTACTTTTATAAATTGCCTTGTAAACAAAAAAAATCCATTTCCTTTTTTTCTTTCAAATTACCTACATTTTGTCCGGGATTATTAAATGGAAACAAACATTTAAATACTGAATTGCTATAATAAGGAAAAATTCCTAGTGAATGTTATTTACCCCAATGAATGCGTGAACACAAATTCTTTTGAAGATTATTTCTTTATTTTTGATACTCGTAAATCATTGTTACTTATTGGGAAAAGTAAAAAAGAAAATAAATAATTTTTCCATTTTATATTTGATTATTCTGAAATTCTTGATGTGAAAATAAAATTATATTACAAATTTTTACTAAAAATTCCACTATTAAAAAACAATTTTTTAAATATTTTAAAATTCGTATGTTCCTGTCGTCTATAGGTTATGCCTTATTTTATATTTATATATAACTTTTTTTTGATAACAGGGTACCACGTTATGGACAATACGGTAGTGATACCAGAAATAATTTTTTAGTCATTTATACCATACACCATCATGGGTGACTGTTGGGTTTGCGTTGATGTTTGTAAAACTTAGAAAAATATTCCAACACCCACCACGAAATCACTTCTTGAGTCGATTTAATGATGTCCATCTGTCTGTCTGCCTGTCAGTCCGTCTTTTTTAAAGGACGAAGCCTATTAAAATTGGTTATGTTCGGTCGATTATTTCACTTAGTCTTAACCAAACTTCTTCCCGGAATAGTGGTTATGTGCCTTTAAATACCTTAAATATATGAATGATTTACTTAAATTCAGCACAAATAGGTTTCATATAAGTGAAAATGTGAATACCAAATTTCATTTCGGTCTATAACTGATTATTTTTACTAGCTTAAGTTTTCCATATAAACGCTTGTTCCGAATATCACTAATATGCATAAATCTTATGCAAATGTAAGTATCAAGTTAATATTTTATATAACTAAAAATCGAAGATCCAAGTTCTATGAGAATCGACCCAAGATAGAGTGCTTGGCAAAATAAAGAAAAAATTAGCTTACTCACCTAAGTTACCTCTCTTACTTAAAAATATTAATAAAAATGTCGCTTGAGTTTTTTTAAATTTATTGACGGTTTTATGAAAAAATAATAAATTTAGATCGACTTGACACTAAACAGCTTCCCGCCCGTCCAAAAACGAATGCAGGAGTGCAGATTTTATGAAAAAAAATCAATTTTTGAAACTACTTTTTTTTTTTTTTTTTTAATTGTTTAAAAAGCATATTAGCATAATATTTTTACTATTGTTTCTCAGGTATTATATAAAATAAATATCAATCTTTCATTCCTGCAAAAATCGTTTAATAAGCATAATAAACCAATTTTTCAAATATTATATGTTTTCTTTATTTTGCCAAGCACTTTACAGAAATATAAAAATCTTTGAAATCGGACTTGATTTGTAGAAGTTACGTTAGTTAGTTAGTTAGTCAAATTTGACACCCTGTAGCTTATCTTATCTTAGCAACGGAACAATCTAATACACACATGTTTGTTTGTCTAAATATTGCATACATACCTGTGGTAGGCTCAGCAAAAGTGACAGTATATACGTTCCACCCAATAAACGATAACATCTTTTCGCCATATTCAAAGATTTCATGGGATATTTGACCGCTATCCAACGGTCAACACCAATTAGCACCAAAACATACGTTGACAAATACAAACTGAACATTTGGAATAATTTCACCAGTTTACATGTCAGGTCATTAGCAAGCCATTCAACAGTATAACACCATGCCGCTTCACCGATTATACAAAAACCCGTCACTAAAACATCTGCTATTGACAGGTGAAAGATTAACGAATATATAGCACTCCAACTGTGTCGCGAGTTGCGTCGAGCAAGACGAGTTTTATAAATATTCCACATGGTAAGTACGTTGCCCAATAAAGAGAACAAGGCCATGATACTAAGGACGTACACTTTAACCAATGCTGATTTAGACAGTTGGGGTGCATGATCTAATCGAATTTCATCATCCTCTATGGCGGGACCGGCAGTAGCTGGTATGTAGACATTTGAGTTTGTATAACTAAGATTCGTAAGGAATGCATATGTAGAGTCGGTAATTTTCATCGTTGCAGGTAATTGTGAATTGGGATGTTGTTGTATCCATTGCAAGGCTGTCGTTGAAAGTATTGATGCAGCATTAATGGAGGATTTTTTCAAAGTTGGCATAATTGTGTTTGGCGGAGAATGTGTTGTTGATGTTGTAGTTCTATTAAAACTATGTGGTATTATAAACTCTTGCTGCTCCATTGATGTAAATGCATTAGTGTGCATTGTTGTATCACTGCTACTGTCGTTGTTCAGCAAATTCATTGTATTGTTGGTTAATTGTATTGCAGCATTTGTTAGATTATTAACAAATCCCCCAGCCATATTGACTATATCACCCATTCTAGGAACTCTTGCCACCTCAGTTTGTATGTTTATAGTCATTTTAAAATTTTGAATTCTTTTATTGTGGATTAAATTTTATGATTATATTTTTAAATTGTTTTTTCTTTTTTTTTAATTATTGAGCTGTGTATAATATTCACATTTTTTTGCATTTTTTAATTTATATTTTGTTTCAATAATATTTCCAATGTTTTTTCATATTTAAGCTCATTTGATATTGTAGGATTTAATAAATGGACTATAATATAAGAAAACAAAAGAAGAAAAGAAAAGTTATTAATTAATGTACATATCTGTTCATACATATGTTTGTTAAGACATTAATATTTTGTACCAATTAAGTTAGTATGTGATAATTAATAATGCAATTACTTTAGTACATATATTTCCAAGTAATGAACGCGAATCTATTAAAGCGTTTGATTAAAATATCGAAGTACTATTTTAAATTGAAGTGGCTTTTATATATTTGTATACCACTGTATTTTCTCTCTACTTTTAAATTGTAAATCATAGTGATGAATGAATTTTTAACTTATTTTTTTAATTGCATTTCATTTGGTATTTCAATAAAGCTATTGATATTTTGACCTGCATTTGTTTACTTATACTATAAATAAAATACACTTATTATTTATTAATTACAACATTTTTTATACAAGACTATAGAATAATTTTTCTTTGACTTTGACTTTCAAACAATCTACTTCATGTAGTTGTTAATTTACTCTGTCAGTAAATCAAATGGTGATGGTATATAAATTATTATTATTAAAAAATTATTTTGTTTATTAGTAGAGTGTAGTGTTTATAAAAAACCGACTTTTCAAAAAACCGGTTTGACGGTTAATCGAAAATTGGGTAAAATTAAAAAACCGGTTTTTCGGTTAACCGTCTACTAAAAAACCGGTTAAACCGGTTAACTGACATTTTAATAATAGCTCTATTTTGAAGCTTAATAAAAATATTTTTGGCTAAAAAAAGTGTTTTTCAACTTATTGGTTTAACCATGCACCAAATAATAAACAGTGCACTGCAGTGTTCTATATAAATTGCGATTGATTTACATCGAAAATTTATAATACTTTTTTTCAGCCTTTAGACTAATTTTAATATAATTTATAAAAACAATTCTTTTGGCATCTTTTAGAACAGCTTTTTAAGCTTTATAATGATATAAAATTATTCTATAAAGTATTTTTAATTTTATTTTATTTTTTTTAATTTTTCTAGCTTAAAAATAAAATAAAATTTTCGAAATTTTACAAAAGGAAACTTTAGACCTAGGATAATGTACTTAATATTATGATTTATATTTATATCACCTCTTTTAAAGTTTTTCTCTCAATGAAACGTTTATGTAATTTCTATAAAAAAATGTAATAAAAATATCTGCATAAAATTGGAAAAATAATTAACATTTTTTCTGCTAAATAGAGATTTGTTTTTAATTTTTAGAAGATTATTCTGCACTTATTTAGTTCTACTTTTGAAGTTTTTGTTCCTATTATCCTATATAAAATCTTATTTTTCTCTTAAGCTATGCATTAGTAGGTGGAATGTTACATATTTTCTTCTTTTGGAAAATTTCATTAGCATGAAATTAAAGTTTTGTAAATGGAATGCTTAATTATCTGTCTCATTTATTATACATACAGTTTTAAAATATATTTAGCTTCCCACAAGTAAATATATCTATCACTTGACTGACTACTTGTTAATTCAAACAGCAAGCATTTTTAGTAGTTCCAAAACATTTTCTTATATTTTAAACTCAGAAAAAACAACTAAAGGACGAACATTAGTGATATTTTTAGCAAATTTTTGAAACTGGTTAACCCACATAGAAAAAACGGGTAAACCGGTTAACCGAAATTGAATATTTCAAATTAACCGGTTCGCAAATAACCAAAATTTAAAGAAAAAACCGGTTTTTCGGTTAACCGGTTTATAAACACTAGTAGAGTGGTGCTGTGGCTCATTAAGGTCTTAAGTATTCATTTATAGTAAATGAATTTGGTAAAAAGTGAAGGTGTAATTATTGTTCTTAGCTAAACAATAATTTGTATTAGGAAACGTATTTTAAGTCATTTAGCATTCCTTTAAGTGTATTATAATTAGGTTATAATTTAACATTCAAGAGTTAATATTAGGGTATTCTATTATTCCAGATTTTATATGTATTAATTTCGACAACTAAATCGAGATTAAAACTTGATCGGTTTTAATTTTGCATCGGTTATAAGACTCTATATTAATTTTACTTTTATTCGAAAATAAACAATATTATTATATTTGAACAATTAAGCAACTGAATACCCTATTGAATGGGGTTTATAAAATGTATTTCCAAGTTTATTATTTTTTTACGAAGGCAGTTGTTGTGTTAACATGTCTATCAATCTGGAGGTTAGAAGTTCAATTCTGAAATGTTGACATATGTTTTATTTGTTATACATGTAAATAATTATTGGTACAGCGAATAAATCACATATTATATATACATATATATGCGATTATATATACATATGTATATATACTTTGCCAAATGTCATTTTGAACGTCAACTAGAAAAGGTAATAAAATTTAATTTTTTTTTGAAAATTTAACAACGTTTTATAAAAATATATTAG
The DNA here is from genome assembly GCA_951394005.1 of Protophormia terraenovae. NCBI lineage: Eukaryota > Metazoa > Arthropoda > Insecta > Diptera > Calliphoridae > Protophormia > Protophormia terraenovae. The sequence continues at coordinate 136,389,064 of OX596075.1, read as the reverse complement.
CTATTTCATATTTTAAACAATTTTGCTGGTGTTTTAAATTAAAATTTGATGCAGCTTTATATTCCCACAACAGAGTATTGTTGTATTACAAATTGTCTCTCTTAAATATGAATTAATTAAATTTACCCTCCTGCATAAATGCCCCAATCATTTTATTTGATATAATATTAATTAACTTTTGTATTATTTATTTAATACCATAAGCCTGTAGGACTACATGTCGATGACATACAATTTTTTTTTATTTCCACTTTTGTAAAAGTAATTTTCATATTTTTCATTTATGATTCACCATAGGTATCAAAGCTATATGTTTATTAAAGAGCGTCACGAAAAAACTTTGCAAATGTACCTCCCTACAAATAAAGATTAGTATGTTCTGTAATGAATGCCAAAATATTACACCTGAATGTTTTCATTTCCATGAGTTGGAAAATCCACCTACTTATATATGACTGAAGTATCGCCAAAAGCTCCTGTATTTTTTTTTTTTTTTTTTTTTGTAAATAGCAACAAAAAACTAAAAATTTCGTTTTTTTCCGCACTGTCACAAATATTTTTTTGAATTTTTTCGTCAACAAAATCGATTCATAAACAACCGATTTATATATTATACAAACTAGGAATTTATGTATAATTCTGGTCAAAATTACACGTAATATCAAAACCTACTGAGTTATTCAAATAAAATTTATGATATTTTCAATGTTTGATGGTATTAGTGCAGCATATTTTAGGGTTTCCTAGTAAAATTTTAAAATTTTCTTTATAACAAAAATCGCGATTTTTAAAAATTCTAAGTTATTTCTCCATACATTGAATGAAAATATATTTTGTAAGAGTTTATTACAAAGAAATGCTATTTCATATTGTGATCCTTTTTTAACACAAGTAAATATTTTTTGGTCCATAAAATTTTTATCTTCCGAAATTTTTTGATGCGCCTCCTCATTTTTATTAAGCAAAACAAACATCTACTAATTATGCCAATTATAGTTAATTTCATGCTGTCTACTCGATGTGCCTTAGCGAAATGTGTTTTGACAAAAGTGTCCCGTTTTCAATTATCAACCACATTTGACTTAAATTTATGATGCCGATTAATTATATCTTTATTATTAGTTTAAATTGCAATTTTCTATATAAAAAAACTAAGAAAAAAGTGCAATTTTTGCATAATTTTCAAAAAGTCCATAGAATTCTTGTATTAAATTTATTTTTAATGCTCCTCCGATTTTGTTATGTAAAATAATAAACAATTAAGTTCACGCAGTAATCTAAGCAATTCTACTACGTTGACTATTTTGGGCACATCAACGTGATGCAGCGCAAAATACGCACAATTACAACAAGTATCAAACCCTATCCCAAGTTTTGTATTCGGTTGGGGGGCACACAGACCCCGCCCAAAAAACTGAAAATTTTTAAAAACTAAAAAAAAATTTTCATCAAAACTTGACTATCCTGTATTTAACTGTTGAAAGTCTGCACAACAACAAAGATCGTGCAGAATTTATATGCAAAGGCCGATTAGTTTATTTATAGTAGAATGAGATCAAAAAGTATAAACGCGCTAACAAAAATTGTAGAAGAATGGGAAAAACTTAAGTTTTTTTAGCCGTTTTTCTATGTTCTTGAACTTTGAACAACAATCATGATTATAAAAAGAAACTTATGGTGCTAAAATTTTGCACTCTATTAGTTTCAAGTCTTGTGAGTTCAGATCTGTAACCAATTTGTTTAAATTATCATTACAATAAAACTTATAAAAGATTTAAGTCAGTTTCAGACAAATTAAACATTTTTTTTTATAACGGCCCATATATTTGTAGTTTTGTCCACTTCATGAAGTTGTCACTGTTAGATTTTGTTTGCCATTTTTTTTTTTTTTTTTTTCTTCAAAAACATTTTGTGTTAATTTGAACATAGTTTTTCAGTATAATTAATTATAGATTAAAAGCCAATAATTAAATATTATTAATAGAAATAAAAAAAAAAGGCAGCAGAAAAAGATTGATTAATAAAATTTAATACAAATTTCTTGGAAATTACAAATACACTTTAATTTTAGTTATTTTTGTTTTTGCGGGAAAGTATGACACTCCTAAAGTGCCTTGATTTGTATGGGGACAAAAAAAGTTGCAAATGTACCCCCCTAAAATTAGATATTGATATGTTTTAAACTAATTCCCAAAATATTTCGGTTCAATTATTTCATTTACGTGAGCTGGACCATTTTTAAAATACCTCAAAAAATATGGTTTTCGATCAACAGTGTACACAGATTTAAATAATTGTCAAAAAAATTACATCATTTGATAGAAAAACGACGTCTAATACATATTGATCAAAAAATATTTTAAAATTTGTTTTCATTCTCACGAAATTAAAATTGTTGTAAAATTTTAAATAATTATATTTTATATAGTCTTTTATTAAAGTTTGAATATTTTGGACATTTTCAATCATAAATTATATTTTAGGGCATAAGGGAAAGGTCTCATTAAGAACGATTGATAGGTGCATTCATTTAACCCTTTAGTTGCACAAATAAAATTTTGGGGTTTCCGGTCCATAATTGGTTAAGTTAGTTTTAACGGCAAATAAATGGTTAGTTAAGGATACAAATGTTCCTGAAAGCATGTAAAAACTCCTTCTTATTCGCTTATTATCGCGGTTTTAAGTGAACTTTTTATGTTTTTCATAAATTTGTCAATATTTAAATGTAACAAGTACTTCCATGCGACTTATTTGCAAATATTACAACAAAAAGCATAAAATTGACCCTCTAGCTCTTAAAGGGTTAATTACGTGTTATCTTCAATAGTAACAGGATTGACCATTGCTATGGTGCATTAAAATTTAATATATTTTGAAAAATGTTAGCAAAATCTTAATATTCCGCAACTGAAAAGAGACGTAATAATTATTTAAATGAATATTCAAGTTCGTAGTATTCCTCTATTATAATTTGAAGTTAATTTTCTTATAACAAAATTTTTTATGATGATATTGAAAGAAATAAGTAATTTTAGAGGTGTTTTGAAAATGGTCCAGCTCACGTAAATTTTAATATTGAGATGTAATATTTTGGGAATCATATAAGAACATACTAATCTTTATTACATGATAACTTTTTTTCGTGAGGCTCTTTACTGTTCAGGCCTTTGTAAATGCTTTCCAAAATAATAATAATAATAATAATAATAATAATAATAAAAATAAGAACACATTCCACTTCGCCTTCAAATAAAAATTCTTATAAAAACTCAGTTTCCTTTCAAAAAAAAAATCGTTACTAACTTTTGCTTCTCTTCCATTATATGCTAAGCAAAAGATGTATAAGTGCTCACTTCCCAGCTAGAAAATATGACAGTCCTTTATCCCTGCAGGCCTTTGTGATACCTTTAAAAAAAAAAAAAAAAAAAAATTAAACACATTCCGCTTTGCCTTCTATAAAAATAACTTCAAAAAAGGCTTGTCTTCCTTTCTAAATAATCCGGTACTGAATCTTGTTTCCCTTTTATTAGATGCTAGGAAAAAGGTGTTCACCAATTAATTTTCTCATTACACACAAAGAAATCGAACATGGCCATAATATGATTGAAATTTATTTTTGTTTGTAAGTTAAATTTTGTTTGAATGCAGCACAATGAAATGGTTTAATATTATATATATTGTCCATACAAAGCCAACATTATGTTGTCAAAATAATAAAATACAGTTTAGAATACAGTGAATATAAGAAAAAGCTTTTGTAAAGTTATTTCAACTTAATACTAAAGAATTTAGAATATGTAATGTGATGAAGTTACGTATTCTAATTCTTCAAAAGTGTGAGTTAAATGAAAGATCTTTACGATTAGCACTAAAAGGCACAATGGATGCTGACGAAGATCGTAGCGGATCAGAAAATTCATTCCATCCTGCTAGTGTCTAATAAATCTTTTTCTGTATTCTAGAAAAATTATTACAATAATGAACTTGAGCCCGAATAAAAATTCAAGAATTGATTAATTCATAATAAGTTCGAAAAATATTCATCATTTACAAAAATTAAAATACAATAATATTTTTATATATTAAAAATAATTTTTTTTTACATAGAATTTTGAAAACCATAACGTGATTCCAACTTAAATTTAAACGTATTACTTATTTTGCACCAACAATGTAATTGTAAAATTGAGAACAAAATAATAATAATAATAATTGCTTTAACCAAATTGTTTTTAAAATTAAATATATTCAACAATAACGATGTTTGTGATGACAATATATTATTGCGGAGTGGCGTTGGCAGTGTAATAAAGTATTTTCGAAGGGTTCTTTAGTACTTCCGTTTCCCGCTGGAAAATGTATATATATGGAGCATTGTTATATAAAGCTTTCAAATAATTAAACAAATCTTTTGTCATAAATCATTTCGCTTTAGAAATGCTTTTAATCAAACCAATTTACCTAAAACTAAGTTGATATATGAACAAACTACAAAACCTATTTAATCAGTTCATTTAACAGAAAGATTAATGACCATAAAAGAAACGAAATAAATTTATGTATTTTGATTTGGTTCAATACCTAATTTAAAAGTGTGAATTTATTTAAGGAAATAGCAAAAAAAAAAAAAAAACAAGAGTGGAATGGAAAAGACTAATATTTGTTTAAGTCGCTAGAAATTATTTTCTTTGTTTTAAATTACTTTAATATAATATAATTTCAAGATGTTTTAAATGGAAACGTAACGAACTGTGACGGGCAAAAACAGTAAATATCACTTACAAATTTCCATTTTTTAAACGTAAATTTTTACATAAACATTAAAGCTAAGAAGAAAATATATTGTTTAGTTCTGTTTCCTTTGATAGAGAGTGTCAGAATGTGACTACTTTTTCCCGCCATGTTAATCCATATCAAAGTTGACCAATCTTATCTGTATCCGTGCATTTGTTATATGTATTTAAATATGTATATGTATACTTTTTACATGTCTGTTTACATTGTTAAAATTTAATTAAAATAATATGCATAAAAATGTCAATAAAAATAAATTTAGAAAAAAGTTATGCTTTTAACTTTGTATTTCAATGAGATTAAAATAATTAAAAAGTGAAGTAAAATTCATACATTGCTTCTAAAAATGTTATATTTTAATGTCTCCCACTCGTTATTTGTTATCAAACCAAAGTATATTATGTATAACGTGACCAGAGGGTTTTTATCAAAAAGCGGCACCCGAACGACTAAAAAGCGGGATTCTGAACAAAATTGTATGGAAAAAGCTGGATTTTGAAAAGTTTTGTAAAAAAAGAGGGATTTTATTTGTACATCTCATTTAAAAATCTAGATCAGCTGTTCTCTCGCAAGCGCCTTGTTCACGACCCAATTGAGTCGTTACAAATTGAGAACGAACCATACAAATTTTGGAACATCGAAATAAGTAAATATATCCCTACAACCTGAAATATTAAAAATTATAATTTTAACATGTTTCTCTAAATGTTTTCAAAAGATTCCTAGTTAAATGTCAAGATTGATTTCAAATACGAGTTGATAAAAAAAACTGGGTACTTTTTGAATTTGATAGCAACAGATTTTCTTAAATAATTCTTAGACCCGTTAACAATAAAACCAAAGTTGGTTGCCGTTACCGCTAAAAAACCAATTCAACTTGACTACCGTTACCCCTAAAATACAGTTACCGAAATAATTGAAAATACAGTTACCGCTAAAATACCGTTACCGAAGTAGCTCAAAATGCCGATAACGCTAAAATACCGTTAACCTTATTTTTGGGTTTAAGAAATATTATTATTTTTAATAAAGTTGAAATAAAACTTGCAATAAAGTTATGGCTACCCCAGCTCGTCATTATAATATTCGACTTCGAAATTTATGAAACAACAGTTACTCATAAAATACCATTCCGAAATAACTCGAAATACCGATAACGCTAAATACCGATAACGCTAAATACCGTTACTGAAATAACTAAAAATACCGTTACCTCCAAAAACCGTTATCAAAATAAACCGATATAATTTCCCCTTTATATCTTATAAATATTTAAGACTTAATTGTCAAAAACTATTTGTAAAAAATAATCAAATCAAAAATTATTTTTAGTTACACTTAAATATTGGTAAGAATGTTATAGAAAATGTAAATAAGAAAATCAAATAAGTTATTGTTAGAGTTAGAAAAGCGGGATTTCTAAATAAAAAGCGGGAAAAATATTTTAGGCGGGATCGAAGTTTAAAAAGCTGGATGTCTGGTCACGTTAATTATGTAGGTATTTGAAATAGTACACAAAAATATTTTTCGTGCAGTAGGGAAAGTAAAACTTTATTTACAACTGAAATACACAGTGATGAAAATCATTACAGATCTCTTAACTAAATTAAGCTTTTATTATGTTATGAAATGTAAATAATTGCTTTTCAAAATCTGTCTATAGTTCCTAAAAATATTAAAGCTTAAAATTACACTTTTTTTAACCTTATAAATATTTTCTTTAGTACATGTTTATTTATTACCTTTGTTGAATGGAATATTTTAAATTGAAACCTGTTACTGCCACTTGATTTATTGCTCTTAGAAATTGCTATGTTAATAATATAAACAACATTAGTATAATTGGTATTGTATTTAGATACATACTTGTATCAATAGAAAACTTTATTTTATATAATTATTTTATTCAAATCCTCAAAACCAGAAAATAAAAAAAATTTGTAGCTTATTTTTTGATAAATATGTAAAATTTTGTAAAATTTTCCTAATAGATAAATTTATTACACTTTGCTACAAAATAAAGAAGTTCTATATATACTAATAATGTGACTTAGTGTAATTGGTAAGTATAACTAAGTAGATTTTTACACCATAAAGTAATAACAACAAAAAAAAAAAAAAATATATAAGGAGTGCGTTCGAAAAAATCTTAACATACATAATATTATCTTAGAGTTTTCATTCTTTTCTTGTTTAATTGACAATTTATTACAAATCACAGAAAAATATAACCTTTTTATTTCTAACCACTACTTATGAACTTGTACATCATTTTTGGTAACCCTTCCGTTAGAGATTTAATAGTTGCTTCAGTCATTATTTTGGAACAGTAAGTGCATACTATTACTTTTAAAATCTTCAGTATTTCGGGACAAATTTTTTGTGATCTTCAATCAACTTTTCACAAGAGCTCAATATCTCTCCACTGGTCTAAGTTATAGACAATTTGGAAAATTGACCTCTCTTGGTACAAAAACTATGTTATTGCTTAGGTACCACTCCAGAGCTTTCTTACGTTATGACATGATACCAAATCGGGAAAAAAATAAGTGTACATATTGTGCTCTCTTATTAAAGGAAAAATATTTTTTTTGCTACCTTTCTTTGATGTTTTTTTTTTTTTTTTTGTATTTACAGAGCACAATGTAACAAATGACTTGCTTCTTTTGCTGCAACTGCATAAATCTTGCCACACCACGAATTCTTTAGGAAATTTCGACAGCTTTTCGGTCCTAAACTTATCTTTAACATTTCTTCGAGCATCTGTAACATCAATAAATTTTAACGAGAACCTGCGAAAAACATGCCAGTACCATGTGAATATTTTCAATCAAAATATTTGTTAAAAATAAATTATTTTAATATTTTATTTATATTTTTAGAAATAAGTTTCTTTAAAATTATTTTATACTCTTTGTAATATGATTTTCAGTTACTTGAAATTAATTTGAATAAAAATTATTTACATATTATTCCATTTGTTAACAAGTTAGATAAAATAAAATTTATATATTTATGAGTAAATAAAATAATGCATTTTTAGAATTATAAGAATTTTTGTGACAGAATGGTAATTTCCGTCCTTCCTTCTATACATTGGGGTTAAATGGTTCGAAAATGGCGCTAACTCCAGAAAAAAGTGATATCCGTATTTTGATGATGATTTAATTTTCTTTATTTATTAGTAAGTAAAAAATGCATTTTTACAATTAAATTTTGTATTTTGTTTTTTTTTTTTAAGAATGGTCCGTCCATACATTTGGGTTAAATGGGTCAAAAATGGCGCTTAATTTAGGGAAAGGTAATATCAATATTTTAATTCTTACATTTGATTTTCATATTAATTGAGAAGTAAAAAAATATATTTTTAAGATTTTTGTTGATAGAATTGTGATGTCCGTTCATCCCTCCGTCTGTACATTTTTTATGTCATTTGTACCATTTTTTTTAGACCCCATAGCTCCGATTCTGAAGAATATGTGGGCCCCCCCCTCCAAACTTAAAATTGTACTCTCCCCTGCTAAGACTATGTGAAATTATATGTAAATCCAACCAGCCGATTAGAAAAAAATAACAAAAATATTTAGACAAAATAAAATTTACAAAGATTTAAAGAAAAGTATACTTAAAAAAAATTAAATTAAAAAAAAATAATAATAATAATAATAACTTTAACAGCTCCGTACAAGAAAATACTACAACCTAGCTTGATGATTTTAAATGCTTTTGACAAACAATTTTGTATATTTTTATTCGGTACCCAACTATATTACGAAAATTTTAATTTCAAAATTCAATATTCGCCACTTTTGACATATTTTACCCCAACGTGAGATGTTAATAAATATGTTAGTAAAATTAAAATTATTTTCTAACGGGTTATTCTCTTATACCCTTTCCTTCAAAGCTAAAAATAAATTATTTTCTATAAAATCGCAAGGTAATGATTATACTTTTTTTTACTGTGAGTGGTATTTTCCGAGAATATTAAGTTATTAAATACACTGCAGCTAACTTTTTTAAATTTAAATTAAACTTTATTTACACGATATATTATAATTCATAATAATTCAGGAATACGTGTTAAAAACAAAAAAATAAAATAATGACTAAAAGTGTTGACTCATCACATTACGACATCCTTTATTAGAGATAACCTCAAAAATGCGGTTTGGAATTGAGTCATATTTTTCATATTTTTCCCATAATTGGATAGATTACGGAGATAATTACTGACCACACAACGAGTTCGGCCAATTTTATTTGCTATTTGACTAATATTTAGTCCACATTCCTTATAGGCTTTGATTTTACCAATTTCCTCTTTTGACAACGCTTTTTTTCTTCCCATTTTGTAGGAATTCTAAACAAACTAGTTAAATTTTTATTAAAATCAATAAAAACATACTTTTCAGATGTTACTTTGTTACAAAATAAAATAGATAAAAAAATGTAGTATTCTGATGAGCTAAAAAAATCACTATTTTTTTTTAAATAAGTTTTATTAACTTTAATAAATTTATAAACGCAATCTTTTAAAATGCTTTGTTTAATCTAAATGAAAGACATTAATGTTAACATCAAACTGAAACTATAAAAACTTTAAATACTCTTATGAATTTTGAGAAGGGAACCGGAAAATCTGAATAACATTTATGTCGTATTCAGATGAGCGGCAGTGTATCATAAAATTAAAGTTAGAATATATCGAGAATTAACAAATAAAGTCATCACTTGAAATTGTCCACTAATATTGAATACCCTTAATAAAATTCCAAAAATTTTCTTCCTTAGTAACCACAAATAAATTAATTTTGCTTTTTTTTTATTGTTCTGTTTCTTTTTACCCTTAAAGATTTAACACAAATTGATGGCATTGATAGGATGCAGTTAGCCAGTTGTTGTTTTATATAATCAAGTTAACAAGTTCCCATTGTTATTTGCCACTTACATACACAATACATATAGCATAAAAGATTTTTTATTTCTACAGCACAAATGATGCCAATTAAATTTATAGTTCGGTTTTTTCTCTCCTCTTGACTTACTTTTGTCTACACATTTGCGTAATTAAAGACTACAAATAATTATTATTGAATGTTTTTCAAAACGTTACCATTTTTTTATTTTTATTTTTTGTTGCTATTCCCTATATACATTTATGTATATTAGATTTTGTTAATTGCTGTAACTTACAAAGTACAACTTAGTGTATTTAAAAAAATTTAATAACAATTAATGAATACTGGTTTAATTTGTTAATTTGATTGTTTTTTTTTTTTCTATGAATTTTTTAATCTAATTGGTTTGAGTCTGATTAACATCGTTATTATATGGCAAACAAAAATAGGAATGTTATAAATCTAATAAAATATCAGTTGAGTTGTTGATATTGTTCATTATTATCGTTATTAATTTATGGAATGTAAAATTGTTAATTGACTTTTAACTTCATATCTTTTCTATCTACAACTTTATTGTGTTCACAATTGTATTTTACATTTTCAAAAGTTTTCTCTTCACTTTTTTATACCTTATAATTTATAATAATCTGCCTCATTATTGTAGAAATATAAATAGGTTAACTTCTTTAGGTTATTCCCACTTTTAATTGTTATAAGTTAAACGACGAAAAAAATTAAAAACTTTGATTTATTAATATAGTCACCCAGTGCTATTTGTTTTTACTTTGACTTTGAGTCTGATCTTAAGCTATACATCGATAATTCATCGGCATATTAAGCTAATTATTCATTATTTTTTTCTTAGAAAGCTTTTAAAAGATATTCGTATTCAATGATTAAAATATAAAATAAAGTACTACTTATTAAACAATTTCTAATAAATACAATTTAATACACATATTTACACAATTAAAATAAAAAACAAGCATTTACTCGAGTATATTAAAATTGTTTATACATTAAACTTTCTATAAATTAACAAAAAATTCTAATAATTTAAAAATTGTTTACTTTAATGCTATGATTATTTAAAAAATAAAGTAAAATTATTATTTTGTGATACCAAAATAACACTGGTCGAAAAAAAAATTTTTTCGTGCTCCTTTTAAAAAAAAAAAAAAAAAACAAAATGTGGACTAGATGGATTTCCGCGTGCTCGAACTCGAATCTGCTTTCAGTTTTTTCCCATCAGGTCGAGATTTTTTTTTTGATGGGCGTGTCTAATATTGCGCGCTAAATAAGCCGTTTACTCGATTATATTTCACTATAACTCGAGAACGGTATGCACGATTGATATAAATGATACACCAAATTATGTGGAATAAAATTGACTTTAAGCCGTTCTACTATGATTTGAATTTTTATCCGCTCAATAGTTTAGGAGATATTTCAAAATAAGTGTCCGAAAAAAATTTGTTTCATGCCAAATTGAAGATTTTTTTTTTACTAAAATTTCTTTTTAGAAGTGAAAACATCAAAAATGTTTCATTTTATCATTTTTATCTCAAAGCTGGTGAAACTACGAGTAAATAAATCCCCGTATAATCAAAATTGTTGCACAAATCTTGATTGCATTCACAGTTAAGTTAGGATACCCATGCATACCTACAGTAGTGGGCAAAAAAAAAAAAAAAAACAAGAATCAACTTTCACTTTTTTCCTATCACATATTGATTTTTTATGGGCATAACCACTATGACCCCGCCTTTAGGCAGTCACACTTGAACAACTCGAGAACAGTTTGTCCAATTGAGTTAAATTAAACTCCAATAGATAGTGATTTAAATTATCTTTGAGCTGAATTTACATAATTTTTTGTTCAGTTAATATTTTCGCAGTTATTCGGAAATTAGTAGCGAAATTTTGAAGACAATTTTCGTATACATCTTTTGGTGTATCATTTATCAAAATAGTGTAAACGGTTCTTAAGTTATAATCTAAATTGGACAAACCATTCTCGAGTTTTATAGTGTGACCGATGAATAAGGTGATGATATTAGTCAAACCCATAAAAAAAATCAGTACGTGATAGAAAAAAAGTAAATGCAGATTCTTGTTTAACTCGTCAAAATCCATCGAGTCCACCTATTTTTGTTTAAAGAAAAATATATATTTTTTTTGCCCACCACTGTATTTCTACTCAATTGCATGTATACATGGGAATTTTTACTTAACTGTGAATAAAATCAAGATTTGTGCATCAGTTTTAAAGATACATGCTTTATTTTATTCGCAGCATTACTAGCTTTAAGATAAAGATGATAAACTGAAACATTTTTGATGTTTTCATTAATCAAAAGAATTTTTAGTAACAAAAAAATCTAAAATTTAGCATGAAAAAGTTTTTTTTCGGACACATTTTTTAAAATAACTCCAAAACTAATAAGCACATAAAAAAATTAAGTTTTGGTGATTCGAAAATATTTTTAGTCCGTATCTTTTGGTGTATCACTTATGTCAATCGTACACACCGTTCTTGAGTTATGAGCAGTGTTTAAAAACAGTGATTCGCTGAGGCTTTTTTAAATTGGCTTTTGCTACTGCTTCTACAAATTTAAAATTTTCTAGCAACAGCCACAGTCTTGCTTATAATTTTATTCAAAAAATCCATTCAGCTTTTTTAAGTATTATAATTTTTGCCACATGCTTTTTAAGCAGCTAGCAGTAATAATAAATAGCCACACAAAAAGCAGTAACACGAAAATAGTTCTCTTGCTTTTGCTTTCTTATTTTGCTAGAAATAAAAAAATTAACTTCAAAAAAAGCAAAAGGAAAAAAATACTAAAAATGCTTATTCAAAAAAGGCATCATAAGAAGTGCTCTAGCAGGCTAGTGAAAACACAATTGGTGCTGATAGAAAAAACGACAAGGGTTAGTGGACGCACGAACATGTGATAAAAGCCACACGAACAGGAGCTATTAGCCTCACGAGCATGAGCTAAAAGCCACACAAATGAATTCAAGTAGGCAGCTGAAAGACACAGAATGAATTTACAATGTGCATAATGAGTACGATAAAAAATTCAAGACTATTAGAAAACAAAAATTGTTATTGTTAAGTACCTACAACGCGTAAAAATATTCCCGGCACAAAAAATTAAGTTCTTCTAAAAAATATTAAATTTAATTTAGTTTGCTTATGTATGTATATATTTGAATGTTATTAATAATTTCGTAATCAAAACTTAAAATAAGCGTTTTTAAGCAATGAACGAACGGTTTAAGAATTTCTACATACAAAAAAAAAAAAAAAAAACATACAGTTGTGTTAACATTTCTAAATGCATTTATTATTAATTCTACCTACATTTTAACATTCGCCTAATAGCTCATGTTCGAGTGACTTTTAGCACTTGCTCGTGCGGCTATTAGCTAATGGTCGTACTGCTTTTAGCACATTTTCGTTTTTCTGTGTGTGCCTTTTTTGTCCGACCGCTTTTGTTTCTTGTTTTATTTGAGATGGATTTTCATAAACACAAAAAATGAGTGCTGATGCTTTTGTTTCGTTTCTAAAATTTTCCATTTAGGACTTTTAGCTTTTGTTCACTTTTTGATATTTGTCATCAGCTAGCTAGCTTTCATGCTAACATTGAAAAGTAGAAAAATGAAAATAAATTTTTCATTTGAGGCTCATTAGACTATTTTTAATAAAGGACTTAAACTAAAAAGTTTAACAAACATCCAAATTCTGACTTGACTTTTGTAACCGTATTTATGTGAGATTTGCAAGAAATATCTGTATATGGGTTAGTTGTTTACAAAGTTGGCAACCTATTCAAACAGGTAACGCTAATGGTATTTTGAATTATTTCGGTAACGGTATTTTAGTGGTAATGGTAATTTCAGTTATTTCGATAACGGTATTTTAGCGTTATCGGTATTTCGAGCTATTTCGGTAATGATAGTTTAAGGGTAACGGTTGTTTCAGAAATTTCGATTATCGGTTCATATCCAAAAAATATAAAGTGGGGTCAAGTGTTACAAAGTTGTTCTAGAATGCCCATAACTTTATTACAAGTTTTATTTTAATTTTATTAAAAATTATTATTTTTTCTTAAACCGAGAAATAACGGTTACGGTATTTTATCGTTTACGGTATTTTGACCTTTGATTTCGGTAACGGCATTTCAGTGTTATAGGTATTTTCGGTTATTTCAGTAACGGTATTTTAGCGGCAACGGTAGTCAGGTTGAATAGGGTTTTTTTAGCGGTAAGGGTATTTTAGCGGTAACGGTAGCCAACATTGGTTGTTTACGATTAAGAATCTGTGCTCTTTCAAATCAACTCAAAAACATCTCAGCTTTGACCATGTAAAATTTTATCCAGATACATATCTTCAATGTTTTATAAGTTATAGAAATGTTTTCAAACCACTGTTCAGTACTTCTCTCCTAACATTTTAATTAACTTAATTAAATCTTAACTGTTTTTCGTTATGATTTCAATTCTGGTAATTGCAAAATAATTTAAATTAATTACATAAATGCCTTTAAAATATTTGCGTTCGTATTAATGTCAAAAGTTTGAAATGTTATTTATTCATTTAATTACTTAATTAAACAATTTCAGCTTTTAGTTTACTGGTAGATTAAAAGCTATGTGAAAGTATGAATTTTATTGCATTTTATTTTACTGGTTTACAAATTTAACAAAATGTCCACAATCAAAATTTATATTGAAATAATAAACATTTTTTTAAAAATTTGCTAATTCATAAGCGATACCCAGCAAAAACTTTGGTTGCCATGTAATGAGTTAAAAAGCTAATATAATGGCACTCGACTACTTACACATCAGCTGAATAACTCATTATTTTAACACGGTGATGACATTTGAGACAACTACTTACCCTATACATTACTTAGATGTCATTACAATAACTAATTACTTCCAAGCTGTTAAACAGCGCATTGATTTTAAAGCATTACTGAAGTCATGATTGGTAATAATAATAGGAACTAGTTACATTTTAGGTAATAAATAAGTAATGAAATGTCAATATATAAAATGTTTTTTGTTGTTGTAAAAAGATTTTTTAAATTTTATTTTAAAAAACTTAACAACAACCAAAAATTTAATTAAAATAAATGTAATAAAAATAAACTATTTTAGATTACAAATTAATTCATACGCAAATTTTGCCTTTCATCCTTTTGCCATCCCTTTTTCAAATACATAAATTGGTAACTGCATTATAAAAATCATAAAAATTAATATTTTCAAAAATCTGATCATAAATAATTATTTGCATTCGGGTTATAAATAATTAGTTACTAAACAACTTCTACGTAATGCAGACAGTATGTTGTTGTCATTATAAAGTAACTACATCCGTAACTACATGTCATTACCAAGTTTTTTCTGGGTAACTATAGCAACATTTTTTTTTACCGCAAAAGTGAAATATTTTTCTTTATTTGCTTAAAAATTGAAATCAATAATAAAATAATTAAAATATTATTAATATTAAGAGTAAATCATTGCATTTGATGATTATTTTGTTAAGTGAAGCTTTAATAAAATGTTAATATGGTTCAGTGTTGTCAGATTAGGAGATTTATTCCCAATAGGGGATATTTTTTAAGGCTTAGGGATTTTTTTAGTGTTTTTATTTTATTTTTTTTAAATTTCCTTATAACTAACTGTAATACTGAATTGGTGCTATAAAGTTCAAAAAAATATTAAAATATTAAAACAAAATTATTATTCTACGGATTGGCTATGAAGGCAATTTTTCAGTAATTGATTTTCCATTATTGTTGTTGTAATAGTAAACAAGGGTTTAATTAATATGATCTTCAGTCTTCAAAAAGTAGTTATTTAAAAGTTGAAGAGAGTGGATCAAAAACAATTGAAGCAATGGAACTTGACTAATCATATTTTCAGACCTTTGAAGAAGAAATAAAAACGAAATCTTTGCATTAACTATAAAAATGTTAAAAATATTTTCCATATTGAATATTTAGGTAAATTTACTTACCTAAATAGTGTTATTGAAGCACATATAAAAGGTAATGTAGTTTATAATAATTTCTAAAATGAAGATACTATTTTAGTGGCGATTTTTTTAGGATAAGATTTGAAAAAAATCTGGGAATCCTGATATGTTTAAAATTAATTTACTTTAATTACGATAAAAGTATGCATTGTTATGTATTAATATACTATTTTATTTATTTATTTACTCGTAGAGGTTTTTCTAAGAGATTTTGATTTAAATTAATTCTAAGAATTTATTATATTTATTGTAATTGTTGTAATTTGGCTTAAAGTCCATTATATTACTATTGAATGCACAACAAATACATATGTACGTACATGTATGTATGCATGTGTAAAAGGAAATTATTTTAAAATTCACAATAAATTTGCTTTGCTTTGCACTTGTTGTTTGAACATTTTAATACAAGTCCAATAAAAATTTTAAATTATTTTTAATTTTTAATTTAATTTTAAATTTTCCACTTATATAGTAGAACAAATTTATTTTTTTTTTTTTTTAAATTTCAACTAATATGATCTTTTAAACAAAATTAAACTTGATTAAAATTGTTTGCATTGGTTAGTATAAAACCATACCTTGGTTATTTACCTTTTTTTTTAGCTATTGGTTCATTAATATTTTTATCCATAAATTGTTGACAAAATATTTTAACTTTTGTTTTATTAATTAAAAAATGTGTGTTTATTTTATTCAATATTTAATTAGTTTAAGGTTTCTTATTGTATCATTCTGTTTTAAAAGATATTTTTTTATTTTGACAATTTATTATTTATATGAAGAAAATATTTTTTCGTTTATTGTTTAAAAAATTGTCTCAAATTAAATAAATTTATACAGTTGTTTGTACGAAAAGAATTTGGTTGTATGGTAGAGTTACTGCTGGTAATTGATATAAGAAATTAAAGAATAACAATCAGCAGGATGTTTACTTAGAAAAATATTTATACATATAAATTATTATGTTTAGTTTTAACATACAATAGTAATACACATTTTTTTTTTTTTTTTGAAACACTTGTCGATAATTAAATATTTATTAAATTTTTTAATTTGGTGAAAAACTATTTTTTTTTTCTTTAGATATTTTTTGATAATTTTTTATTTTTTTTTATTATATTTATTAAAATTGTTTAATTTTTAATAAATAACATTTTTAAATTTTTTAATATATTTAACATTTAATAACTTTTTTATTTTTTTAGGTTTATATAATTTTTATAAAAAATATTTACTTAATTAAATAAAAAATAATTACTTTATTTTTTTTTTTTCGATTTTTAAATTTTCCTAAATCACACACTGTTTTGTATCCTTTAATTTTGCTGAAAGTAATATTTTCATGTAGATTTTAATTTTACTTTTAATTCATTAAAATCCTTTTTACTTTAAATTAGTGATTAAAGCTCTCGTAGGATTTTATTTCGGAAAATCAACTGCTTATATCCGTAGACGATTAAGAACTAAATAAATATTGCGCCTAAAATTTCAACTTTGCTTGAAAATATTAACCGTTTGTTAGTTCATACCACAACATGTGGGTAACAAACATGTTGCAGACTAAGAATTGTTAAATTGTTGTTTGTCTTTCATTCAAGAAATTTAGGATCCAAAAGTGTGTAAATAACAAAAGTGTTCATATAAAGTCCTGTATTTATTATATTATTTCAGTATTTCTACAATTCTTGCCTAAATAATTGAAATACGTGCGGATGTATGTTATTTTGTGAATTTTTCTTAATATACGAATGATATGTTTTTATACATCTATTTAAGCGACAATAAACTTCCTATCTAAGCTTTGTCCACTTTTATGACAAGCTATTAATAAATATTTTCCATAAATAGAATTTCTGCAAAAACTAATGTATAAAACAACAAAAGGATACAAAAATATATTCTCTTACATATACTGTAAAAAAAATATACATATGTATATATACGTTATAAAAACTTAAATTAGCAATGTCCTATTACTACACTTTAAAGAATTTTTGAGATTTCATACTTTATCTCATCTTAATAATGTTTTTTTATAGTCTTTTTTTTAAATTTCATATTGAATTTAAACCCATATTTTTGTCACAGCAAAAAAAAAAAAAAAAAAAAATACTCGAACTACACACAGAAAAAAGATTGGTTGAAAAATGGTTACCATGATAAATCTATATATATAAAAATTAATGTGTGTTTGTTTGTATGTATGTTTGTTTGAAGTCTATAGCCGCCTAAACGGCTAAACCGATTTTCGTGAATTTTTCACAGTGTGTTCCTATATGCCTGGAAGGAAAAATAGGCTACTTTTTATTTTGAAATTCCATGTGGGCGAGGTGCCACGCCCACTTACTAAATAACTATTAAAAGTAGCATATCTCGGAAATTGGTAATACTAGAGTCCTCAAATTTTCCACGAACAACTTTGACACCTATATGAACATTCTGGAAAAAAATAGGCGAACTAGCTATAGGGGGTGTGGCACATCCCACGCCTAATATTGCTTGCCAATACCAAATGCCGTAAATTTAGGAAACTATAACAGTTACATTTCCCAAATTTTGTACAATAAACTTAAGTGTCAATGTGAACATTTTGTGCAAAAATGGGCGGAAAAGAAATAGTGGGCGTGTCATCTCTCATATAAAGTTAATACCAAAAATTTTATATCTGGGAAACTATATACATAAGTTAGAGAGCTCAAATTTTGTACGACTAGCATTAGCTTCAATATGAATATTTTGGACAAAAATTGGTACACTAGCAATAGTGGACGTGGCACCTCCCATATAAAGAAAATATTAAATTATCATATCTGAGAAAATATAACAGTTAGAGTTCTAAAATTTTGTCGGAGCCACTTTGGTATCAATATTAATATTTAAGAAAAATATGGGCGGACTAGAAGTAGGGGGCATGGTACCTCCCATATGAATTAAATGCAAAAATTCGTATATCTGGGAAACTATTGGAGTTGGAATTCTCAAATTTTGCACAAATAATTTTGACATCAATGAAAACATTTGTCTAATAAATTAGCGGATTATGGGGGTATGGTCCCTCCCATAAAAATTAAATACAAAAATTAGTATATTTTTTTAATCCTTTAATTACTATGTATTTCATTTCGGGGGGTGGCGAAGCACACCGGGTATTAGCTAGTATGCAATAAAATAAACTAATATTTAATGGTAGTTATTAACAATTTACAAATATAAAAGAGTTTCTATATTAACAACCATAAATTGACAATTATAATAAAATTGTGGTAACAACAATTCTTGTATCGGTCCCCTCAATCCATTTGTGAGGTCGAAATATCAATTAAACAAATTCTATGAACACAACCGGGTTATTTTCTCATTTTAGAGCTAAATATTGGTAGTAATAATCAATATTTTCAATGATATTTTGAAATATAACTAAATTTTCGGTTGTAAATATGCAATTCGGTGTCTGTGACCGACTAAATATCAGAGTCACGAAAGAATTTTTAAGTTCTTGACAATTAGGAAAAATAAAATACAAATGAAAAGAATTTAAACAAAAATTTGATGCAGCAGAAACAAAAGTTTAAGACTAAATTATCCCAAAAGAGAATTTTAAGAAACGGTAGCCAAACTGGTTAAGAAGTATCCTAATGAAGTTGGTAAGCATTTATTTGCTGAGAAATAATGCATGAATTCGGTCTTAAATATACTTTTTTTTAATATTCGGACTTGAAATCGACTGAATTCGAAATGGGTGTATATACAGCAGAATTTTCCTGAGAATAAAGCGTTTTTGTTCCTTAAAATATTCAATATTTACATGGATGTACATATGTAAGTGACTCATTACGATTATTTTTTCGTTTTAGAAATTAACATTTTAACGTTTTTTAGGGGTTTTTGGTGGATTTTCAATGGCTTATGATACGAGTAAATGCGACTTATTTGAATGTTTATTACTTTGAAGATATTCGACAAAAATGTTATTTAAAAAAAAATCTAGAATTCTGCGCAATGTTGATAGAATCTGCACGACTGATGATAAATATTTCAATGAATTTATGTACGTTGAATGCGCGAAGTAGACGCCAATATATCATATCATTAAACATACACACATACATATGTATGTATTATATTTTATATTGTTATTAACAAATTATATTTTTAGTTATAAATTTGTTTTAAAATATAAATAAATTTGTAAATAAAATGTGTATAAATGAATTAAAAAGAAATGTCAATTATTTTGAAATTAATTCACAATAACCATATAAACGAATATTTAGGAGTACCATATAAATTCGGCTACTGCAATCGAATTGCGAATTAGTCTCTGCAACCGACCGATTTCGTTTGGCAAAAAATTCGGTTGCCACAACGAAAGTGTTTTCTCTGTGTATGTATTTCTAAAAAATTTATATTTTCAACACTTCTAAAAATATTTTGCCCTTTTTTTGAAATTATTAATAACACTCACTCATCTCCAAGATTATGCTTTTAGTTTTTTTCTATCTACGATTTTTTTACTAATTAACAATGCGGTCACACTAGCATAAGTAGAGAACGGTTAGTACGATTTAGATAAATAAAACACCCAAAGGAACTATTCAGAAATAGTAGCAAAAAAATGCTCATGCAAAATTGAACAAAATTGTAGTTGATCAAAATTGTATTGTATTTTTTACACAATTAAGTGAAGACACCTATAATAAAAATCTATATTTACTAGTGAAATATTATGTACACTTCATATATTTTATACATTTTGAATTTATACGTTTAATTGTCAATAAAATTAAGAGTTTCCTATTAATTTTCATGATATGTATGGCTTATATTACTCGTTATAGACTTAACTTTACGATTATGAATAAAATTTTGGTAAAATTTTGTCTTATTTTATCTAGATTTATGATTATCAAGATAAAAGAAAACCAGAATTTCATCAATTAAAAAATATTTATGCTTTGTTAAAAGCTAATGATTTTTTTTTTTAATGTTGTAAACATTACTTTAAGATAAAACTTAAAAAAAAAAACGAATAAGATTCATACAAAAATATCACTAAATCACAAATTCTGCACATTTTTTCAGCAATAAGTAGTTTTTTTCAATGATCAGACTTTGTTAAAATGATTATGTTTGCTACTCTTTACTTTACTTATTTTTTTTTTTTAGCTGGTTGTTTAATAATATCCTTAATTTGATAATTTTTATTACTGTCAATTAAGGTAAGTATATTTTACATTGTTAAAAATAATAAAAAAAAAGTTGCATGTCAGTGAGCTTCTTTCATCAACATTGTTGTATTATTAATTTATCTTTTTCTTCTTTAGCTCTCTTTTCATTACAATATTTTAAATGAAAAGTTATTGTGCTATAAATTGAAACTCATCTATTAAAAAAAAAGTATGATTGTGATATTAAATAACGAGTAGTTCTTTAAATAGTATTTGACTATGATTAATAAAAAAAATAATATATGAATATGTCATTTTTTTTTTTAATGAACACACACACAACACAAAGATGTTGGTCAGAAAGTGTTTCGTAAATAGGACATCGAAAAAATTTGGTCTTAAACTAAATATGATAAAATATTGAAATTTTACTATAAAAAGATATGAATGACTTTGGTTAACGAAAAAAGCATTTAAAGTTTATTAAATAAAATTATGAATAACACCGAATTTAAGAGTTGGGATATACATACATGTACATATGTACATTAGAGTGTCCCGAGTAAAAGCTTTTTGAGATTTCGATGTAGGAAGACCCCTCAAACCATGCGTAAAAATTAGCTTAATATGGAAAAAATATTAAAAAAAAAAGTTCGAATAAAAATCAATAATTAATTTAATTAAACAAATTTTTTAAATTTGTCTTCAGTTTTCGATTTTTTTTTTATTGAAATGGGTGTAAAAAATCGTCATTTTGAGCTTGTTATGAGAAAAATATTTAAAAAATTTTCCTCATGCGATTTTGTTTCTCTAGAAGACTTTAAGTCATTTTGATGATTTTTTTTTTTTTTTTTTTTTGAAAATTATCTATAATTAGCAATACTTACTACAATGCAAATTTACATTATTTTAGCCATAAAAGGAACAAAATTAAAAGTTTTTATCCATTCTGCAACAAAAAAAATTAAGTTTTTTTTTTGCATGAAGTACTAAAATAACGGTTCATGGACCAAATTTTTTGCGAAAAAAATTTTAAAATATATTTTTATAATTGGCTAAAAATTACGAATTTTTTGATACCCATTTCAAGACAAAACTTAGTACTTTTTTTGGACGAAATGTTCTTCCAATCGCTGGTAGGGAACTAAAGACCAATTTTAATTTTAAATGCGTTTGAAGCACCTTCCTACAAAATTTTTGTCTACGGGACACTCTCATGTACATACATACATACATACATACATACATACATACATACATACATACATACATATGAAGACAAAAAAAAAAAAAAAGAAAAAAAGATATAGTAGGTCAAGCTCGACCATATAATACCCTACACCATTGTTTACATCAAAATTCGGAGAAGGGTCTTTAATTGGACTTGGGGCCAATTGTGGGCCGATAAAAAAAAACATACGAATACAAAATATTATGTCGATACTTATATTTATATGAATTTATTCACTTTTGGGTGATTCCCGAAAGAGGGCCTTATATGGAAGCTATGGTAAATTATGGGCCGATCTTCGTAAAATTTGACAATATCATTTACATTTATATAAAACTTATTTGTGTCGAATACTAACTTGATACTAACATTTTAATGGGATTTATGACTCTTAAAGTGATTTGCTGAAAAGGGGTTTATATGGGAGCTATGGTTGATTATGGACCGATCTTACTGAAATTCGTCACATAGATTTAGACTTATATAGAACTTATATGTGTCAAATTTCATTAAAATTACTATATTTAATGAATTTATGAGCGTTAAACCCTTTTCCGGGAGGACATTTGGGGGCTAGGTGAAATAATGGACCGATAATAACCAGTTTCAATAAGGTTCTTCCTTGGCCTAATAGAAGATCGTGTGCTAAATTTCATTGACTTATCTTTAAAATTGCGACCTGTAGTTTGATTACAATGTTTACATGGACAGACAGACAGTCAGACGGACGGACATCGTTAAATCGACTCAGGAAGTGATTCTGAGTCGAATGATATACTTTAAGGTGGTGTTCTGATGGTTTTTTCTATGCGTTACAAACATCAGCACAAACGCATAATACCCCAACCACCTATGGTGGTGTAGGGTATAAAAATATGATAGACTCTGGTGGGAATTGAATACACGACCCCAGACTGTCAGACTATAAAAATGTTATTTTTAAACATTTGTGTAGAATTATTAAGTTACTACTATATAAAAAACAGGTAAAATATGAATGCTTAACGAAGGAAAATTTTTCTAAGTAAAAATTTCTTGTATAAATTGAAAATAATCCTCTATTATTAATTATGTGAAGAATTATTCAATAATGTAAAAGTACACAGCTATTTTATATACATATATATAGTATACATATAATATATATATATATGTAGAGTATGACATATTTAACATTATAATGACATTAAATTTTCCATTTTTAATCATTTAGTCCGGATGACAAAAAATTTCTATTTTCGTTTTTTTTTTTCAGTTCTTCCATTTCAATTCTCTAATTTGTTTTAATTCCATTTTTTTCAGTTTTATAATAATTAAAATTTTAAATCCGTTTTATAAACAGAATATTGCACTCTTACTTGCTATATGTATTTGTATTTAAAATAATACTAGACACATTTTTATGATGGCTTAATGCGTATGTATGTGCAACATTTCTCATGATATATTCATACATAATATTTTTATTAGAAATAAAAAAAAGTTAAATTACATGATAATGGACATACATTTTTGTTTTTGACTATCTTCTCTCATATATGTGTTGCTAAATTTATGTATATTGTATGTCTGTATTTTCTAATATTTACATATGTATTGTATGAATAAGTCACGTTCTTGTTGAGTGTGCCCAAAGGATATACGTTTTATAGACTAAATTATATACTTTTTTTTGTTTGTTTATTTGTAGCAATTTTAATAATATATATATGTAAAATATTTTTATCACAGTCGTTAGAAAATTTTAATGCCACAATTAAAATTTTGTGGTTATAAAGTACATATCAATTTATACATGTAATTCATTCAATATTTTATTTAATACTAAATAAATAGAAAATGTATGCAAATATTGTGCAAAATTTATTAAATAATTTGAAATGCATTTTAAATATTATTATTAAATTAAAATTAAAAATTATTATTTAAACATTTACATTTAAGTAATTTTATTAAATAATTGAGAATTACAACAGTAAACATATTGGTATTTTGTAATACAAAGTGTAATTATTTAACTATATTATGATTACACATATTACACGTTTGATTAATCATTTTGTCAATCTATTAATCACTTTTACACTGATTTAAAATAAGATTAAGATATACTACCAAGTTTTTAAACAATAAAATTTAAAATTTTTGCGATAGTCATTGTGCATAATTCAGAATTTAATTATTTGTTATTATTTTTTAATTATTTTATAATATATCCAGCTGTCACTTTTGATTACAAAAATTTAATTGAATGCAATCTGGCATTCCTTTATAATTTTTAAAATTGAAACCTTAAAATGAATTTACTGATAGTCGTCAGCATGACTTCACTTATAGAGAACCATAATAACTGATACAACAAACAAAAAACAATTTGTTAAAACAAAAGGATGAAAATATTATTTTTTCTGTTAAATATATTTTGACTTTCAGACAACAGCACCTAAAAATAGACACATTCATCGATAGTGTCAAAATCGCCAAAGTTGACAGCTCAAAAACAAACAAAAAATAAATGTAAAAAAATGCCTGTTGGGTATTTAAGTGAAAATCACCTAAATGTTTAAAAAGAAACATGAGAGAATTGTTATCAATTTGTTTTACATTAGAACTTATTTATTTTTTGAAAATAAACGAATTTAAAAAAAGAAAAAAAACTTATGAAAATATTTCACTGGTGGCAAAAAAGTCTTTTTGACATTAACACAATTCCTTTTTTGTGATGACACCGGAAAGTACACATTTTTAAATATCTTAACCCGTAAAAGAAAAGTTGAAATTTCAAACAAAATAAATAAACAAACTTTTTTTATGACAACAAAAACTTTTTAATTGAAACTATATTTTAAACTTTACTGAACTTTTTTAAAACATAAATTGTATTCATAATGAGCAATTTTTTTTTAATTTTTGATAAATTTGTATAAATTAGTTAATGTTTAAATAAGGAAATGTCTTAAATGTATCTTGGGATCTGTGCCTTAATATTTTCTACTAAGAATGTATACAATATATTTCACTTTTTGTATATTTCTTATTTAAATAAGTATCTTCTAAATTAATTTTAACAGAAATTTCAAAATTACTGAGAATACAAAAAATTCTATGTAATACAAAACAATGCCTTTTGTTTGTTTGTTATAAATCTGTACAATTATTAACATTTTTTTAGGTAAATAATATTCATGTTTTATTTATACATTTTATTAGTTTGTTTTCTTCCATTTATATTTACATAAAAAAATTGAAGACTTTTTAACAAAAACATTTATTCCGCCTATTTAAAGAATTATTGTGTACATCCTACACATCCATGAAAATTAATAACTGTAATTTAATAATATTTTTTCGGTTTTACATTTTGGTCGCCTTTTAAAGGTTTTTAGTCGTTATTTGTTATTACTTTTACAAAATTTATAAGCAAAATTACTGTTAATACTTACATTTCTTTGTAATCTTCAAATATAAAATAAGCCAAGAAGGAAGAATATAAATAAGTTTTTTTTTTAATTAGAAAAAGAAATGATTTTAAGGATTTGAAAGGGAACTGTTTTAAAGAATCAAAAGAGTTGTTTATTTTAGCTAACTGTTGACGCCTTTAGCTGTAGATAGAAGTAAATAAATGGCATTAAAAGAACAGAATACAAATATTTTTAATGTATTTCTACAATAGACTACTAACTGAATTTCACTTGAAACAATAACTCTTTTAAAATTTACTTGAATTTAACCCGCTACTGCGTTAGCGAGTTTTGCGGGAATCTTACAGAGACTAATTATAAACTTGGTTTTGGTTTTTGGTGAGAAATAAAAATAATCACTGATTTGTTGTTAGTTTGACCAAAATAAGTGATGGAAAAGAAGTACGTGCTAAAATTATTAAAAATTAAAAAAAAAAAATCCAAATTGGTCCTAAAAAAATTAACTAAAGAATTAAAAGTCTGCCGTCAAATTATTTCCAATGTTATCAGAAGAATTTGACCATTGATAGGAAATCTAGTTCGGGAAGAAAAAAGGTCCACATGATATTAGGAAGGCCAATAAAATTTAAAGCATATTGGAAAGAGTTCCAAACACATCTGGTAGAAAAGCAGCCCGTTTAGCTCTGTGCTCTAACTATTTGATGCGAAAAATTAAAGCCAATGCAGGCTTGAAAACATTCAAAGTCCAAAAAGTTCCAGACAGGAATGCTGCAAAAAATTTAGAAGCCAAGAATAGGGCACGGAAATTAAAATCAAATTTCATACAAAAATATTCATGTTGTATAATGGACAACATACTGTACTGGCAAATTTGTCAAAATTTGTATATTTCTAATGCTTGAGGAAATGTTGAAGATAAGTTTAGGACCCAAAAGCACACAAAATTTCCTAAAAAAAATCCTGGTGTAGCAAGCTTTATGCAGTTGCGAAAAAAGAAGCAAGTCATTTGTTACAGTGGGCTCTATAAATACCTAAATATACATCAAAGAATGTTTGCAAAAAAGAGAGCACAATGTGTCCACATATTTTTGTCCCGATTTGGCATCATGTCACTACGCTAAGAAAGCTCTGGAGTGGTACCAAAACAATAACCGATTTTTTCTATCAAGAATGTCAATCCTCCAAATTGTCCAGAACTAAGACCAGTGGAGAGATATTGGGGTCTTGTGAAAAGAGAAATGAAGAGCACAAAAAAGGTGTCCCAAAACATCGAAGATTTTAAAAAGAGTTGGGTAAACTATTCCAAAAAAAGTGACTGAAACAGCTATCAAATCTCTAATGGAAAGGTTACCAAAAAAGGTCCACATGTTCATAATTAGTGGTTAGAACCATAAAAGTTATATTTTTCTGTGACCTGTAATATAATATCAATTAAATAAAAAAAAAAAAATATCAGAACTCTAAGATCAAACGTTTCCAAATTATTGAATTTTATAAATGTTAGGATTTTTTCGATCTCACTCCTTTAATTAAAATTTTTGAATTTCATGTAAGAAAATCCATTTTTTGTATGTATATATGTACATACATATGGATGTATGTATACACATACAGACTGCATATACAAACAACAAGAACAACAATGTTAATCATTATATTACTGCTGTTGCTTACTTAAACTACTTGCCCATACAAAAAAAAAAAAAAAAAAAAAAAACAACAATGCTTAATATAAATATTTTTCTGTGTTTTTATATTATTAAATTTGTTTTTTTTTTTTTTGGGTTTTTGGCCTATAACTCGGTTGTTTATGGCCGAATTTGGTTGACTAAAAAAACCAAAATTTTGTAAACATATTTATGACCAACCTGTTCAATAGCGAAACCCGTAGCTTATATAGGAACTTCAAAAAGTCTAAAAATGCGTTTTGGCCGATATCTGGGATATAGTGGACCGATTTTTTTTCAGAAAAAAAAAAATTATAATAAAGATTTTGAATTTTTCGTGCAAAAACGAAGTCGCTAGCTTGTATAGAAGCCGAGAAAAGCCGACAACAAATACGATTTTTTGGGAGTATCTTCGGTTTTTTGCCGATATCTCAGTTATTTATCAACCGATTTTGCTCATTTTTATTAGCAATTTTCTAAGGAATATTTCCTACAATTTGATGTATAAAACATTTATATCCGATAATTGGGGCTTTCCAAAAACTGATTTCAATAGACAGACGGACATCTTTATATCGACTCCCCTATCAATAAGGATCCAGAATACATATTCTTTTTGGGGTCTTAGATGAATATTGTAGAAATTACAAATGGAATGACAAACTTATATATACCCATTACACTTGTGGTGAAGGGTATAAAAAAAAACGAAAAACAATCAAAGTTTGTAGTAGGTTTAAGGTTTTCATGTGGAACGTAATTTCTTCAAATATAAAAATCTGCCCACTTTACTCCAAACTTTAACTAGTTATGCAATTTTTCCAGATGTAAATTGAATAATATTAACTTTGAATGGAGGCTACAACTCCCCCTCTCCTTCACACCCTATTTTTTATAAATTAAGATTTTTTATAAAAAAAAGTAATTTCTTCAAAATGTTAAGGAAAAATTTGTATCCCTTAAATGTTCGAGTTTCCAAAAAGTACGAAAGACATGTTAAATACTGTTTTATTAAAAAAATAAAATAAAAATGTGCCACTAAAATTGTAGTTTGGATTTAAATGAGGTACCAAAAAACTAAAAACTAACAAAATTCAGTTTTTAAAAAGTTCCTAAAGTTCCAGTTTTCAAAAATTGCCAAACACCACCTATCTGCTCCTTTTTTTTAAATTAAATTCCTAAACATTGCACAGTGGGGCAGATTCAACATTTTTTGGAAATAAATCTGTAACTTCTGATCGGCTGTTTGGTTGCATGAAATTTGGTATATGCGTAGCAGAGGATAGTACAATGTTAAGTTTGGAAGGGGGACCGCACATATCCCTCAGGGGCGGAGCTAAAGGGGCTCAAAGTTGGGAACAACTGACATACATATTTTTTAATCGCTTGCCAAATTTTTGTTTCTCGTCCAATTTCAATTTTAAAAACATGCTTGCATATCCTTTTTATCTCTTATAGTTTTTGAGTTATTTGCATTTGAATTTTTATGCAAGCATGTAAAAGAGTTTATACTTTTTCTTATATTTGCAGTTAAATTAATATTTTTGTAAAAATTTTTTTTTTTTTGAGGAACTATAAATATTCTATCTGTAATAAAATCTTTGTTATTAAAGATATCTTAACGAGATTTTCGTATAAAATTCGAAAGTGAAAAAAACTTTAAGATTTTTATAAAAGGAATCCGACAATTCCCAAAAAAATGCCGAAAATCCCAAAAATGCTATGCGGCTATGAAATCCACATTTTTCCGAAGTCCTGTAGATTTTGATTGAAAACTTTTAACAACATATGAAGGATTCTTGAAATACATTCCGTTTGCCGATTCGTACTTTGGGATTTGAGAAAATATAGACTAAAGTCAAAACTTTCATATAAAATGGTTCGAATAGGGTATCCAATTATTCGGGTTTTCACATTATTTGGCTTATTCGACAAATAATTATTCGAGGTTAAAAGCTGATCGGTTAAAAACCGATTATTGGTAAATTATTCGATTAACCGAATAATCTTTGTTATACATATAAACTACACTAATTATAGCATTTAATCTATTGAAATAGTTACTTAGAAATATAATATAGATCAAAATCTTTCACATTTTATACTCTTTTTAACATATTTGTATGAAAAAATTGCATTTTTAGCTAATACTAATTCCGCTTTATTTAATGAATTTTTCATGTAAGTCTATTTTCTGTGTTTTTTTCTGTGAATGTTTTTTGTTAAAAGAGTCAAAATAAAATTAATATTTTTTGCGTAGATTTTGGAGTCGGAAATTAAATTTTTTTGACTTCTGTAACTTTGAATTTACTTTACTCAAATCTATGTTTTAAAAATTTCTATTATCTCAAGTTTAAATATTTATGAAGATATAATGTTATTGCCTTTTCATGTCGCTTTTTATAAAACATTCTATCCCAACAAAAAATAGCATCCAAAGAAGTCAGTAAGATTCTGAACTTGTGATCCAGAAGTAGTACAAATTCGTATCATTTCCAATGAATTGAATTGTTTGATACCTGTGTTATGTCATGTCATGTTCACGATTTTATCCAAAATTGCAATGAACATCAAAATTTATTTAACGGCGCAAGAAAATTAGTTTTAATTTTTATTAAACCAACACATTTTTGAATTAAAAAATATGCATAACATTATTTTTTATTTTTTTCACACAGTTTTTTAGTAACAAGTATTTCGAAAAATCCTAACCGAATATCAATGTTCTATGACAGAAAAATTCATTAAATTTTTTTTACATTGGATAATGTTTGTATTACTTCTTAAGCACAAGAAAAAGTACCTCACTAAAAATAATTTTTATTTATTAAAAAAAAAATAAAATATATATAATTTATAATTACAGAAAACTACATTTCGATTAACCGGTTATTCGACACAAATTATTCGGTTTATTCGTTATTCGAAAATAGATAGTTTTAAATTATTCGGACAGTTAATCGACCAAAGTTAACCGGATAACCGAATGACAGTTAATCGATTGGATACCCTAGTGCGTACCATGACTATTTAAGTTATTTGACTTACTTTTTATTTTAAGGTCGTCTATGTGAAGATATCTTTCAGAAAAGTATAAAATTATTATATGTTGTTGAAGAAAATTTTATTTTAAAGAAAAAAGAGTGTAGAAACTTTTTCGGCTAAAAAAAACACAAAAACACGTAATTTTTGCAATTTTAAAATTCAAAATCGGTTATTTTTGCACTCGGTAAAGATATCGACTTCGAATTTTTCAATAGATAATTTTATTCTTTAATTAGTTAAAGAATAAATAAATAAAATCGGTCGGAAACACTATGAAATATATGAAATAAACTGGACCAAGAACATGCAAAATTGAGGTACTTAAAAATTCAAATGCAAATAACTCAAAAACTATAAGAGATAAATAAGATATGCAAGCATGTTTTTTGTAGGTCTTATCAGTGCCTACATTAACTTATAAAAATATTTGAAATTGGACGAGAAAAATTTGGCAAGCGATTAAAAAATTTGTATGTTAGAGGTATTCCTTTAGCTCCGCCCCTGAGGGGTATGTACGGTCCACCTTCCAAACTTAACATTATACACTCCTCTGCTTCGCATATACCAAATTTCATGCAAATCCAACCAGCCGATCAGAAGTTACAGATTTATTTCTAAAAAATTTCGATTCTGCCCTACTGTGCATTTTAGTTTGGAAAATATAAGCTAAAATTTTACCCGATTTGGACCTTTTTTATCTTTTTAATGTACGAGTTTCTAAAAATCCGTTCTTAGTGGATGTTTACGGTAGGAGACAGTCACTCATTATTGTTACTATTTTATATATAGACTAGCTTTTTCCGGTGCGCTTCGCTACCCCTATCTTTCCTATATTGAATTTTGATATGAAAATTGTTTATACTTTTTATGCGAAAATTATTATGAGGACCTTATCTGACCTTTTTTAATTTCCATAATGCAATATGATAAAATATAAGTTCTCACAAACTTGCCATTAATAATATTTGCATTGTAGGGGGTACCATCCACCTGTTCCAATAAAATTAATATTTGAATTTAGGGACAAACAGGATGATGCAGTGAAAATTTTAAGAAAATCGGTTCAGCTGTTTGAGAGTTTTAAAAATGTAGGAGGAAAATGTGGAATTGACATCCCAATGATATATCATTATATATACTTATATCATTATATAATACTTAAAAAGTACTTATGTTTTTACATAACTATGCTGAAGGTTACATTTTCTTAATTTTTCAAATGACTGATATATTTGTACTTAAATTTCTAAAATTTCTAAAAGTTCATTTCATAAAAAGTTATTTAAGTAGGTTTTTCTTTTATCGTACCATTTACTTGTTAATTATATCATTATAAAACATTTGAATCGATAATGCTTAATCCTTAGTTTGTTGCCATGTAACAAAAAATAACTTTTAGCAAATCTTAAAGATTAAAAGACTCTATATAGGTAAAGATATAATCTACAAAAGTAAAACAAAAACTGTCACTTATTGTTGAAAAAAAAAATTGTAAATAAGTATAGATGGCAAACAAAATTGAAAGAAAAAAAAAAAAAAACAATAACAAAATAAGAACACAAAAATACAATGAGAACAGAACTAAATTTGTTTAATAAAGCACTTGATTGCGTAGTGTTGTTATAGATGAGATAAAAAAAAAATGAAACAAAGAGGAGACAAAAACTTTTTTTGATTTTTTGACTAGATGTCAATTTAGCTTAACTTTCTATCTTCATGTTTTTATACGTAAATATTTTGTTTGTAATATTACAAAACTACAGTCAAACTTATGTTTGTACAATGAGAGCAAAAATAATAGATACAAAAGTTATTTATGCTACAAATTTCTTTTTTATGGGAATTATATAATATTGACTTAGATAAGTATATCGGAAATAACTTTTTTATAGGAAAATACTGGTATGCTTATGCATCTATCCGTATATCGTATTTATACTCAAGTATGAATATGAAAAATAAATTTAGAGCTGTATATGAACCAAAATATGTATTAACTATACATTTTCACACTGTACATACATTCAGGCATATGTCGTCTATATTATACGCTTATTACACAAACAGTCAACTTACAAATCCCAAGAATTAATCTACATAACGGACTAAAATCTAAAGAGGCGTAAGTTAAGTTTATTTTGTACGACAAATAAATTTAATGCCGCCACAGCAAAATGTCACAAATAAATATTTAAAATTTTTGTAGCAAATTATTCCGGTTTTGTTTTAAGTTTACTTCACAATAATTGTAAATTTAAACAGAAAGAAATAAGCTTCATCCTTTTGTAGGATTAAACATTTCTATTTATAAATTCTATTACAATTGTACTAAATATATATATATATGTGTATATATTAATGATGTTTTATTTAATATTTACTCTAAACATATTAAGGAACAAATGAAAAAGTTTAATAACTAAAAGAAAAAATTATAATGTTGACTTAAGAACTTATAGAATTCGCAGAATTGGATTTGAAATAAAATGAGATTATTTAAAGCCAAAGTATGCTAAAAATATTAAAATTGGAGTCCTGCTGGGCAATTGACTTTCTAAAACGAATATTTTTTTATTTTTCTACTTTAGAATAAAATTGTATGAAAATATTTGTCAATAATTTAATATTTTGTAAGGGATTATACAGGGAATCTGCGGTGCGTTATTTCGAAGTCAATTCGAATATACGATATTAACAAGTACTAAACCTTTAAACCACTTTTTTTGAATTGACTCTAGTTGTAAAATTAAGGAGAACTAGAGTCAATTAGGTAAAATGGTTTTTAGTACTTATTAATACTGTATATCCGAGTTGAGTGAGACAACTTATTGTTTTTATTTTTTTTAGCAATTTTATAGTATTTGATTAACTACTT
Organism: Protophormia terraenovae; assembly: GCA_951394005.1. Taxonomy (NCBI): domain Eukaryota; kingdom Metazoa; phylum Arthropoda; class Insecta; order Diptera; family Calliphoridae; genus Protophormia; species Protophormia terraenovae. Next base: position 136,355,897 of record OX596075.1, on the reverse strand, counting down.
ATTTAATTGTTTAAAATAAGTACTCTAGTAATGAGGACCCATGAATTCGTGGACATCGCCATAAAAAGGTAATGAGGTTTTCACTCGAATTATAAGTAGTTACCGCCCTTTGGCAATGGCTTACCGTGTTAGTAAAGTTTTTGCTGGGTATAGTGTCAAAGAACGGGTAAACTGAAAGAAAATTGTAAATATATATTGTATGTTATAAGACATTTATACAAGTTTTCTGAACTTATACAATTTTTAAGATTAACTTACTTATTGGTTTAATTTTTATAAGCTGAATTTTATTCATTCATTTTTTCGTGAGCAATCCTTAGTTAAATTGTTTTAAATAATATTTCTTTTAAGTAGTTGTGAGCAAATTGTATATACTTTAATATTTTTAATAAAAGGCAGATTTCTTTGATTTTTTTATTTTTATTTGTTTGTAAATGTGCTAATATATTGATTAATATTAACCATTAGCACACATTAAAAAAGGTCCATTAGTAGTTGACTGACTGACATAGAGAACTGTTAAGAGAAATGCTCCCTCATACGCTAGCAATATTTCACAATCTAGTAAATAATATTATTTTATTTTGCACACAATACAAACACAATTTTCAAATTGTATAAAAATGTTTTTTCTTGGGAATCTAAAACAGTTATGGGTTTTTTTTTTAATAAAATATTTCACTGATGTTAAAAACAAAAAAACTATTTAAATTTCCATGTTACTTGACAACAATGTAAATAATTTGTTTTTGGTTTTAGAAAACACTCCCTCGAAAAAAAAGTAACAAAAGAAATTATTTATCTTTATGTTCTTGTATTAAAATTAAAATCCTCAAGGATTTGTTTTGTTTCAACTTGTTTAATATTTCCCTTCAAAATTATGCAAATTTTCTTTGGAATGTTTAACTCCATGTTAAGAACTAAAGACAAACAAACATCATCTCCGAATAATATTTACTGCTACCAAATTAAAAAGCTTAAAGTTAACCGTAAATGGTTAGAAAACAACAACAAAAAAAAAAAAAAAAAAAAACAACTTTAATAATATTATAAAGTAATTTTATTAAATTTATTATAAAAGTCCTTTGGTATTTTTTTGGTCTCAGAAAAATGTATTGCATGTGTGTAAGGACGTGTGTTTATAAGAGAATTTACCTGTTTCAAGAATTTTCATGAAATTATTTTTCATATAAATACATACATATATGTATATGTGTGTGTAGTCTGGATGTTTGTGTCTGTGTGAAAAATATTTTACAGTTATAACCTAAAATAAAAAAATAAAAAGTAAATATATACTATATTTAAAATACAGAGATATTTTATTAAATTTAAAATTTGTTCATATCAAATATAAAAATTCATTTTATATACTCTTTCCTATTTAATAGTTAACGTAGTGCCTGCGTTAACTAAATGCAGTTTAGACTATAACATAGCGATTTAATTATTCCAAATTTTAATCCGTATTCTTTTAAAAAATCTGTTTCAATCTTAATATAACATTCTTGCAGTTTTAAAATTAATTTAAATGATATTATTTTTTCTTAATATATTTCAGTGCTCCTAAGTGCTTCTAGTCCCTCTAAATTGCTTCAATTCATAATAATTATGGAAACACCACTTGAATTGTTAAAAAGGTAAGTGAAAATAATTTTTATTTTTAACATTAAATATGTAAATTTTTATTATAAGTACACAGCTCCTGTTAAAAAGATGTTTATTTTGCATGCACAGTGGGGCAGAATAGATTTTTTTTTTTTTTTTTTGAAAAACATATTTTACTTTAAATTGGCTGGTGAGATTTACATAAGCAGAAGGGTTTACAGTTTTACAGAAGACGAGCCCAGGAGCGGAGCAATGTGGGTTCAAAATGAATACCTCTGAAATTTTGTAACTGCTTGTTTCTAATCGGATTTCAAAGATTTTTATATCTTTTTAAAGCTCTCGATAAAACCTAGTTACATGTGGTATTTATCTCTAATTGTCTAACAACAAAAAAATATGCACATCTCTGCTATGCCAGTGAATTTTTCACATTTATTTATATTATTTTCAAAAATGTTCGTGGGTTATAACACTGCGTACTGGTGTAATGGGTATATGTATACAACTTTACCATTTCGTTTGTTCCTAATATATACAATTTTCTTTCAAAAATATATGAAGTGTATACTAGTCCTAAAATCGACTTTCGAGTAAAAAATAGTCAACGTTGGCGATAAAGCTTAAAAATATCGTATAAAATCGGAAAAGGTCGAAAATAGTCTTAAAGTCGACTATTTCAAATTTAAAAAACTCGAAAAATGTTCTATTTTAAAATTTAAAAAATCGACTTTTTGTTCCAACAATATATTGAGTCCTTATAGAAGAGTCAATCTGTCTGTCGGTTGGAATGGGATCTATGAAGGTCCCGATTGAATATATAATACATATATACATACAAATGGGTAATACAGTCCAAAATGTTGTTATCTGAATCGGTTCATTTTTCGTTTTTTTTTTCTTCTTAATTTTTGAAATTCCTATAAGAACTATGGAAGTTTTTTTTTTTTTTTGTGAAATTGAAATTTCTTATTGTTAACAATTTAACAATTATTTTTATTTGTACTTAAGAATTTTCAATTATAATTACATTTATGTAAAGCTTTTCCCGATACGCTTGGTAACCCATTTTAGGCGATAACAAATATTTACTACTCCCCTGAACCTATTCGAAATTTGATATGAAAATTACTGAAAAAGTATTTCTTTTTAAAAGTAGGCGTAAAATGTGGTCATGGCATCCAATCGAGATCTAACACAGCCTATAACCACCACCGGCACTTTTACTATTTGTGTGTAAATTTTTTAAAAAAAAGTGGGCGTAAATTGTGAGCGTTACATTCAATCGAGATCTAACATAACCTATAATCACCTCCGGCACTGCTACTATCTGTGTGTCCAATTTCGGGAAAATCGGCTCAGCCGTTTAAACGTGATTGACGCACAAACAAACAAACTTTCACTTCATTTTTATAATATAAATAAATATATATAAGGATTTCAATTGAAAATGTAGTTGGCATCTCCAAAAACCTGGTGAAGTGAATAAAATATTCGGCATAACTGAATAACACTGACACTTCTTACGCTTTCGATCGAATAATTTTTACACTGAATATGAAACATTAACAGCTTTATATAAATTTATTAAGAAATTTATAAATTAAAATTCTTTCAAATAAAAATATTGAAAAAGTCGTAAGTTTTAAGAAATCTATTTAATTAAAAAAATGTTTTAAATGAGTTTTTAAATCTATTGAATCCATTGCAAGAAGATCTACATATACATATGTACATATCTATCATATATCTTCAAAATAACATTTTTAAATGTGGAGTAATTCCATTTTAAATTTAAGAAATTTTGAACCTTGATTACCGATTTGAATAAAATTCGGTGCATATGTAGAGAAGGATTCATAATCATGTAAAATGAATTTTATTAATTTTTATTTTGAAAAATGTGGCAACTCTATAACTTTATGGGTGATAAACAGTTTTTTTAAATGGGCAAAACTTTTGTTGTATAAATAATTATTTTTGCAATAAATTTGTCCAAGCTTGTATTTTAAGATATGATATAAAAATTTAATAACAATTTTTTTTGAACACATTTTTTTTTCTAAAAATTATCTTTAAAGACGTTTATTTTAAAAAGTCTATCTTCAATTTTTTTTATAATGTTTTTGTAGGAAGCTCTATCGGTATACTTACTATAGACAAAATTTCAGAGAGATCAAATTTTTTAAATTTAAAATGGAATTACCCTGTGCTAAAGCTACCATAAGTTTCTTTCTGTATTTGTTATCCATTTGTTAATTTTCATTTGCTGCATATCTTTTAAGAACTAAAATAAAATTATATAAATACTCAATTTCTTTATTTATTCTTAAAATTGTGTAACAAATATTTAAATAAGTAAAAGCACAAAAGTAAATTTTACTAAAAATATTACAAAAAAAAAAAAAAAAAAAAAAATAATAATAATAATAAAATAAAGTAAAAAAATAAAAACCTAAGAAATATTTCCTTTATTGTAGAAAATTCCAAACAGTTATTTATTTTTCTGAACAAATTTAATAATATATTTTTAAAAATCATTGATATAAATATTGGCTCTTCTTAAGTGGTTGGCAAAGTTTTAAAAACTGTATTTATTTAATTTAAACTGCGTTGCTTTTGACATTTAAAAAAAAAAAAAAATTGTGTAGAGATTTTCTTTCATATATAACGTGCGTATTTTTTTCAGTAAGTTGCTTTAAGGTTTTGGTTTCTTTAATTTCTCCTTAATAACCTAAAATGTATCCAATTATTTCCTATTAACCATAATATTTCTTTCTTTATTTTTTCTTTTTTGGAAATTCCCTGTGGTTGTTCATTTTTAACTTTAAGCTGAGAACAAAAAATAAAAAAATAAAAAAAAAAAAACTGTAAGGAAGTAAAAAAAGAAAACCATGAAATAAAAAATAAAAACAAACTGAAATAAATTAAACTAAATTATCTTTAACAAAAATATCCTAAAAAACAAAAAAACAGCAAGTAGAATAAAGGTCATAGCCACAAATGAAATGGACAAAAACATAATAAATACTTATTACCAAAATCCTATACACATTTTGCACAGAAAAATATAAATACAAAACCAATACAATTTATTTTACTCAACAATACTCGGTAGTAGGAAAATTTTCAGAAGCCCCTTTAACAGAAGTGGAAAAATTTTAAATTTAAGTTAAACTAACCTGAAATCTTTTCACAATTTAATATTGCTAAAAGAAATGATTTTCGCAAGAAATTTTTCTCCTCAGTGGAAGAATAACTTCAATTGTGAGAATAAAAGTTATTATTTTATTTCTCTTTTAAGGTTTGAATATTGTAGGGTACTAACATATTTCAAAATAATACAATATTATCAAGTCTCTAAACAGGAAACCCAAATAAAATATAAACAATCAACAAATGAAACACAAAATTATGCAACAAAAATCTTAAATCTGTATTTGTTATTTTTTTTTTTATTTTTTCTTTATATTTTAACTACTTATCTGTTTGTAAAAAGTTCAGTAGTTTCCCAGAAATGGTTCTTTCATATAGAAAAAAATTTAACAAATTTTCAATCTCGTTAACATGTCCTTTTTTAAATTAGGAATACAATTTCTAAATTATGTCAATGTGGAAAAGTTTTTTGACGTATCCTTGACATTTGGTTTTCTTCTCCAATTCTAAAGAATCCTTTTTTTTTTTTTTGTTTGTATTGTTATTTGGCGGCATGTGTTAAAAATTAAAATTAAATTAAAAGTTAAATATGCAGTAAATAATGAAAGAGTTATGAATACATGTAATTATATATTAAGTTTATTCTAAGGATTATGTGGTATATGTATAAAATAGGATAAGAAATAATTGTCGGTAGAATTAAATTAGACAATTTTTTCTTTTCATTTTTTTGTATTTGAAGTTATGTTAACTCTTTGAATATAGGTTTACTTTTTTTATTCATCTTTCTTTAAGTATTTTCCTAATTTTGTTATTCATCTTAACTATGGACAAAAACGTAGAACAATCTCCTTAGTAACTAATATTTTAAAGCAAACCATAGCTCATCTTACAAATTGAACAGCTATTCTTAAAATTTAAATTTAATTTTTATAATTAATTTTGTATCTTTTAAAATTATTTGAAACTCTGACTCTTAACAAGGTATTATAAAATTGTTTATTTATTTTTTTATTATTTGTTGTTATTTAAATTTTTATTTATCAGTCAAATGACAAATATAATAAGGCAATATTTTATGTAGTTTTAAATTAGTATTTTTTAGAAATCTTAAAATTTTTAAATTTCTACCACACGATTCGATTAATTCTTTGTATCCTAGTTGCAAACCGGCAATATAAAGTTTGAATTTTAGCTTCTTTAACAACGTGTATAGTAGGGAAGCCAAACGGGACTGGTTTTTGCAAATCCCGAGATTCGGGATTTTGTAATTTCAAATCCCGGGATTCCGGTATTTTTCGGGACCCCGGGATTTTTCGGGATTTGGGATTTTGTAATTTCAAATCCCGGGATCCCGGGATTTTTCGGGACCCCGGATTTTTAAATATAAGGAAAAAATAAATTTTTTATACATATTTCAATTAAAGAAATTTATTCCTTTTCTTAAAAACAACACATAAGGTTTGTTCGTTTGAAATTCTAGTAAAACTAGTAAAAAAGAGATATTTAAAAAAATTTATGAAACAAGCTTTTACTTAAAAAAGTAAGAAAATGGAAAATAGTGAAATAAATTTTAGTGTAAATAAAAAATAAAATATTTATTTAATTTTTTACTTATATTTATTAGATTCCTGGAAATATCTCAAAAATACGGGAATATCTCAAAAATACGGGAATTTGCAGATAATTTTTCACATAAAATTGCCATTATCTAAGGATATGTATGATTTAAAGCCTTGTTGAGTATCATCGATAGTTAATATGTAAAATATAGGTAAACTATAGGTTGATTTCGAATATGTCTTTCCATAATATAGTTTGACCCTATGTGGGCATTAATCAAGGAAAAATATAAATGTGTAGATGAATTAGCACAAATCAATGTACCAATTTTTAAAATGAGTAGTCGATAATTGACCAAAGCTTCCATAAACAAAAAGGTGCAAAATTAGTATTGCAATACATTTAAAATATATAAAAGTAAATCATAAATTCAAAATTTGCAAGACTTTGTTCAAAATAAAATATTCAAATTTTATGTTCACAGAAACGCTTTTTGAGTAAAATACTTGCAAAAATTGTAAAACAGCATACAAACGAACAGACCTATAATGTTCTTATCTACGTAATCTATTTTTTAAATATTTTTGAAAAATTTTTGTTAATATTTGAATGATCTGTCTTGCCTTTATTTAATTTTTGGATTGAATTTGTGTCAATAAATCCCGAAAGTAAAATCCCGGGATTTTCGGGATCGGTATTTCGGGATTGGCATCCCTAGTGTATAGTATGGAATAATGTATCATACCATTGGTACGCAATGTGTTTAAAATAAATAATGTACCAGAATATCATGAGAAGCAACAAAAAATATATACAACCAATTATGTACATTTTTTATTGTTTATAAATCCTGTCCTGCCACAATTTTGGCAATTCTTTTCTTCGTTTTAATTTAAGCTAATTTCTTCTTATACATTCTTGTTTAACAAACATTTTATTTCGATAAAATTGTAGTTGGTTCTATTTTTGGTTTTGCTTTTTAGTTGTTTGTATAGAAATATACAAGTAGAATTTAATGCCTAAAAAACCAAAGTCAATACTAGTCCTTCTTCTTCTTCTTCTTCGGGAATATAGTTAAACAAGGTGACCTTATTCTAGACACGTTTAGTAAGATTTATATTAATAATCTGAGAAAAAGTAATATTTGATAATACACGAACATTAAGACAATAGGGTGGGACATATTTGTTAAAAGAAGAAGCTTAAATGTCTACAATAATATTGTAATTTAAATTTAAGTTGCAGCGAAAAATTCTTTCTGCCAGTTTCTGTATGTCGAAAGAAAAATTTGTTTCAACACAACTTATGGAAAACTACAAATAAATTTTAAACGAAATTTTCGTTTGACATAGCGAAACATGCAGTTAAATATAGTTTAAAATATAACGTATAAATTTAGAATTTATTTATTATTACAGATTGGTTTAAATAATTTGTTTATTTCCCTAATGTTAACATCTTACTTACACCTACATACATACATACATACATACATACATACATACATACATACATACATACATACATACATACATACATACATACATACATACATACATACATACATACATACATACATACATACATACATACATACATACATACATACATACATACATACATACATACATACATTACAATAAACACCAAAATGAACTGTAAAAAAATGAAATTCTATGTCACTCACACCACCAACTCGAATTCATTCATATTTAATTGTCTAAGGGTTTGTGTTTTTTTTTTTAGTGTTTCTCTTTGTATGTTAGTGTGTTTCTTTCTCCCATTTGGTAAATTGTTAATTTTCATTTTTTATTATGATTTTTATATCGTAAAATAATTGATGAAAACTCAGCAATTTTTGACAAAAAATAAAATTTGTAATTATTTTCTCATATGATGTGTTTATTATTATTTTTTTATTTACACAATACTACAAGTACATATGGGAATTTATTTAATAAAATAATAATAAAAGAAGTATAATTAATTGTATTTTTACATAAAATAAATTTTTTTACATATTTTACAGTATGAATTATTCGCATATTTCATTAATAAAATAAAATTTCATGAATGTCTGCAAAAATAATATTCTCATACGTTTTATTTCATAGTTTTTGTATGAAGGTGTGCATCTTTTTCGTATGCCTCTTACATTTTGTCAATTGAAAAAAAGAATAAAAAACTATTATTTTATTATTTAGTTTCATAACTACAAAAATATACAAAATTCTTAATATGTACCAAATATAAATTTTTTAATACAGTATAAACTCGATAATCCGGATAATTGATTGCAGACCCCTATCCGGATTATCGAATTATCCTGACTATCGACGTTCTTTCTTGATCACTTTTTGTAGAAAAAAGTATTAAAATAATACATGAACATTCTATATTTAAAGTATTTCAAACAATTTTCATTTATCCCAAAAAATACAAACTTCTATTTACTCCTTTTACTGGAAAAATGTTTGGGACAAATACTTAATTGAATACACTGAACCAAATCTCGTAGGTAATATTGACGAAAATTTTTCGTAGAATTTTAACGAAAAAAAAATATTTAATTTAACAGATTTTTTCTTCAAATCAATAGAATTTTTCTTCAAATCAACAAATTTTCTTCAAATCTACTAAAAAATTTTTGTCAAAAATATTTTTTTTAAAGTATGTTGATTTGAATAAAATTTCGTTAAAAAATTGACGAAAAATCTGTTAAATCAACGAAAATTTAGTTAAATTGGCAGTAACCCTTAAACAATTGGCAGTAAGAAAAACAACACACAATTTTATTCAATTTAACACCCCAAAAAGAAGTTAATTTGAATAAATTATCTGTTAAATTAACTAATATTTTTCGTAAATTTTAAAACTGACTAATATTTTTTAGTCAATTTGAATAAAATTCTTCAACTTGACTAAAAATTTGTAAATCGACTAAAATCATACACATTTTAAGAAACTAAATAATTTATTTTATTCAAATTGAATAAAATTCTTCAAATTTACTAAGGACATGTAGAATTGAAGAAAATTCTCCAAAATAAGTTTGAACGTCTTTACATACAGTTACAGTTTTTGATAATATGTAAAAAATATAAAAATATATATTTCTTATAATTGTATTATTTATTAAGTTTTTACTAGAAATTATTGACTGTACTATATATTTATTTGAACGATGTTTAAAAATTTTTATAAAAAATACTAATAAATAAACTAATTTACATTTACTAAAATTAAATAAAATGAAGTAGTAAAAATAAATAAAAATTCTTCAATATGATTAAAAAATTTAGTAAATTTTACTAAAGACATGAAAAATTGACAATTTTATTTTAGTCAAATTGAATAATATTCTTCAATTTGACTAAATATTTTAAAATTTACTAACGACATGTAGAATTGAAGAAATTTCGTTAATATTAACTAATTTATTTTAGTCAAATTGAATAAAATTCTTCAAATTGGCGAAATTTTTTAAAATTTACTAAAGGCATGTAGAATTGAATAAATTTCGTTAATTTAAATAATTTCTTTTAGTCAAATTGAAGAAACATGTGTAGAACTGAAGAAATTTCTTCAATATAGAAAACGCATAGTGAAGAAGATTAGTTGAATTACAAACAATAAAGTTTGTGCACGTGTTTTTGTGTCAATAGATTTAAATTTCGTAAATTTTTTTTTTTTTATACAAATACAAAAATTCTCGAATAAATAAAACATAGTGAAAAATAAGTGTGAATTTGTGTTAAATCAGATATACTTCAAGAACAAGCAAGTTTCGATCAATAAATATATAATTCTCCTGCAAAAAATGTTAATTTATGTGCAAACTCATGGATGACACAAAATGCAACCAACTAAAGCACTGTTAAGCGTAAGGACATTTGGAGGACTTTTTTATACTTTTCACAGTAATGTTAAACATTTTAAATTTTTAATATTTTAGGTATATTTACTTAATTTATAAATTATTTCGATAGCAAATATAAACAAATTAAATTAATCAACCGCCAGACCACGGTCATCATTATCTCAAGGAGCCGTTTTGGGCTATGGAGAACTGCATGACAAAAATTTTCTTCGAAAACCTAAAAACAAACCTACTACAAGTAAGCACAAATGATTTGCAAATGTAGGTAAATATTTTTTGTACTTTGTATATAAACTTTTTTATTTATATTTTCGTTTTCTTTACATTTTTTATATGTTGCTATAGATCATCCAGAAATAAACTTTAAAGATATTAAGTTATAAATCTGTATGGACTAAAATTGAATGCAGTGCGCTCACTGGTTGTTGATTATTGAGTGAGTGCACATCTAGTATACTTAATAAATGGTACACAAATAGTTTATGTTAAATAAAATTTTTAATAAATGTTTATTTTTTTTATTTTCTCAGGTCGAAAATAAAAAAAATAAACATTGTAACAAAACATGAAACAAATAGATAATATACCTGAAGGTAATATATTACAATTTAATTATAAAATAACAGAACTTCTTATTTCTCAAATATATTTTTATAAATTTGATTTTACATTTTTGAAAGGATCAAAGCTTTATCATAAAAATACTTTTATAAAAACTTTTGCTACGTAAATTCATATTAAATTTTCTTTATATATTTTAAAATGCTTATTTATAACATGAATTATATTTTTTTACACAATAAATATTATTAAAGTGTTTAAAATTTCTTATTTGTTTTATTTTGATGATTTTAATTTATAGTAAATTTTCCTACAGGGGTTAAACAGTACTTTGGAATTGACAAAATTTTGTGAATAAAATTCAAATGTTAAATTGAATAAAAATTCTTCAATTTGAAGAAAAAAATTAGTTAATTTGAATAAATTTTTTATTCAAATTAACTAATTTCGGATTATGGAGTTTGTACTGTATTTTGCGTATCGTTCTCGATTTTAAGACATAAACTATAAAAACTATTAACAACAAATTTGTTATTCCTTTTGGATTATAAAAATGCAATCAATACGGATTATACACAGAAAAAATAAAATTTCGTATTCTATTACTAAATTTACAAAACCAATTATATTTTTTACTGAAATCGGACCTATGACTGAATTAGTAAAATCAAATAATCAAATTCGTAAATATTTTATTGAAAAAAATATATATATATATTATTTTCTTATTAAAATATTTACATTATTTATAAATTTGAGTGTTTCTTACAGATTTCAACAAAGATATTTTTTGAAACAATAAGAATAATATTTGATTTTTAGCCGATTTTCAAATAATATTTTTGTTTGAATCAATAAAATGCTTAGTAGTAAGATTTATTAAAAAGAAATTGCATTTAATGTATTTTTATTAACATTAAAATATTGGAAAAAATATACATTCAGTGATCATACGGCAATATCCAAATCGATCTACAAGAAAGTATCGTTATTAAATTTTAAATGGTTCATATAGAATATTACTAACTGTAAACAGGTTAGGCATTTTTTAAATCAAAATATGACATAATATCCCAACCACCTATGGTGGTGTAGGGCAGGAGTTCCAACAGAATGGTGCTTCACCGACCATTTCAAAAAATGTTCTCTGTGAATAAACATGTAAATAAAATTAGTAGTTTTTTCAATGGACAATGTTGAAGTCTTTGTAAACTTAAGAAAATAGGAAACTGTCTTTATATTTTTTCAGTCCTAAAACCATTAAGGCAGTTTCTTGCTCTGATCTAACATTTTGTTTCCTAGCGAGTTGCTCTATCATCTAGAATGAAATAAAATTATTTGCGGACACAGTAAAATATTGTTACAAATACCAAGGGGTCCGCAAGCACCAACTTAGTGCTGAACGACTTTTTTTTGGGAAATTGAATCGTGTTAGGTGAACCAGAATAATAAGTTCTGTGAAATAATCTAAAAGATGTCCATTTATATATGTATATGATTTAAATTAACCATTAGACAAACAGCTATTTATACGGACGCACATAGTTAAATGGATTTAAAGATTTATGTATGTTGGTATAGATTATATACCATAGAGTATAAAAAAGCACTACTTACGTTCATTATATGAAACATTTTTATATGTTTTCGGATCCACCTTTAAAAGATTTGCGAATTGTCTAGAATAAGATAAATAAAAATGAATGCATTTGGAAAAACTTTACTTGAATTAATATAATTTACCTCTGCAAATATTGGATTCCGTATACATAAATGAATTTTATTTTTCAGCATTTTAATAATTTTGATATTATTTTTACTGAACTTGTCAAATTACAGAAAATTGTTTTTGTTTTTTGTATTGAGTTTAAAAATAATTACAACCAATAAAATAAAATATTAAAACCACCCAGCAAAAACTTTGGTTGCCATGTAATGAGTTAAGAAGCTAATCTTCACAACTTACAAATTAGCTGAATAACTCAATATTTTAACACGGTGATGACATTAGAGGCAACTACTTACCCTTTATTATTACAAGAAGGAATTTTAGGAAGTCATTACCCAGTTGTCATTACAAAAACTAATTACTTCCAAGCTGTTCAATAACCCATTGGTTTTAAAGCATTGTTGAAGTCATTATTAGTAAAAACAATAGGAACTAGATACATTTCAGATTACAAATAATTGATGAAAATATGAAATATTTTAATATAAAATAAATTCAAAATTTTAAATATTTTATATTGTTTTATAAAGTATAAAAGATAAATAAGCAACCCCTTCTTAAATTTTCAATTTAATGAAGAAAGGTCTAAAATTTATAACTGTTGGAATGGCAGCAAGAGCCATTACTACGCCATCAAACATCATTCATTAACTGTTCCAACGTTACACCGTCATCAATTAAAATATTATTTCTATACTAAGGAATAATAACATCGCTATTCCTCCAAGACCAATCGAAAATAATAGCGTCACTATTGAATGTAGTCTATTTGTAGTATCTACAAAAAGATATATCAATCTATTATGTTTTAAGAAAATGCTGATGGAAAAAATTTCTTCCTACTCACCGGACATTATTTTTATATAGATGTGAGTAGTAGTGAAGCAAATTGCATCTTCTAATTCTGAGGCTGTTCATGAAGCTCGATTACCTGATTATACTATAACATATATTGTCAACTGAACAAGTTGGAAGAGTATTAATTTAATAAAACAAATTTTATAATGACATGATTTATCACAAAAGTAGTAATATATTTAAAATTTTCTGGATTCCTTCACACATTGGGATTCAGGGTAATAAACATAGTTGCAGACAATGACTCTAAGACAGCCCTGAGATCCACGTTTTCTTAAAGTATTATTGAACCCTTTTAAGAAACAATATTCAAAAACTACAACGTTAGATACAACAGGATTTTGAATAGGAGCCAATGTATGTATTAGGCTAGCACGTCTAAAAGTGGAAAAGGCATTATTTAACTCTAGTCATTGCTATGAGAAATCAGACCCAACCTAAATGATCCCTTTTGTAAAGTTTTTCTTACTATTCTTATTGGGCCTATTAGTTGAATGTCCTTTTTCCAGAAATGGCGAACCTTTGGAGAAGATACTTGACTGCTCACCAGATGTCAAACTTTTTGAAGTTCTTAGAAGCTTACGGAAGTTGACACGGGAAATTTGTATTTTTCTATACATACTTTTTATTTATTTTTTATTTTATTTATTATTTTTTTATTTTATTTATTATTTTTTTATTTTATTTTTATTTATTTTTTTTGACAAATTATTTTGAATTCATATTGCTTTTGTTTTTGACTTATTTTCAAATGTAAGTTTTTTATTAATTTTATATTACATACACAGGTACATATATACATACATAAATACATTTTTTTCCTAATATGACACATATTTTGCAACAAGATGTCGAAATATAGGTGTAATAATTTTTCTTTAGCTATAGCTTGACCTATAATATTAATATTGGAGATAAAAAGTTTTGAAGATTTCTTCTGTAATCAACATAATATGCACACATGCATACAAATTTTGCCTTTTCATATCCATTTTTAATTAATGAATTTGAAAACAGAATTACAGAATCATTACATACCGGGTTATAAATAAATATAGTTAAATAAATAGTTAAACTACATCTATGTAATGCAAATGGTATGTTGTTGTCATTGAAAGGTAACCACATCCGTAACTGCATGCCATTACCAAGCTTTTGCTGGGCAAATATTATTTTTTATTCAATTTATTTTAAATTCAAATAATGATTTAATAAGAAAAATTTTAAATATCAAACTCATTAAAATGAGAAATATACTAAACAGTGAACAATTTTATTTTGCACTTTAAAATGATAAATATTTCTGCAACAATTCAGAGTTGTTATGATATAGTGTTATTTATTGAATTGAGTTATTTATTCACCTTTTGTTATTTACATATCTTGTATAAACAAACTAGAAAAATATCAATTTCTTTTCAAATTTCCATGAAAAAAATAATTTTCAAACAATTTCAAAGTATTTAAAGTTGCAACATTTAAACTTAATTTGTTATTCTACAGTAATGTCATCCATCGATTACCACAGGTCAACAAAATCGCAAAAATTATATCTGGAATAATTCTGCAAAATTATTATTCCTAAGGCTTAATATAGTGTAGAAAGTCAAATGAACATTTTCCATCACGTCACATTTTTAATCCATTGAGGACCAAAGAAAATTTGCTTCCTTGAGAAGTTTTTCGGTTATAAAATTTTCCAGATAATAGGTAGAAGAAATTAGTCACACATGTTTTATTTTTATAACTTTAAAGACTTCTAGGGGCTATGTGTAACAAGTTAGCGACTTGACTATTACTACATTTTTGTAGCACCATGTCTTGGCTATAAAACATAAGTAACCAATCTTCTCTACCTATTACTTGACAAATTTTATAACCTAAAAACTCGTCATGGAATCATATTTTCTTTGGTCCTCAATGGGTTTAAAATGTGACGTGATGGAAAAAAACTGAAATGTTCCTGGTGACTGGGATGACTATACCTACAATATCTGCATCATGATTTTCCAGATACTTTTTTAGTGTTGACCTGTGTTATTAGGAAAATTAGAAACAATTTCAAAGTTAATAAAATGTACATTTTTAAGCTAAAGGATTTTTATTTTAATGTTCCCTAAGTTTTATTTTTTTATTTATTTATTTGTTTCATCTACAGATTTTATCTTACAGATTACTTAAATTAATTATATAACATAAATAAATTTAATTTAAACTTATCTTTATTTACATTAAAATTTAAAAGAGGAGAAATGCTATTACATAATTTTAAACATCTTGTAATTGGTTCATTTATAGCATAGTTGGTTCTATGAAAAGTATCATCAAATATACGGTTTCTTCTCAGGTCTCTTGGTGGATTATATAAATTAACATAATCATTTAAACCAGAACAAGTTACTTGACCAGATAAAATATTATAAACAAACATGATACAACTGTAAGATCTACGGTCATATAATGTTTGTAAACCAAATAACTTTCTCCTAGCATCATAGGAGGGAACATTAGGCCATAATAAAAATTTAAAAATCATTTTTGTAAAAATTTTTTGAATGCGCTCTAATCGATCTGATTCTTTTTTATAAAATGGACACCAAATTATTGAGCAATATTCTAAAATGCTACGGACAAATGAAACATACAATGATTTAAGTGTAAATGGGTCACTAAATTCTCTTGAATTTCTCCTTATAAATCCAATCATTGAATAAGCTCTAGAACTGATGTAATCAATATGATGATTAAATGATAACTTTGCATCAAATATAACTCCCAAATCTTTAAATTCAACATCATAAGTTTATTTAAAAATAATATATTTTTTTTCTTTTCTATGAACATGGCTTTATCAACAAAATAATTTTATTGTATTTTTCTTGTTATACCCCAGAGCAGAGGAAATAAACTTTTGTTACAAAGTTAACTAAGAGGTTTATAAAAAACTACTTACTACTATTTACTATTTTTTAATGGTAAAAGGTTGAAATAAGTTCCAAAGTTTTTTTTTTTCTCTCTAAAATATAAGTATATGTACTTATGTTGCAAGTTTATGTGATTCTTTAGAATTTTATTGTACCTGTAGACTTAAACTTAGTTGTTGACTTTTTTTATTAGAACAAGTAGTAAATATTTAATTTATAAGTCGTAATGTTCGATTGCAAATTTTACCAAATGTACAATAATTTTACAGTGGAATTTGTAAAGCCATTAAAAAATGGTAAAAAGTAATAGGCAAACGAACATCTTTAAAGTTCCTAAAAATGATATAAAAAAGTGAAAATCTATAAGTGTATAAATATTGGTATCCCCTCTGAAAATTAACCTTGGTATGTTTTATGGTGTTCTTCAAAATATTGCGGTTTAACTGATGACCGTTTGTGAGCTGGACAATTAAAAAAAATTAAATTAAATACTATTAAATAGTGCAATTATAATTACTTGCAATTGAAACTTTTTTATTTGTAATTGAAACTTTTCAATTACAATTACATTTTATATGTATTTTTATGTGTAACCAGCACTTTCATTGATATCGATTGTGTGTTAATTAATAAATATATTTAATTGCGTTGTATTCGTTTTATATTTTTTAAGTTTTTATAAGACAAATAACAAAAAATAGTCAAAGGAGTCGAAAAAATCGAAAATAATCGAAAAGTCGAAAATAGTCGAAAAGTCGACTATTCCAAAATTGAATAAGGTACTTAAGAATTGAATAGTTCGATAAGTCAAAAAATCGACTATTTAAAAATTAAAAAAGTCGAAAAGTTGAAAAGTCGACTTTTTGTTCCAACTATAAAAACCTATTAACAGGGAATATTTAAAATATAAGTATTTTTTTTACAAAAAAATTTTTTGTGCTTGTAACAGTATATGCCAATGGACGTGGCTTCCAAATACCTTTCAAATGATATAACAAATTTAATTTTCATCAATTTTCAATGTACCTTTTTTTTACATAAAAAGTCTTTTAAAGTAAAATTTTAAATGGTAACATAAACTTCAGGTATTTAAGTATACTTTTCTTTAAGTATTTATGAATTACATTTTGTCCAAATATTTTTATTATTATTTTTTTTAATTTTTTTTTAAATGCTCTGAAATAGGGTACTAATGACATAGAAAATATTTAACCACTAAAATTTTTATTTCTTACCCAATTTCAAATATTTCTATATCATTTTAAAGCTCTTGATAAGTCCTTTGAAAAACATGTTAGCATTTACTACTTTTTTTTATATATTTTTTTAAATTTTACAAGATCTTGGTGAAGGTTTTTCCATATATAGCCCAAGATTTTCCAGCGATTTGAATTTATCTTTTGTAATTAGTTAAAGAATTAAAGTCGATATCATTATTGAGTCCAAAAATAATCGTTTTTAATTGAAAAATTTTAAAAAATTAACCAATGGATAGAAAAAAAAACAGAGACAAAAAATAATTATTATTCATGTAATTTTGTTTAAAAAAATCAATATGAAGGAAATTAGTTAGAGAAATTCCATAGCATTTGTTATTACGCTATGGAAGCTATTGTGTAATAAAATTTTATTTTTGATTTTTATATTATTTTTCAGTAATAAAAATTGATTTTGAGGTTTATTTTATAAATTTCAAATAACAATTATTGATAATTTTTTAAATAATACTTTTCTCATACAAAAAATAAAAACAGTCTATGATTTTTATATTTTTATACAAAAAGTAAAAATCATAAAACGATTTTTTTTTTTTTTTTTTTTTGTGGCATAAAATAAAACTCACTTGCATATATCTACGTTCTTATCTATATAAAAGAGTAACGTGACTGACTGACTGACTGACTGACTGACTGATTCATCATCCCACAGCCCAATCGGCTGAAGCTAGAGAGACGAAATTTGGAACGTAGGTAGGCCGCCCTCTGTATAGATCCACTAAGACGGGATTTTTGGAAATTCGAATGTTTAGGGGGTAAAATCGGTAACTCTATAACTCCCAAACTAATAAAGATACACAAAAAGTTAAATATTTGTCGTTATTCATTTAAAAAATAATCGGACAGGTGTCTGGTACTTTTTTGAAAATCGGCCCCTTTATTGAGAAAACGGGTAAAAACTGTATTTTGGTACTTTTTTGTCACCATATGTATCTTTGAAACTAATCAACATACAAATAAAATTTATGTCGCATTCATAACTTATCAAAAAACTAAAAATATAAATTTGGTACTTAAGAATTCACAAGAGTGGAATTTGTGGTACTTAAAGATAAACGGTTCTATGAGTAAGAATTCAAGAGGAGGGACTTTGTGGTACTTTTTGTTCTTCAAATGGTACTTTTTGAATTTTCTATAATTATGAACCTGGAAACATGAAATTAGGGATATGTGGTCCTTAGTTAATGAAAATCCATAAGAGAGATTTTTGTGGTACTTTTTTGTTCTTCTGATGGCACTTTTTGAATTTTCTATAATATTTAACTCAGAAACATCAAATTAAAGATACGTGATCCTAAATGAATAAGAATCAATAAGGGGGATCTTTGTGGTACCTTTTTGTTCTTTTGATGGTGCTTTTTGAATTTTCTATAATATTTAACCCAGAAACATCAGGGGACTTTGTGGTACCTTTTTGTTATTCTAATGGTATTTTTTGAATTTTCTACTTTTTGAATTTTCTGTAATATTTAACCTAGAAACATAAAATCAAAGAAATTTGGTCCTAAATGAATGATAATTCATAAGAGGGAACTTTGTGGTACTTTTTTGATCTTCTGATGGTACTTTTTGAATTTTTTATAATTTTTAATTTGGAAATATGGTTCTTAGTTAATGAAAATCCATGAGGGGACTTTGTGGTACTTTTTCGTTCTTACGATGGTACTATTTGATTTTCTATAATTATGAACCTGGAAACATGAAAATAGGGATATGTGGTCCTTAGTTAATGGAAATCAATAAGAGGGTTCTTTGTGGTACTTTTTTGTTCTTCTGATGGTACTTTTTGAATTTTCTATAATATTTAACCCAGAAACATCAGGGGACTTTGTTGTACCTTTTTGTTATTCTAATGGTATTTTTTGAATTTTCTATAATTTTTAATTTGGAAATATGGTCCTAAGTTAATGAAAATCCATGAGGGGACTTTGTGGTACTTTTTCGTTATTACGATGGTACTTTTTGGATTTTCAATAATATTGAACCTGGAAAGATAAAAATAGGCATATGTTGTCCTTAGTTAATGAAAATCCATAAGAGGGGTCTTTGTGGTACTTTTTTGTTTTTCTGATGGTACTTTTTGAATTTTCTATAATATTTAACCCAGAAACATCGAGGGAATTTGTGGTACTTTTTTGTTCTTCTAATGGTATTTTTTGAATTTTCTAAAATTTTTAATTTGGAAATATGGTCCTAAGTTAATAAAAATCCATGAGGGGACTTTGTGGTACTTTTTCGTTCTTACGATGGTACTATTTGATTTTCTATAATTATCAACCTGGAAACATGAAAATAGGGATATGTGGTCCTTAGTTAATGAAAATCGATAAGAGGGGTCTCTGTGGTACTTTTTTGTTCTTCTGATGGTACTTTTTGCATTTTCTATAATATTTAACCCAGAAACATCAGGGGACTTTGTGGTACTTTTTTGTTCTTCTAATGGAACTTTTTGAATTTTCTATAATATATAACATAGAAACATAAAATTAAAAATATTTGGTCATAAATGAATGCGAATTCATTAGAGGGGACTTTGTGGTACTTTTTTGTTGTTCCTATGGTACTTTTTTAATTTTCTATAATTATGAACCTGGAAACATGAAATTAAGGACATGTGGTTCTCAGTGAATAAGAATCCATAAGAGTCTTTGTGGTACTTTGTTTGTTCTTCTATTGGTACTTCTTGAATGTTCTGCAATTTTCATCCTTAGAAACATAAAATTGAAGATGTAAGCTCCTAAATGAATCAGAAACCTTAAAATGGATTTTGTCGTCTTTTTCTTTATTCTAATATACTTTTTCGTAATTCTGATATTTATTTTTCATTACTCTAAGATTAGAAACCTGAAATTAAAGAGATATTGTTATTTATGGATGACATAACACCACTATTAAAAATTTTCCCAAGGTAGTTAAGAATCTTAGTTTAAATTTGTTATACAGTATGGTTTTTATAAAAAAGTTACGCTAACGGTTTACAGCTCGTAATTGATAAAGAAACGATGTTTATTGATTCTCGATCAGGTGTATGTGCCAGTAAATATGCGTGAGTCATTTTTATGTTAGCGATGATTATAAGGTCAAAGCTTTGGAATAAAAATTGGTGAAATTGAATTTGCCAAATACTAATTTAATAAAAATGTTTATATTTGATCTATAAATAAAATGAAATCGAAGTTAATTCCGTTCAGAGTTAACTTCAAAAATCTTCGGAGCGAAGTTTTCAAGGAGTATCTGATAAAAATCTTTATCATATTTCGCTAATAGAATTATTATCGTTCTCTAGCTTTACCAGTGTGACCGCTTAATGAGATGGTAATAGTAGTCATGCACATGAAAAGAAATCAGTACGTGATAGAAAAAAAAAAAACTTCGTCTACATTTCATTTATTTTCTCTATATTTGAATACAAATTTAAATACATGATTTTTATATTGTTTAAAACAAAAATATAAATCTTATAATATTTTTTCTTCCCATTTGAAAATATAAAACTTATTGTGTGATTTTTATTTTTCATTTATTTTTAAAAAAATCACTGATTTTTATTTTTGATGTTTATTTAAAAAGAATCAAAAAAGAAACCAAATATTTTTATTTTTGTATAATAAAATAAAAATCAAAGTAAATTTTTATTTTTCAATCAATTAAATAAAAATAAAAAATAACAATTAAAATTTGATTTATTTTTTAAAACTTATAACACATGGTCTCAGAAAAAAACTTAAAATTACACAAATTTTTTTAATTTTTTATTTTTCGATCAATAAAAAAAAAAAATGTAAATATTCAGTTACTGATATCACCTTTCTCTGAATTAAGCGCTATTCTCAACCCATTCTGACAAAAGAAATCTTAATTTTATTGGGCATTTTTTTACCTAATAATAAATAGAAAAATAAAAAGTGATCATTAAAATATCACCTTTCCCTGAATTAGGAGCCATTTTCGAAAACTTTTACACAAACTTACTGATTTTGCTATACCCTATAGTCGTGATGGACCATTTTATTCATTTTATACCCTTTTTAACTTTTTAATAAAATATACTGCATTTTCTGTTTCGATTAAAAAAATGTACGTAATACCTTCTAGCTCATACATATAATCCACAAACATGTTCCATTCAATTCAACAATTTAATTTCAAACAGGTTTGATGATATCGCAACAGATTTGAATGACACAAGTTGCGTTGTATACATATACATATATATATTTTTTATTCAGTTCAAATGTACATATATACATATATTTATTATTTATACAACTATATAATTTAATTTTTGCTACTATGCTGCATAACAGCAACAATTACAAACTGAAATGTAAATAAACTCATACTTTTACATCATTCGTCAACATTTTCTATCACTTAGGGGTATAAACATAATCACTTCAATATTTAACTCTGTTTTCCGTATTTTTATTTTTGATAGAAATAAACAAGCTGTTTTTGTACCTACACAATAGAGTTTATTTGATCGAATTCATGTAGAAATATTTCATTTAATTGAAATTTTTCAATTATTTAAAAAAAAGTTTGTAATATGTGTTTACCAACTGAAAAAAAAAAAAAAACTACAACATTAATCACTTTATTAATTTTGATTTATCAAAATTATATATAAAATTGTGTACTTTCTACAATTAAACATTTCAGAGTGTCGACTGTTTTGGTAGATACTTACATAGATAAAAAAAAGATCTCCTCCAAATGCTGGTAGTGTTGTTAATAAGTATGATATACATAACTACATACATACCACATCAATTCCTGTTTATAAAATAACAAGAGTATAACTTTGTGAAGAACAAAATGCTTCTCGTATATGTAATTCGTTTCACTGGAATTCACAACAAGTTGAATAATGAGAAATGATAATATACAATCATTACAAAAAAAAAAAAAAAAATCGTAATCAATGTTACCAAATTACTGACTTTTTATAAAACTCGATAATTGTTTTTTAAAGCTGCAATTTTTTGTTTGAATTTTTCATAAAATTTTTCATTTAGTTTTTGAAATTTATGCTATTTTTGATGTTTTTTTATTTTTTATTTTTTATTTTATATTCGATAAACATAATAAAAGGAATATAGTCAACCAAGCATGCAAATATGTTATACTTTACCATTGTTTGTATTTTTATTTCCAGTGCAATCTTATGTATAAAATTTTTGGCAACACTGTATTCAACAGAATAAAGTTTACAAAATAAAAATTGTTTACATTACCATTTAAGTTAAGATTCAATCTGTAGATAGCAAGAATATCAGAAAATTAAAATTATTTCAACATAAATTATTTCTAATTGTTTTGGAGAAACTTAAAAAAGTATAGAAAAAATAATATCTTCTATGGTTTCGGAGAATTTTTATTTCAGAAAAAAAATATATATATATATATAGAATAGTATGATTTTATAAAACTATAAAAGTATAGACTAAAAATATGTACATCGTCACCAAAAATGCAAAAGGCCGTAACAACAATTTTAATTTTTTCTTTATAATTCAGCAACTAGGTAAAATTTTTTAATCATTCACTTAAAGCAAAAATATATTAACGCTTTCGCACCTATTAGAACATGTGTGTCCCACTGAATGTTCGCAGAGTCCTAATGTTTAAGTTTTTTACTTTAAATGACTCAAAATAGTCCCATTTATTTGTTTAGAAGTTTACGTATAGTTATTGAAAAAAATTATTGCATATTTTCATAAAATAAGTTTTTTAGACTTAAGCAAACTGCACTGATATCAAGTGGTTTCTGTGTTTTTTTTTTTTTTTTTTAAGTTAAAACATTTATTGAATAGTTGAAAAAAGCAGTGGTAAATATTACTGAAATGTTCTTGTAATTTTAATAACAATTTGGGCAAAGGTATGAATAAGATTATATATATTTTTATATTTTTTCTTTTTACGGGACACATAAATTCTAACAGGTATATAGTGTTAGAAAATTGAAAATATTATTTTAGGCTAAATTTACAAAGAAAAACTATCCCATTTTGATATAGCCAGTATTTTAGAAGAGTCAGCTGAAGATGACTTCAACTGAAAGTATTTTGATGAAAAAAATTAAATAAATCATTCAGATTCAATAAATATTATTTATTTATGTATAGTCTATTTTTTACATCTTCAAGACTGATGGGACTTATATGTCCCATGCCAAACTCCTAATGATAGATATATGTCCCACTACCCAAATATTTTCTCAGTGTAGGGGCAAAGAAAAAAAGCTATATATATATATATCCATATCTCTGTTAAACTAGCACATTTTAATAGATAGAATCTAATTAATGGGAAAAATTTTATGACTGTTTCGTTTACATACTTGTTACATACTTTTGACTTTTGTTAATATTGATGTAATTTTTGAAGATATGAATATGAAATTTTTTGTGTAGATGTGGTTTGAATTATTACATCATAATGCAGTAAAGAAACCTACATTTTATGGTTACGGCTTTTTGCATTTTAGGTGACGATATGAACATATACAGATGCAGTTATTAATTCGGTTTAATTTATAAAATTAAAAATATGAATAAAATAATTATATGGGCGTATAATTTTTTTTTTTTTTTTTTTGTGAGCTATAGAAAATGATTTAAATCTTTAAATTTGTTATAAATTTTAGGAACTACAGTCAAGTTAAATTTCTAATTTATTCTGAGCATTTTTTTAATTTTAACATGTAATTTTCTTCCCTAAAATAAATTATGCAAATAAATTTCTGTTTTCCTTAAGTTATATTTAATCAGAAATTTATGTTATATTTAATGCATTTTAATATTTGTGTTATTTCAAATTTTCTCATTTTTAATTATTTAAACTCTTGCATAATTTGTTTATTTGCTACTTATAGGTAACGTATGAGTTATTTTTCAAATATTTATTGAGAATGTTACTCATACGTCTACTGTTTCTGATATGTTATCAAAATATGAAAAAATTACTGTAGTGAATTCTTTTTATCAAAAGCAAAATACTAAAACTGAAATGTATTTTTTTTCTCATTGGGTTTTGTAACATTTTCCCGAAAATTATGAAAATTATTTCTTAAGATATAATATTGTAAAAGCGTAATATATTAAAGTAGAAAAGTCGTAAATGACTCAACTCTGTATTTATAAAATTAAATTATTGTATATTTATAATGTCGTTATTTATCAATAAAGATCAAAATAAAACGATAATATTTATTGTGTAAAAAATATAATTCTTATTATAATTAAGCATTTTAAAATATACACAGAAAAAAGTAAAAATAGACTTCAATTACGAAATTTGTAATATTAATTAATTTTTAATTGATTTTGTTCCAATCATCAAAATAATAATATTAATAACTAGAATAATTGATATTATTACTTCTTTTCCTTAAATAGATGCAATGAGCTGAAGACTTTTGAAAATTTACTTAAATTTATTTTATTTCTGTACTTTTATAGACAAATATTTATTTTTTCTTTATATTTTGTTAACAGTTGTCAATTTATTAAAAAACAAAACTAAAAACCGATTAGAAAATTAATTATATTAATAAATCATATAATTAAATTCTAATATAAAGTTATTTAATAATTTTATTAAAAAATTATTTGAAATATTTTTTCTGTGTATAAAGAAAATTATTTAATTAAATTTAATATAATATAAATAGCAAAAGTTTTAATTAAAGTAATTTTATGATAAGGTTAGACCCTTTCAAAAATGTAAAATAAACCAAATTTACTACAGTCTGAAATATAAAAAATATATTTTAGAAATAAGAAATTCTGTTATTTTAAATTTAAATTGTAATTGTTTCATATTTTGTTACAAAAGTTTGTTTGCTAGATCATTGATATGATCGCTATATAAGGATGTTTTATGAAAATTCTTTATAATTCAAATGGAAATAACCCACATTTTAGTACAAGTGTTTAATCGAAATCGACCTGAGAAAATAAAAAAAATAAACATTTATTAAAAATTTTATTTAACACGAGCTGTAAACCCGCTACTTCGTTAGCAGAAATTTTATATAAAACCCATACTATATAATAAATTTAAACTAAGATTCTTAACTCCCTTGGAAACATTTTTAATAATGGTGTTATGTCATCCATAAATAACAATATCTCTTTAATTTCAGGTTTATAATCTTAGAATAAACTATTTGTGTACCATTTATTAAGTATATAAGATGTGCACTCACTCAGTAATCAACAACCAGTGCACTGCATTCAATTTTAGTCCATACAGATTTATAACTTAATATCTTTAAAGTTTATTTCTGGATGATCTATAGCAACATATAAAAAATGTAAAGAAAACGAAAATATAAATAAAAAAGTTTATATACAAAGTACAAAAAATATTTACCTACATTTGCAAATCATTTGTGCTTACTTGTAGTAGGTTTGTTTTTAGGTTTTCAAAGGAAATTTTTGTCATGCAGTTCTCCATAGCCCAAAACAGCTCCTTGAGATAATGATGACCGTGGTCTGGCGGTTGATTAATTTAATTTGTTTATATTTGCTATCGAAATAATTTATAAATTAAGTAAATATACCTAAAATATTAAAAATTTAAAATGTTTAACATTACTGTGAAAAGTATAAAAAAGTCCTCCAAATGTCCTTACGCTTAACAGTGCTTTAGTTGGTTGCATTTTGTGTCATCCATGAGTTTGCACATAAATTAACATTTTTTGCAGGAGAATTATAT
This sequence comes from Protophormia terraenovae, assembly GCA_951394005.1. Lineage (NCBI taxonomy): Eukaryota > Metazoa > Arthropoda > Insecta > Diptera > Calliphoridae > Protophormia > Protophormia terraenovae. The sequence continues at coordinate 136,329,620 of OX596075.1, read as the reverse complement.
ATTTATTGATCGAAACTTGCTTGTATATCTGATTTAACACAAATTCACACTTATTTTTTCACTATATTTTATTTATTCGAGAATTTTTGTATTTGTATAAAAAAAAAAAATGTTTACGAAATTTAAATCTATTGACACAAAAACACGTGCACAAACTTTATTGTTTGTCATTCAACTGATCTTCTTCACTATGCGTTTTCTATATTGAAGAAATTTCTTCAGTTCTACACATGTTTCTTCAATTTGACTAAAAGAAATTATTTAAATTAACGAAATTTATTCAATTCTACATGCCTTTAGTAAATTTTAAAAAATTTCGCCAATTTGAAGAATTTTATTCAATTTGACTAAACTGAATTAGTTAATATTAACTAAATTTCTTCATTGTACAAGTCGTTAGTAAATTTGAAGATATTTTGTCTAATTGAAGAATATTATTCAATTTGACTAAAATAAAATTGTTAATTTTAACAAAATTTCTTCAATTTTACATGTCTTTATTAAAATTTACTAAATTTTTTAATCATATTGAAGAATTTTTATTTATTTTTACTACTTCATTTTATTTAATTTTAGAAAATGTAAATTAGTTTATTTATTAGTATATTTTATAAAATTTTTTAAATATCTTTAATATACATATATAGTACAGTCTATAATTTCTAGTAAAAACTAAATAAATAATACAATTATAAGAAATATATATTTTTATATTTTTTACATATTATCAAAAACTAATTGTATATAAAGACGTTCAAACTTATTTTGAAGAATTTTCTTCAATTCTACATGTCTTTAGTAAATTTGAAGAAATTTCTTCAATTTGAAGAATTTTATTCAATTTAAATAAAAAAAATTATTTAGTTTCTTAAAATGCGTATGCTTTTAGTCGATTTACAAATTTTTAGTCAAGAATTTTATTCGAATTGACTAAAAAAAATTAGTCAATTTTAAAATTTACGAAAAATATTATTAAAATTAACTTGTTTTTGGGATGTTAAATTGAATAAAATTGTGTGTTGTTTTTCTTACTGCCAATTGTTTAATAGTTACTGGCAATTTAACTAAATTTTCGTCGATTAACAGATTTTTCGTAAATTTTTTAACGAAATTTTATTCAAATCAACATACTTTAAAAAAAAAATATTTTTGGCAAAAATATTTTTAGTAGATTTGAAGAAAATTTGTTGATTTGAAGAATAATTCTATTGATTTGAAGAAAAAAATCTGTTAATTTAAATAATTTATATTCTACGAAAAATTTTCGTCAATATTACCTACGAGATTTGGTTCAGGTCAACAATTACGGAGATATTAAGACCATCTTTTGAAAAAAATTTAAAATTTATACAAAATTTCAAAAGAATTGTTTTTCAAAAAATCAAATTCGAAAGTGTCAAAAATTCAAATTTTTGCTCTTAAATTTTGTGCAAATCAATTTTATTTTATGATTTTATTCACAAATTAGTGAAAATACTCATTTACAAATTACATAGAAAAATTTTAAAAATTCCAAAATCATATTTTTATTTTTTTTTATTTTATTATTATTATTATTATTTTTTTTTTTTTTAACAAAATCAGGCAAGTCGTTTTCGAAATATGCTTCAATATATAGTTCAACCTCTTTAATTTTACATATTGCGCTTTATCGCGAGAACTAGAGTCAATTCAAAAAAAGTGAATTTAGTACTTATTAATACCGTGTATCTAAATTGACTGAGAAACCCCGTGCCGCAGAATCAGTGTCTCCCTTGTTATTTACTATTAAAATTAAATGGAAAACATGTATCTTCATAGTGAAATATTATGTTAGAATTATTTAAAAAAAATATTATGTGCATTATCTTAAAAAACTTAGAACTGTATATAGTTTTTTTTAATTATTATTATTATTATTTTTTTTTTTATAAAAAATAATGTTTAAAAATTATTTAAAATTAACTAAAACTAAACTAAATATTTATTTTATGAAAACATTTTATAATAGGTTTTTATTTTATTTTATTACGCACAATTAATTTTACAAAATTAATATTTAACACAGAAACATGAAACATGAGATTATGTATTTAATATTGAGATTATTTATAATTAACAAATAACTGTAAATTATATTAATATGTACATCTGTTTTTGATTTCATTTACATAATTAATGAATAAAATATTTTACTTTGAATAATTTATTGAACATTTATATCTACTAAAAACCATTATGTTAAATCATTTAAACCTATAACTTTTAGATAGTTTAAATAGAAAATTTGTGCGTTTGAAGAAAAACATTATCTGAACTTTTCAAGTGTAATAAATAACCAGGTCAATCAAAAAAATACAATATAAAATTTTAGTTGTGCTTTAAATGAACTAAATTATTATTTTTTCATACGTTTTGTATAATTTTAAGAAATTTTTAAATTTTGACATCGTTTTGTTGCAACATATTTTGGGTTTAACAACATGTTTTAGTTTTTTACTTTTAAATGCATGTTTGTTACGTTTTCATACAAAATATTTATTTTAAAGTATGTCCTAGCATATTTTGATATTATATTTTCGCATATTTTAAAGTTATGAGAAAAATTTTTTATACTTTTTGGCTTAAGAGAATTTTTTGCATATTTCTTTTACTGTCAAGTTTTTCTAATTGAATTCTCTACGTACTTTAATCATATATATTACTGTGTGACAATTTCCCAAAAAAAAATCTCACAAATAAAAAAATCGACATATGGGCAATTGTTCAAATTACTTGAACATGTCATTTTAATATTTTAAAATAGTTTGTAATCTGAGCTATAAAAATTTTTAATATTAATTTTTAATATTCATTTATGTTTCCTAAGTGGGTTTTCACACATGCGTACAAACAACCCTTGTCATTCACACACGTGTTTGAGATAAGAGAGCACATTCTTATCAAGGGTTTTATATTTCTTAAGGAAACACATGTTGATACTCACGTAGGCATGTGTTCTAGTTAGTTTTAAGATATTCATTGTTAGTACGTAAGGTTTTTAAAAATATGAATAAAATCAGTGCCAATTGAGCAGTCAGTGCTTAACGAGCATTCATAGAGTGATTTACAACCACTCTAAGTAAAAATTGTTTTTTATTTTAATTAATAATTTTTACAGCAATTCTCATTTTACGTTTACCTTTATGAAACCGACCCTCAACCTCAAATATTTTTTTGAACTTCTGATTTATTTAAATAACTTTTGATGCAATTATTATAACAACACTTGGTGATATAACACAACAAAAATTCAGGACCTAAAACGGTTCCAATGTGATGCCGGCAAACACTCAAAGTCAAAAAATCTAAAAAAAGTGTTTGAAATTTATTATTATTATTTTTTTTTTTTCATTCTTTTGATTTCTGTAATCGAGGATTTTTGCATAATTTTCCAATTCTTCTAATGTAGGCTATAAACATTTGTAGAAAAAGACCAGCATGGATTTAAGTAGAGTGCCATTAACCAGTGTCAAATTGTGTTGTGCAAAAGTTGTGAAACCAAATTTTAAAAAAATGTAAAATTTTGCAGTTCTGCACTAGGGATTTTACGCCGTTTCGGGTATTGCAAAATTAAAAACTTGAAATTATGCATCATTTGACATATATCTCGTTAATGTGCCCTCAACAGAAATACTGTAGGAGGTACCCAAACTTGGAGAGAAAAAACGTGAATGGCTTTAAGAGGTGCCTTTTTCGCGAGGCACACTCGCAACGTTATTTCAGTGAAGCTAGAGTATCACGTTATCAATGAAGGTTTCCAAAATACATTTTAAAATCTTTGTAGCATTTTAATATATTAATTTGCTAAAAGTTTAGTTACTTTAAAAAAAACAGAAATTTTGCATATTTTGTTAGCGGATTTTGGCATTATAAGTCAAGTTTAATTTGAAATATGTTCTTGTGATAAGTTTTACTTACGCAAAAAATATGATTTCACTGAAAATAATCAACAATGTGGATTAAGAACGCGATGTTTTTAATTAAACATAGAGGCACACCCTAGGCGCTAATTAAAATTTGCGATGATATATGTCAATCTGTAGCTGCTTTAATACCCTATATCAAAAACAATATGGCGTTCAAAAAATTTAGGACTATAAATAGAATTTTGGCAATTTTTTTTTTATAAATTTTTATTTTAAATCTCCATAACATTGACGCCGTTTGGTAAAAGTCATTCACGCGAACAAATTTGTGTTCCACTAGAGCCAATGAATATTCCACTATAGCCAAGGAATATAGCGTTGATTTGCCATTAAAAAATTTTCGAATTTACGATTTTTTTTTTTTGTTTTTTTTTTTTGTTTTTTAACCCCAAAAGTAAACGAGTTTGAAGAATTTCCCATATGTATCAAACTAGAGTTCAAACATAATAAAACTACGTACTCAGTTTTTCTCCCGGATGTAAAATTTTTTCTCAAAAGGACTTTAAAATTTCGAAAATTACGCAACTTTTAAAAAATATATAAAATATTTTACAAAAATATATAAACCCAATATGGATGTCAAATGAAAGCTACGAATCCCTGCAATATATCAAAAATTTTTTATTTAAATATTTCAGAAAAAATTTTAAGAAAAAATCTTTTATTTGTCATCCAAGAATAGGGCACGGAAATTAAAATCAAATTTCATACAAAGATACTCATGTTGTATAAAGAACGACGAAACGTATGTGCTGGCAGCTTCTGGGCTAAAATTTTTATGTTGCTGGTGCTCGAGTTTAGGACTGAAAAGCTGACGAAATATCCTAAAAAAATCGTGGTTTGGCAAGATTTATGCAGTTGCGAAAAAACAAGCAAGTCATTTGTTACAGTAGGCTCTATAAATACGGAAAAATACATCAAAGAATGTTTGCAAAAAAATCTTCATCCTTTCATAAGAGAGCACAATGTGTCCACATATTTTTTGGACCGAATTGGCATCATATCACTACGTAAAAAAGCTCTGAAGTGGTACCAAAACAATAACCATCTTTGGTACCAAAAGAAGTCAATCCTTTAATTGTCCGGAGCTAAGACCAGTGAAGAGATATTAGGCTTTTGTGAAAAGGTGATCGAAGGGGATAACAGAGGTGTTTTAAAAGGAGATGGCCAGACTGTTCCTAAAAATTGACTGAAACAACATTCAAATTTCTAATGGAAGGGTTACCAAAAAAGGTCTACGAGTTCATAAGTAGTGGTTAGAAGTATAAAAGTTATATTTTTCTGTGATCTGTAGTATAATATCATTTAAATAAAAAACAATCTAAGATCAACCGTTTCCAAATTATGTATTGAATTTTAAATATGTTAAGATTTTTTCTATCGCACTCCATATACTTGAAAATAAATAGTAAAATGTAACATTTTCGAAAGGTTAGTTTTATTGCTGCAACATTTAAATAAAAAATATTATAATATTGCAAGGATTTTTAGCTTTCATTTGACACTCGTATTGGGTTTTTTTTTTTTTTTTTTTAATAGAGAAAATTTGCTTTTAAGCGCAATATATATCTTGTAGAAATTGCTAGTCAGATTCTAAACTTTTTTTGCAAGTAATAATTAACAATTTTGAATTAAGCCAAAAAACAAAAAACAATTTTTTGATTTTAAAAGCATTTTTAATGCACATAAAACACTTTTTTTTTTGTTATTAAATTTATATGTATTTCAATTATGAGTGATTCCATGTCAAAACGGACAGTAATCGGACTTGACATCTCCGATGTCAATGAAATTCACTACAGATATTGGCAATTGGAATTGTTTCCCAAATCATCAAATTTTAGACTCATGCCTCTTCCCGGTCCAAAAATATGACGGTTTGAAAAACGAGAAAAAGCTAAAAAATTTACAAAGGTGCATTTGTTTAATTGCTAATAACTTCTGAACTATATACGGTAGTTATCTAGTTTTAGTTTCATAATAAAGACAAAAATACTACTTTTATAAAGATATTTATAATTTTTTTTAAATCAAAAGTTCAAAGGTCAAAGTTGGACTTATACTTATATAATGTTGACGTAACTCTTCTTCCTACGTACGGAAAATTTCAAGTTGGAGTCTCATTTAGTTTAGAGGTTATGGACCAAAATAAAATTTAATTACTTATAACTTCTAAACTATACACAATAAAATTTAAATTTTAGTATCATTTTAAAGATTAAGATATTGTCTTTAAAATTATGTGTAGTAAATTTATTTAATTTGAAAGTTCAAAGGTCAAATTTAAACTTATAAAAATTAAATATTTATACCTCCAAAAACGATATTTTTAAAATTCTTAAAAAATTATATAATGTTACCACAACAAAATTTCATATTGGACACTCATTTAGTTTAGAAGTTATGTAACAAAATACCTCTGTCAAATAATTATATGTGCAATATTTGTTTTCTGGTTTTTATATATTCCAAGAGTGATATACATTTCTTTGGTTTACAATTTTTTTCATTCTTACCTAATGTCCCTATTTGCAAAATTTTAGGTTCCTCTTAGCATTGTATTTAAAGTACCGTTAAAATAAACATATCATTCTCAAAATTTTAATAGAAAATAATTATATGTGCAAATTGAAATTTTTACTCAACAGACTGACATGAAGTCCACAGTTTGAACCGTTTAACCAATTAAAGTTAAAATTAAAGTTATTTGGGGAATATTTAAAATGATTAGACCTAAAATACCAAAAAAATTTATTATTTTTTTTTTAATTTATAGCCAAAATATGTTACCAGGTAATGAACTGTCAGTTTAAGAGCTGAAATCATTAAAGTAAGACGTCAGTTTATGTAAAATTCCAAAAAATGGTGTATACAGAAAATGGGTATCATAATACTGTTGAAAATTTTAAAAAAATCTGAGAAATTGCTATCATTCTAGGAGCGGTAACCCATAATCAATTGATTATTAGCGGGGATTAAGGAAATTTTTCGAAGAAAAACAACATGTGTTACAGAAAAATATCGGCCAAATGAACGGGTTTTAATAATTGGACGTGAGCATAAAATAATAAAAGAGGTTTTAGATTAAAATTATGACCTTTGGGTGGCAAAAACATAACTAATAGAGCGGTACAAAAATCCACACGCAGGATTTTATGATAAATATAATTTTTTGGTTAAAAACTTTAATTACACCATGAGTTCATGTACATAAGGGATGAAAAATATTATATTTAAATTATCCAAGTGTTTATCAAAAATATTACATGGGTATTAGACGTCTACAAAAGACATGCTTGAAGCGTAATCATAGTATCGAATCGCACATAATATAAGTCAATTTTAGTTCTAGATAGAAGTTGAAAATATTTATTGGACGTAGCTAAATTAATTCACAGCACAACATAAATTTACTTTACAAAAAATGCAATAGCTTCGTTGATGAATTTCCTACAAAAATTAGATTTTTCAGTAAATTAATGTGACGATGTTACTATATCGGGCCTCAAAATCGGTTTTTAAGTCACAAAATATTATATTTCTGCAGCGACCAGTAATGATCCTCAGACCTTCATGACATAAGGATTTCCAAAGAATACTGTATGCTGAGATATATTTAGATTCAGAGCTATATGACAATATCAAATGTTTCAAATTGTTTTTTTATAAATATACTACAGTTTTGACCTATATATATGTAAAGCAAAAAGGACGAATCTGTATAACGAAGGATGCATCTGGTAACGTTATATTAGGACAACACAATTCCTTAACAACTTTCATGAATATTGAAACTTAACTTTATTTAAATAAAGGATTTTTATAAAATTCTTGTCGTGCACATATAATTATTTTCTATGAACAATTTTAAAATCAATTAAGTTTTGCTACAAAATACACATAAGAAATAAATTTTTCATTTGACTTATAAAGCTCTAATAAACATTAAAAATATAAAAAAGGTTTGAATTTGAAAATCCTATTTTTGAAGAAAATAAATTACTTTATAGGTATGCACATATAATTATTTGACTGGGGTATAAACCAAAGTCAAATTTTGTATATAAAATTTCATAGTTTTTAAATAAAAAAAAATTATTTAAATTAATTTTTGTAAATATTTAAAATTTTTACATACAAAAAAAAAATCTTTTTTCTATATTTTGCTTCATAAATCCTAAACCAAAAGAGACTCCAAATTGAATTTTAGCTAGAGTATAGAATGGAGTTAATTTATCAATATATAATTTTTTAAAGAATTTTAAAATACCGTTTTTTGAGATATTCAGCTTTGATTATTATATTATATATTTTGACCTTTGAACTTTCGAAGTAAATAAATTTTATATGCGTCATTTTAAGGCTAATATCTATTTCTATTAAATGAGATACAAATTAGAATTTTACAATGTATAGTTTAGAAGTTATGAGCAATGAACTATGTACACTTTTGGATAAAATTTGATAGTTTTTTCATTTTTAAAACATCATATTTTTGGACTGAAAAGGGTCTTAAGTCTGAAAGTTAGCAATTTGAGCAACACTTGTAATAGGTAATAACTGTAGCGAATTTCATTGAAATCGAAGACATGAAATCCGAAAATGACTGTTTTTTGTCCGTTTTGATATGGAATTACTCTTATGTTAAATGGAAATGTTTAAATTAATTAAAATCCGAATTTCAAATGAAATGCAAAAAGCAAAAAAGAAAACAAATATTATATTTAAATAGCAAACTCTAATCTAATGTAGTTAAAAGTTAACGTAAACTTTAATTCATTTTAAAATAGTTAATATAGATATTTTAAAACAAGTAAAATTTCATATGCTTATCTTTTAAAATTTTAAAATTTTGTTTTGTTTTAAACTATTTACATTGCAGTTGAAATTTTAAGCAACATTATTATAAAATTCAAGTGATTTTCTACGTAGACCTAAAATGAAGTAAACATATTTAGTACTAAATAGTGAATCAAACACTGTAGATATTTAATTTCACAAAATGTTTATGGACATCATTATTTTAGTCCATATTTGATGTTAATATATTAAGTGTTTATAAGAATATTATGTATTTTGAGACCATAGTTGTAGAAAATGTATAAAGGAACTCTAAATTATTTATGAAGTTTACATTATTTACTCTTAAGAAAAATAATATTATGAACATTGTGAAACATAAAAATGTTTCAAGTTTTTTTATTATGTTTTTAATCCAAGTTTTCCATAAGTAGCTTTTGCAAAATTAATAAGCAAAAAATATTTTACCAGAACAAATGAAAATATTGTATAAAACGTCAAAATTGATTCGTAAAATGAAAACGGAAATTTATTTGAGTTCACTGGTATTGTATTATATAAAATGTTTAGCTCATATGTTTATGTGACAACTACTTAAAACTATTTTTGTTTTCTTCCTATTTTTAAAAAAATACACTCATTCATGGTTCAAAAAATAAAAATATCACAGATATCATTCGAACGGAAATGCGTGCAAACAGCTTGTTACATTATACACTCTCTCATAACTATGTGTATAAAATTGCTATTAAAATTTACATATACATACATAAATTCGTAATTGTATATTGCGTAAAAACAATTTTTTTTTTTCTTAAATACACCTATACATATGTATATCCGTAAGTTACACCGTGAACATTTGTGTTTAATTAGATCTTTTAACTAATTTTTATATTTATTAAAATTGATATCGTTACCTAAAACGCATAAGGATGTAACCATACTTTTTAATAAACACCAGCAACCAAAAACATTATTAAAAATCAAAAGGACGTAACCAAAATTTTTTATTGTTTACTCTAAAATTAAGTAATGAAGTAAAAATTTATATTCTAGCAGTCAATTTTGAAATACATATTTTTTATCTGGATATGACATTCATTTACTACACATTAAAATTAATTTATAATATTATTCGCCTTACAAAGATAAAAACATTTACATTGAATTGAAATTCAAATCTACCATGTTTTTTGATGAAACTGTCAATAAATTTAATTAAAAATAAAAAAATACATATATATAATTTTCTTTTTATACCCACCAACCCAAAACATTGATTTGTCATTCCGTGTGTAACGTGTAGAAAAAAATCGTCAAAGATCCCATAAAGTATATACATTAGGGTGGCCATTTGTATGGAGAGAAAACAAGGTATCGATGTTCTCAGCTCAAATGAAAATTTACTTCATTCTAAGATACCGTTTCTCAAAATGTTGGTCCAATATTGAAATAAGTCCTTTTTTTGGGTTTTTCGGATTTTTTTTTCATATTTCTGCCAAAGGAACAATATGAAAATTAGGTATCGCAACAAAGGGCTTTGAGCGCGCATTTAATGACATAAAAACTTATTTAATTTTTTTTTTTTTTTTTAATTTTTTTAAAAACATAACTTCCTTCATATACAAATGTTTCTATATAGGAAGGATTTATATGAATTTAGCATCAAAATATGCGTATTTTTCTGAGCTTTTTAATGATCTGTTAACAACCAGCGGAATAAATTAAGTTTAAGTGAAATACCCATAAAAAAAATTAAATTCATAAAAATCCGTCCCATATAGAAACATTTGTATATGAAGGAAATTATGTTTTGAAAAATTCTAAACTAAAATTTAAACAAGTTCGAACGGAAAACCCCGTTTCGGTATAACTGCTAGAGGATTATATTTTATTGTTTTGGGTCCTATTTTTACACCCTTCACCACAGGTGTAAAGGGTATATATAAGTTTGTCATTCCGTTTGTAATTTCTACAATATTCATCTAAGATCCCAAAAAATATTTAGTAAGATACTCCCAAAAGTCATATTTATTGTCGGCTTTTCTAGGCTCCTATACAAGCTAGCGTCTTCGTTTTTACACGAAAAATTCAAAATCATTATTCAAATTTTTTTGCTGAAAAAAAAAAAATAAAAAATCGGTCCATTAGTATCCGAGATATCGGCCATTTTTAGACTTTTTGAAGTTCCTTATAAGCTACGAGTTTAGATTTATAAATGTGAAAGTATGAAAGCATATGTTAAGGCGAAAATTTTATTATTTGTCGGTAAGATGGTAAAGGGTATTAAAGATTCGGCATAGCCGATTTTTTTTTTTAATATTTATGTGTAAAAAATTCAAATATCTAAATTTTTTGTAAAAAATTTAAAAATTTTGGCTTAGACTTAACTGCGCGACTCAAAGTCCTTTTTTGCAATGCCAAATTTTCATATTGTTCCTTTGGCAGAAATATGAAAAAATCCAAAAAACCCGAAAAAAGGACCTATTTTAATATTAATCTAGCTCACGAAAAGATAATGTCAGGACCAAAATTTTGAGGAACGGTATCTTAGAATGAAGTAAATTTTCAATTGAGCTGGGAACATCGATACTTTTAATTTTGGGGCCACCCTAATATACATATATTCTGGGTCCTCGTAAAATTTTGAGTCTATTTAACAATGTTCGTATGTCCGTCTGTGTGTCAGTTGAAAGAATATTCGAAAAATATTGATAAAAAAAAGTTATGGGCCAAATACTAGAAATACAGACTGTCCATTGTAACTCCAGTTCATACTTTCATCAAATATGTAGTTTAAGGATCGATATAAACTCGTAGTTCAAAAATAGCGCTTCATCGCCCTTCTCCCATATAAGGTTAAAAATAAAATTAGGGTGGAACAAAAAGTTACAGATGCTAGGTAGGTATACAAATTCGGACAAGTCGACTATAACGTTCTAACTTGTTTCTTTTTTTATAAATCTTTATTTTCCTACTGCTGCTACTGTTGCTTAAATTTATGTTTCCCAAACATGACAAACACACATGAATATTAAGCAAATTATAATTTTGCTTAAACAAATTACAAACTATAATTTACTTATACGAAATGCTTAGATTTAACCAATAACTACATCATACTTACACCTCGTGTAATTAAATGACAGAAGGTGTAAAACAATAATCGTAATTAAGCTTTTAGTTGAATTTTCTATTTTGTAATTTCTTTTGAAAGGGATAAAATGTTGTATGTTAACATTAATTTAAATAGAAACCACAAAAACAGGAAATTCAAATATTTGCTTCCACCCACTTTTATATTATCATATATAACTAATTTTATTTTACTAGCAAATTTAGTAAAAAAATATGTTGTTGCTTGGAACAGCTGTATGAATCAGTATTTATTAACTGTATTTATCATTAGCATTAGAGAAATGTCACAAATTTATAAATTTAATTTATTATTATATATAACCTTCTAATTTTATCGTGGCGTAGTAAATAATTAAAATTTATTTTTTCATTTCTAAATCTAAATTAATATTTACATAAATTTGCTTCTTCCTACACAGAAAAAAAAATGCACTTTAATTACGAAATTCTTTTCATTAATAATTTTTTACTTTTTACTTTACTGAGAATTACAATTGAAATTTCATTTAAAATTAATTAAAATATTTATTTATTCGATTCTTAAATTAATAACCATTAGAAATAAATGCTTCCCTTGATAACAATACACTAATTACAGCTCTGATATAAACTTGGTCTTTGATGGGAACATTTACAATAACACCGGAACATAAATATAAATTTTTTGATACTAATTTGTTCTTTAAATATCCGATAAAAAAAAACCAAGCGGCTTGAAATAGTCAACATCAAATTTTAAGAGTTTTTTTTCAGTGTTTTTATTTTTGTTTTTTATTTTATTTAAAGAGCTCTCGACTTTTGATAAATAAATTTAAAACCAATTACAAAGTTAATTACATTAATAAAATATTTTTATTAAACTTCAGTTTGAAATGAATTAATAAATTAATTAAATAATTCAATGGAATATTTTTGTCGGTGCATAAACATTAGAGTGACACAAAATTCTCTTAAAATTATTGAAAGGTGTTTGTAATATTTTGGCCAAATTTCAACTTTCTACGATGGTTGGATGATTCACTGCCATTATATTGAAAATCCCAGCAAAAATCTTAAAAAAATATATTTTAATTGAAATTATTTAAACAATTTTATTTATTTATTAAATTTATATGATTATTTTCATTTAATACATGTTTTTATATTTCCCATGAAATGTTCGTTTATAGACACAAAATTACAATAGTCCACAAAATGGTAGAAACTAATTTTTATATAATTTTACGTAATTCATATCCCTTTAGCTAACATTAGTGAACAAAGTAAAATTAAAACATCACAGTTTTTACTATATTAGGCTTAAAAACCATTATATTTAGTATTTTTTATATTTTTCTGTTGGCAATATTCAGTCAACATAATTGAGTTTTTTTTTTTTTTGGCTTGATTATTGTGTTATATTACCTTGACCTTTCATTGGTGACATATTTTTTGATAAAAAGTCTAACTGCGGGCACATAAAATTTATTACCAAAGACATGTGGCATTTTATTTCAACAATTTATCATATTATGGAAATTTATGGATTCTTTAAAAGTTTTCTATGACTGCTATAAACGTTTTCGGGCTTACTACATCACTTTATGTTGAAATTATTAATAAGTTCTTTGTTAACTGTTTTATATTTATATTGAATATTTATAGAACTAAATATTCTATCCTTAATTTGACTTTTCTGAAGGTGGAAAAATGTTCATTCGAACGAAACTAACATTCTTGTCGTAATAGGAATGAGTGTTCCTACGAATTCGCTATACTTTTTCCACAGGTATGGACCTGAGTTATTATTTAATTTTTTTCTATGCAAGTGATAGAAAATGCATAGATATTTATTGTCACAGGCGATTTTAATACATATGTAGTAAACAAAATTCTGGGAATCCGAAAAAAAATTGAGGACATTTCGGAAAAAAAAATTTTCTGTTAAAAATAAGTTTCCTAGAAAAGTATTCAACTGTTCCAATGGACATTTATTCAAGTTTTCGCAACATTGCGTTGAACTAATATCTTAATATATGTAGTATCAATTTGATACTCAATATCGAAAGAAAAAAAAAAAAAAAAACTATGCTTATTTTATTTTTGTATGGAAAAACTGCAGATATTTTTTTTTTTTTTTAATTATCTACAATAATTTAAATGTTTTACTTTTTGTACACAGAAAAAAGCAAAAAATAAATTCAATCACCAAATATGTTAGTAAATATTTCATTCAATTAACAACTTTTTTAAATTTGCACCTCTCACCAAAATGATTATATTATTTACTAAAAACTGTAAAAAATTAAAAACAGAAAAACATTTCCAAATGAAAAATTAATTAAATTAATTAAGCGGATGATTGAATGAATTAAAATTAATTTCATTTTTATTTTAGTTTTATTTGAATATATTTAATAAATTTTGATGCAAAATTAAACAACTGTGTTATTTGAAAAATATATGGTAATATTTTTTTCTGTGTAGGGAAGTTGTTAAATTTGTACTAATTAATAAGAAAATTAAAATGTTTGCTATTAGTTTCATAATCCTTTTAATTAGATTCATTTTGTAATTGTAGTATATAGCACTGGTCATAAAAAAGTAATGAGGTTTAGCAAAAGTTGTTTTTTTTAGGAAATAAAAGCTATATAAACCATTTATATAATTAAAGTATAGAAAAATACAAATTTTAAATACTTAGTTTTTAGTATTTCAAATAATAGGTATAACTAAGTATTCAAAAAACAATCGAAGGAATTTAATCTCTATGGAATTAGTAAACTTAGACCAAAGGTATGGTTTAAGCAATAAATTCCGCCAATATAGAGCAATATTGCTTATAATTTTAATAATTTAATTAAGCATGCAAAAATAAATACCCACGTTGGTTGAGGATGTCGGGAAGGTCGGCCAGGTAAAGAAGATCACAGAGGATCTTATGGAGGTGGTGTTTGGGTAATCGGTGGTAGACCTTCCAAAGAAGGTGATGGAGCATGGCGGAAAATATGAGGACTTCTTGATGACTCTCATTGCTGAAAATGAGCAGCAGCAGGAGGACCTTGATGTTCTTGGCGCTGGTGGTAGTGGGGGCGTTATGGGTGTTGCTTGTGAATAGCCGATGCCTATGCCATTGTCTTTGTTTTTTCTTATTTTTTGTTTTCTTCCTCTTCTAAAAAGCAATCAAAACTGCTCCACATTATAAAATCAAAAAATTTTCATACTCATTGTTTATTATATTTTTAATAAAAATAAAAAATAAATTTATTGCTTTCGACAGTTTGATGAAATAATTTTTGAATACAAATAATTTTTCAAATGTGACCGATGAGATAACATATTTTCTTATAATGACTGTTTGAACAAACAAAAATGGGAAAATAAGTATGCGCAATGTGACCAAAAAATAAACTATATATTACTTTTGAAAAATTTTATGTACGTTCGGGCAAACAAATTCGAATAAAATATTGGCCTAATGTGACCGTATCTTAAGGAATATTTGTGTAATTTCAAATACAACATACTCTGTTTATAGTTTTTTCCTGAATAATTTTCAAATAATAATTTTCCCTAACTTTAAATTATTTAGAAAATAAATTTTTTTTCTAACATTATCTAAAAAACTTTTGATTACTATTTAGGGAAACTATACTCTCTCGGTTAGACTACAAAAATTTATATTTATTTTTTGATGTGTTAACTATAAAATTCTTATTGTTATATTACTACATTGTTATTACCAACATTCATCACTGTTCTAAATATTATGATGAAATAAAAACTTTTTATCTTACATACTGAAAAGTTTTTTATTTCTAAAACTGATGTGCTTTTATTTAAAGATATTTAAATTTTTATTTCAACAATCTAAATAAAATTAAAGTTCAAGCAACTAGTATAATGTATGTAGTAAACAATTTGTGTTTCATTTTGTTTTATATTTAAATCTTATAAAACCTCAAAAGTGAAAGTTAAAATAGAAATTAATATTAGTCGAATAAATTATAACTTAGTTATGTTTAATTAGATTTTTTAAAGGTTAATTGGTATTCTTATAAACATGTTAATTGTATATACATAACTAATGTTTCATTGTATAAAACTTTCTTTTGTCACTTTTCAACTTAAATAATTTCCCTTCAACATGTTAATTTCAATTACATGAATTTCCTAAAATCCATATTAAATATCTGTGGCGTACATATATAATTAAAAAAATAATAAAATTTACACCTGTTAAAGTATTTAACACTTCTTTTTGCATACATACATTTTATTATATTCTTCATATAAATATGCTTCTAGCAAATAGTTAGCTTTGGTTTTCTCTATGTTTATAGTTCAAAATCCACTTCAAATGGAAATGTTTCACTCCATAGTTTCAACTGAAAAACTATTAACTGCTCACCATAGAAATATATATCAAAATAGATAAGAGGTAAATTGGGTTTATCATTCTGTGTGTAATATGTTGAAATAATCGCCTAAGACCCCAGAACTCAAGGCGGACCATTTAGGGGACGAAAATTGTCACAAATATTTGTTTTATATAAGGTTTGTTTGGTATTGAAATTGGGTTAAATCAGTTAAAAAGTTATGAACTAAATGCCAGCAAAAAAAGAAATGTGCGCCAACGAAACTTTATACAAATAGTTTAATGATCGATATAAATTCCGTAACAAAAATGAGCGTATCCACCCACTTTATCCTCTATATCTCATTTAACCTGAAATTTTAAATTAGAATGGCATAAAAAAGTTGCAGATGGTGGGTATAATAGATTCTGCATAAAAAAATTTAATACTTAAATATAAATTTAAAGAAATTAAATATGTATTTCTGACAAATAATATTTTGTTTGTGTAACCTGGTACGAGGTTAGTCCGGGTTCACACACAGCAATTTTTCTTGCCGCAATTCTGACTTCGTAGGCGAGAGAAGCAAAGAGAATGTAAAAGTTTACTCTTCCCTTCTCCTCTCTCTTCTATAAACTCAGAATTGCGGCAAGAAAAATTGCTGTGTGTGAACCAGGACTTACTTTTGCTGTAATAGTTATCAAGATATGCGGATAATTAGTATTTACATACTTTGTATGGGGGTACTACTTCCCCTGGCCCTAACTATGCTATTTTTATTTCATGTATACAACATGATAAGAAAACAGTTTCCACAAAATTTCAGGGCTCTCACCATAATAGTTCATTAGATATGCCACTGAGAATATTTGCTTTGTATGGGGGTTACCATTTCCCCAGGTCTACCCATCCCATTTGCATCTGAACTTATGGAGGTTTTTGAGAAAGTTACCCTAACAAAATATTAAAACTTTTGCTGTAATAGTTTCTCAGATATAAAGCACAAACAAACACAGTTTCATTTTCATATATATAGATATATCAAACGATCGAAAATCCTTTCGAGAATTTTGCAATTCAAATTCAGCAAGATCGGAGATATGCTTAAAAAACCGGTTTTCGAGTTTCTGAAGTCTCTGTATACGCAAGGGACTTCGTTTTTGCAAAGAAGTATGAAAGTATACTTTAAGGCTAAATTTTATTATTTGTCAGTAAAATGGTGAAGGGTATTTCGGTTAATCATTACTTTTTAATTTTTGTTTAATATTTTTCTCTTCAAAATGTTGTTTATTTAATTTTTCAATCATTTGTTCTGGAATTTCGTTTTATGCTTACAAAAGCAGTTTGCAGTGGTTTTAATGTAAAACTTTAATTGTTGCAAGTTAAAGCATCAATATATTTTGTTGCTGTGGCTTTTACAGCAATTGTGCTTAACTTGCTAAAGTAGTTTACAAGAATTAACAAGCGCAAATATTCGGCCCGGCCGAATCTAAATACCCACCATCAACTTTTTCAAATTTTGCGTTATAATGAAGAGGGTTGTAAAGTGGGAAGTAAAGTGGGCGGACCACGCCCATTTTTTGTTTCCGAGTTTACATTGGTCTTTGAACTATTTGAAAACAATTTTGTTGATTTTCACCTTATATGGGAGGTGGGCGGTAAAGTGGGCGGACCACGCCCATTTTTTATTTTCGAATTTACATCGATCCCCAAACTATACATACAAAATTTCGCTGTCGTACATGCTTTTGTTGCAGAAATATCGGCAGAACAGTGTAAAATGGACACCCTGTGTTTCTAGTTTTAAGCTCATAACTTTTTTGTTTATTAACCGATTTTGCCCATTTTCAATTCCAAACAAACCTTATATAAGACGAACATTTGTGCCAAATTTCGCCCCTACGTTGCTCCGTTCTAGCCCTATCCTGCTTTCAACAGACGGACAGACGGACGGACATAGCTAGATCGACTCAAAATCTAACCAGGACCCAGAATATATATACTTTGTGGGGTCTTAGATGATTCCTTCGACATGTTACACACGAAATGACAAAATCAATATACCCCCCATCTTTTTGGTGGTGGGTATAATAATTCCACTAATACATATTTCATGTTTAATACAATTTATGAAAATCATAAAAATATTTTCATCAGAATAAATGCAATAAAATTCTTAAATTTTATAAAACTAAATAATAAATAACTATAATAAAATATTATATAAATACAAATAAATTTTTTATCTACATATACAATATAGATATGTATGTACTACAAAAATATTAGATCGTAAATTAAAATAAGGAAATACATATATTTATTTTATTGCAATAAAACAGTGTAGTTAATATTAATAAAAGCAAGATATTATTTTACATTAAATTAAGAAATATGTAATAGAAAATACATTTTTTCTCGCAAATCCTTTTAATTACGTATATTTAAACATTAGTATATTTATTGCCTGTTAGTCTTTAAATCTTTAAATTTAGTGCTATTTAACTAGACCCTACTGTATAAACAACCGTCTGTTTGTAAAATTATCATTTTCCTTACTTTAGTCTAGTGTTTAATCAAACTATTTTACTGCCACTAGTAAAAGTGTAATAAGTTTTTTAACAACAATAAAACTTTGAAAGAAACGTGTTTTTTTTCGTACCACACCACCAATACTTTTGCGTAAATAATGTCACACACCGATAAACATTACCGATACAAAAACAAAATCATACACGCTACTAAGGACTGAGATTTTTAAAAATATTCTGATATTAAATTTCTATTAAATTTTTTAACTATGTTAATTTTGATAAGATTTTGGTAATTTGAGCGTATCCAAATTACCAGAATCTCATCAAAATTAACATAGTTAAAAAATTATATGGTAATTTAATATCAAAATATTTTGAAAAATCTCAGTACAATTCATTAATTTGATTGCGTTTAGAAGAATAACGAATAAAAATCCAAAATTGTATTTTAAAACTTGGAAAAAAAGAGTTCTTTAGGATTTTTTTTTCACAAAAAGTGTCGAACAACTTAACTTATCTCACACCTTATTTGACTGTCCTTTTGTATAAATGTATGAGTGTTTAATAATATTTATTGCCTTTATTTTATGTTATTTTATGATGAACTTTTTAGTATGTTTTAACGTGTGTGTGAGTGTTTTTAGTCATGTCTATGGACAGGATAATAAAACTTGTTTATTGTTGATGCATCAACAACGAAAACAACAACAATAATAATACCAAAAAGATGAGTGTTTTATAATGATGATTGTAGACATAAGAAAAAAAAAAACATTCATTATATTTTTGTTTCAGCTATCATTTTCTTCTTGTCCTTTTTTTATGAATCGTTATTCGTTTTTATTGTTTATATAAGTACATTTGTAGTTAAACATGAAAATGTATATGTATGTACAAAACGTGTATGTGTGTAATAAAACGTGTATGTATTTTTACAATTTTCAGAAACGAGTATTATTTTAATTTTATATGTATTTCTCTGTTCATGTGTTGATCAACATGTTCCTATTTTATAGATTATTGTTGTTCTCTTTTTGCTATGTATTATCCTCCTCCATCATTATAGTAGTAAAAAATTATTTATTATCAATTGTTTAAATCATGAAAAAAAAAAAGATGGTATTATTTTCAAACAAAGAGTCATCATAATAATCCTTCATATTTCAGCTGTACATACAAAGCAGCTTTAATGTTTGCAACTATATTTAAGTTTATATATATAACAATATAATTTACAAAATTAATATGTGTTTGAATAGAATTCACTAAAATATTATGTTTTTTAATAATGTTTTGTTTACTGATTTTAAAACTACATTTACTAAAATATACTGGGGAACGTTTTTAAATGTTAATCTCTACTTAAAATCGTGTACTTTTTTGTTTTCCAAAATGTGCCCTCATATACAATTTTTTTTCGATTTTGTTTTCTATTAAAGAAAATATTGAAATAAAAAATAAATGTTTAATAAATTGGAAATATAAAAAAAAAAAAAATTATATGTATACGTTTTTGTATAACCACCATTAAAAAAAAGTGTCATTCCTTTTGTAACATATTTTTCCTCACAAAGTATATATCATTCATCTATATTCTAGGTCATTATAAATCAGAATAAATAAATCTGCGTTTATCGTAATTCCACTTCATATTTCTTCGTCGATATCACTTACACCAAAGCATGAACGGCAACGACATTTCTTAAAAATAGTTCAAGGAATGAAAATGGGATTAAATTTAAATTATGATGGGACAAAAAAATCCAGATAGTGGGTACCTTAGATCCGACTAAGCCGATATAACATTCACAACTTTTATTGTGAATGCCATTTAAATCTGTTTTTTTAATTTATTTATTCAATATACGTTAAAGTGCCTTATCCAAACTAAATAGTATTTAAAACATAACATATCAATCTTTAATTTTATTGGAGTATATTTGCAACATTTTTGGTCTTCATATAAATCGAGGCAATTTAATATACATATGCAAAAAAAAAAAAAACATATTCTTAATGATCATTTCCATGACAAATGAATTAAGCTTAATTATTGATTTTTGTTTTTATCGTTACCAAACTAGTATATTTAACCGGAAATGAGGACAATGTTGATACCCAGCAAAAAAGGAGCTGAAAAAGTCATGAATTTAACATTGTGTTGGCATTGGAAGGAAGTACTTACTGGTACAAAAGAGCTGCAGAAGTTCTTTTTTTAACCCATGGTTGTCATTGGTAGGATGTTCTTCTTTTATGCTTCTTATTCATTTCTTTTGAAGTACTTCCTTTAAAACTATGTTTATAAAATTTAGTTTTAGCCTTATTAAAAGATAATAAAAATGCATTAAAATTTATAAAATTTTAATTTTCTTAGAAATTATTAATCTTTTTTCCAGCTAAAATTTCATTTATTTTCACTTTTTTGGAAGTAATTATTAAGAACTTCCAAAAAAGTTTAAAATATTCACTTTGTTCTACTTTTGAAGTGGTGAAAATGTTCTCTTTTGAAAGCTCTTGATCGTTTTTTTTGCTGGGTATTAATTATTTTCAATATAAATGGAATTTGAGGAAACTTTGAAAAAGCTGAAAAGTGTATCCTGAAAACATCAAACAAATTTTTGAAATTTCCGACATACAATTTATTTAGTTCAAGGACAAAAAGAAAAAATTGCTCTTATATAAACATTAAAATAAATAGTCACTATTAACATAATTCTATTTGTTCCATTGCGTACATTTCATATCCCCTTCAAAGGATAATACATTCATGAATATGTATGAAGAATGTTTGTATCCGGTATATCTTCGAATGATGACTTTTAAAAAACATCACTTTATTCATTTATCTTTTATATTCTATAAAATTTTGTATATATGTATGTATATAATTTGTTTTAGTTTCTAGGATATGTGGTAGTTATGTATAAGTCTGTATTTTATTGGACATTAGACATTGAGTACCTAAACAACAATGACTAAAATGTGTTTATTATACATAAAAAACAAACAACAAAACAAAAGTGTTTCAATTGATATCGTGTGCGTGTATATAGAGTTTACATAATAATGTACGAGTATAATAATAAATCCATTGATCTTTTTGAAGAATAAACTCTATAACTATAGAAAGAACATCATCAACAACAACAACACAAAAAGCTCTTAATTTATTTTATAGATGTGACTGGACCATGTCATGAACATTGTATTTCTCTAAATATTTACGAGTATTTGTACGAATATTGTGATAAGTGAAAAAAGTCCAAAACAAAAGGACAACACGAATATAGAATAATACTGGTGCCCTTTACTTTTACTTTACACCACCTATGCAGTAGACCAACAGTAATTTATGTATACCAATCGGCTTAGAATCATTATGTAAGTTTGTCCCTCTATGACCACGTTGTAATCAAACTACATGTCGTAATTTGATGAAATTTGGTACATAGGTCTTATATGGCCCAAGGAAAGTCCCTATTGAAATTGGTATATTTATTCACCAAACCCCCATAAAAATGTCCTTCCGTGATAGATATTTCACGCTCATAAATGTTCTAAATGTTTTCATATTTCTATGGAATTCATCAGAATTCATAGGTTTCATATAAGAAAGGAGCTGTCATCCAATATACAATTTCATAATGTTCATGAATATTATGATACAATAAAAAGTGTCGACGTTATGACACTTTTGAAAGTGATTTAATGTCCATGGATACTACGACATTTTCTTATATGAAAATTAATACAATATATGATACAATATTTGGACAAAATCTTAATTATGAAAATGGTTCTAACTTTGACCTGGTTACGATGCTGGTCTGGATTAAATTATTTTCCTAGACATTACTTTTAGAAGTGTCATTATGTGAATCGACTATACGCTTTTAATTTTTTTATTGTATCGCCCTTAATTTATAACTTTAAGTTTCACTTCTAGTCTAATAATTTCTTGTACTCAAAAATTACGCATTTTGTAAATGTTGTGGTTTGCGTTCAACATGCATAACATTTCTGTTTGTATTTTTATGTGTAAGGATACTTTAACGAGTATAAGTGAGAAGTTAAGTATGTGTGTTTATTTCTTTGTCTTGTTTGCCATGGCAGATTTTTAGCTTTTAATTTAGAGAGATTTTAGTATTAGTATCCAAGCAAAAGTTTGAGCGCTTAAAGCAAACAAATTTATTTTCAAAGTACACAATTTAGCACTATTGTGTACTTTGAAACCTCTAGAAACTAATGGGGACAGCTTCCCAAGGTAAAAGTCTCAGGTATTATTAGGAGCAACAATTTCCTGTAATTGTAGAACAATAATTGCTGATTATAATCTTTAACTATGTCACAAGTGTCATTAAAAAAAGATAATCAAATAAATGTTGGTAGACCTTCTCCTTGAGTTAAATTTATTATGTATTATACTGTACTATTTTTAGTAATCCTAACAAAACTATTGTATTTGTAATAAACTTTCATATAAATATGAGACTATGTGTGTATTTATATATGTACATACATATGTATGTATGTAAGTATGTCCTTGTGTTGACAAGTAATTGTAGTCTTTTGTCATAAAGGATTATATAAAACACTATTGGATTTGATATATAGTCCGTAAAAATACATAAAATAAAAATTACATAGAAATATTTTATATACAAAAAGCCTCTATTGCTATTTTTATTATGGGATCTTTAACATAATTGTGTTCTTTTGTATTTATAAGAATTATATAAATTTTAAATCAAGCAAAAACGTTTTATATAAAATATCCTTTAGCATTTTCTCATAAAAAAATAAATGCTTTTTGTATGGTAAACATATGTGGTTGTTTTCAAAATATTGCTCATCATTGGAATATTTGATACAATAAACAATTATTAAAAATAAGTATATTAAACTTCATTATATATTGATTACTTTGTATTAATTTTGTTTGCTTTTTAATGTCAGTTTTGTTTTATTTTTATACAAATTTTTTATATCTGTTTTAATAGCATTTATATGCAAAAAAATTTTCATAAATAATTAAATTTACAGTAACATATTTTACGTGCTATTGATAGGCTACTTTATGATTTCTTATGAAAATTTTAACTCATAAAAGAATAGAATAGTTTTGGTTGCAAATTTTATGCATACATATGTATTATTTTCTACATAAATATCTGACCAAAACCTCAAAATTAATTCTTTTAAGACATTGAGAAAAATTCATAGCAATATGCTAATTTTTTCAATATATGGAGTTACAACATTCAAATTACTGATTGTATATGGGGTTTGACAGTTTAACAAATCAAAACAAATAACAGTGGTCAGCAGTAATAGGTGCACCAGATGGACCTTAACGTGGTAAACAGGAATCTGCTTTCAGTTTTTTTTCTATCAAAGGTCTTGATTTTTTATGGGCATATTTAACATTTCCTCCTTAATACGGCCATTGTTCGAGTATATTGGTTTTATATGATTTAGATAGTTGAAACACTAGAAGATGCGGACAAAATTTAATAAACTTTTCTTGAGTTATACTAGTGTGAATACTTAATAAAGTCGTCATATTTTATTAGTCACAGCCATAAAAAATCTATACGTTATAAAAAAAGTGAAAGAAATTTCTTGTTTAGCATGCTAAATTCCATCTAGTACACCTATTATTTTTTGTTTAACCGTCATGTTTTAAAACTTCGTTACGTGGTTTTTGCTACCGATATAATTTGTTTTCTAGGAACGGGAAACCTTTTATTTTAATCTTAATATTTATTTTTTGTTTATACTTACCTAATTAATTTTTAATTTAATATACAAATATTTTAATTTTCTAATTCAATTGTGGTGAAATTTGTAAAGTAAATAATAAATAAATTTCGTTATGGATAAATATGACTATGTATATACATATGTATATACATTAGAGTGTCCCGAAGAAAGCCTTTTTCGAGATTTCGATATAGGAATACCCGTCAAACGATGCTTAATACGGAAAAATTATTTTAAAAATCTTAAAATTAACCTTCAGTTCCCTACCATCCATTGAAAAATCATGGGACCCATACATTTTTATCCAAAAAAAAGTTTAGATTTTTTAATCGAAATGGGTATCAAAAAATTCGTAATTTTATGCTTGTTATAGAAAAAATATATTAAAACTTTTTTCCCATGGGATTTTGTTTCGTTAGAAGACTTTTTAAGGCATATTGGTGAAAAATTAAATAAATTATATATTATCAACAGTACTCACTACAATGCAAAGTTTTAATATTTTAGCAATAAAGGGAACAAAATTATAAAATTTGTATCTATTTTAAAGAAAAATATTGAAAATTTTGTTTGCATGATGTACTAAAATGACGGTTTATGGACCAAAATTTTTGCGAAAATTAAAAAAAAATGATTTTTTTTTTTATAATTGGCTAGAAATTACGAATTTTTTATACCCATTTCAAAACAAAACTCAATACTAGTTTTTGGACGAAATATTCTACACCCGTGACTTTCAATCGCTAGTAGGTAACTGAAGATCAATTTTTTTAATATCTTTCCCATATTAAGCTAGTTTTTACGCATCGTTTCAGGGGTCTTCCTAAAAAATTGTTGTCTACGGGACACTCTAATATACATATATAAATACATATGTATGTAAATTTTAGATATTCGTAGGTTTTTGTACAATAAGGAGTGCGTTCGGAAAAATCTTAACATATATAAAATTCAATAATTTGGAAACGGTTGATCTTAGAGTTTTGTTTTTTATATATTAATTGATTTTATATTACAGTTTATAGAAAAATATAATTTTTATCATTCTAACCATTATTTATGAACTCGTGGACCTTTTTTGATAACTCTTCCATTAGAGATTTTATAGTTGTTTCAGTCATTTTTTTTTTTCTTTTCACAAGAGTCCAATATCTCTCCACTTGTCTTAGCTCCGTACAATTTGGAGAATTGACCTCTCTTGGTGCAAAAACTATGTTATTGTTTTGGTACCACTCCAGAACTTTATTACCGTAGTGAAATGATGCCAAATTGGGCCAAAAATGTGTGGACACATTGTGCTCTCTTATGAAAGGAAGAAGCCTTTTTTGCAAACATTCTTTGATGCATATTTCGGTACTTATAGAGCCGACTGTAACAAAAGATTTTCTTGTTTTACGGCAACTGCATAAAGCTTGTCATACCCGGAATTTTTGGGGAATTTTTGTCTGCCTTTGGGTCCTAAACGTATCTTCAACGTTTCCTCGAGCATTAGCAACATACAAATTTTGACCCGGAATCTGCGAAAAATCTGCCATTTTTTCTTGTCCATTATACAACATGAGAATTTTTGTATGAAATTTGATTTTAATTTCCGTGCCCTATTATTGGCTTCTAAATCTTTTGCAGCTGTCTGGATTTTTTGGACTTTATATATTTTCAACTCTGCATTAACTTTAACTTTTCGCACCAAATAGTCAGAGCACTGAGCTAACCAGGCTGCTTTTCCACCAGATGTGTTTGGAGTTCTTTTCAATATGCTTTCAATTTTCTTGCCTTCCCAATGTCATGTGGACCTTTTTTTCTTCCCGAACCAGGTTTCCTATCAATGGTAAAATTCTCCTGATACTTTTTAATAACATTGGAAATAGTTTGGCAGCAGATATTTAATTCTTTTGCCAAATTTTTGTAGGACAAATTTGGATTTTTTTTTAAGTTTTTCAATAATTTATAGCACGTACATCTTTTTCGTCACTCATTTTGATCAAAGTCACAGCAAATCAACATGGTTGTCATTAAAAATAATAACTGACATATTTTTTTTAAAGATAACTAGATAAAAAAAAAAAAACATTTTTAAATATTGCTTCCGAAAAAAGTTATGAGGCAAAACGTGTGTTAAGATTTTTTCGAACGCACTTCTTATTAAATAAATATTTATTAATTGTGCACTGCGACATATGAGTATTAAACTAATATTTTTATAGTAAATTATTATACATTTATTAATATTTTTTTCAGATCATGACGTAGAAGTTATAAATAAATGTTAACAATATCATAATTCTAGAATGTGTCGTTAAATTTGTTAGATTATTACATGAGCTTCTCATTCAGTATTCAGCCTAGAAATAAATAACTTTCTTTATAAATAGAAGTTGTTAATATTTTATTTCCTTTTTTTTCTTGTTGTTTCTTGTTATTTCCTACAATAAAATTCACACCTATTTTAGGTTTTTATTATGTTTATTTGTATTTTTTTTTTTTTTTTTTATTTCCTCCATTCATTGCTACCCCAACAATATTTCAAGTGTGGTAAACAAAAACTTAACGAAATATAAAAAGTTAATAAAATGATTTAAGAACTTTTTTTTATTATTAAAATGTTTAGAAATTTTACTGATCTTTGTTATGCAAAGTAAAAAAAAATCTAAGTGTTGTATAGTATAAAAAAGTCATTTAAATTTCCGATTACTTAAACTCATAACTTTATATTTAAATATTATATTAAAATAAATTTATAAATTAGTTTATTAATTTAAAGTAACGTTAACTCTTAAAGTTCATTATTCTCGTAACACACTTTTAGTATTTTATGTTATTAAATTAAATATAAAAAATTGAATATGATGTTAGCAAAATTAAGGTTAAGCAACAAATACAAATATTCTCTAAGTAGTTGTAAATATGTATTAAGTACTTTCCAAAAAGTTATCATTTAATTGCTTCTTAACACGTAACTTACTCAATAGTTATTTTACTATAGTTTCCAGCATAATTGAAGTTTGAGTATTTTTCGCAGAAAATCTTTGTAAATATTATTAAGATCAACATGATTCCTTAAATAATAAAAGTTTAAGGAAAATAATATTGAATGAATAACATACTAATACTACGTAGAACAACTAAAATATGTAATTTAGAGGGTTCAAATAAAAATATTATTCAATATAACTAGCTCTATATCATTGAAAACATAAACTGTTTTCTTTTTATATATAGTAAATAAAAAAGAAATACAAGACATAGTGCTATCGGTTATGCTTAATCTTTTTTTACCTTTTACCCGTATTTTATAGATAAGAACGTGTTGGCTATTTCAAATTTTGGTGATATTTTTGCGTTTTCTTTTTTTCGCATGGTGAAAAAGATTTTTGCCGATAACTCATTTAAGATTCGGTTTGATTTTTTCAGCAGAAAAAAGAACAAATCTGTACTAGAACGAAGTCCATATCTTATATATGGGCCTCAAAGAACCATAAAAAATGGTTTCTGGTCTATATCTCATCCCATTTTTAGCAATTTGCAATCGAATTTATCCTAGTTATCGCGGATCTTCAAAAGCGACTAAAAACTGACACGTGGGCGGACATCGTTATTTCGTCTCTCCTTATAAGGATCCAGAGATCTTTTTGGGATTTTAGAAGAAAATTGTAGAAATTACAAATGGAATGACTAACTTATAAAATGTCCTTTACACTTGTGGTGAAGGGTATAAAAATTTAAAAAAATGTACAATAAGCATTCAAGAACATAAAGTAAGAATTTTGTATTTATGAATATTTGTGTACGACTATTTGTACATACATACGTATGTATGTATTACTGTATATGTAATATATGCATTTAGAAGGTATAGTAAAAATGCAAGAATGTTTAAACTTATAGGAATTTTATGAAAATATTTGCTACATTACATCAGATAATGTTGTTATGTTTATTTGCTTTGTCATTAATACTTACATACATTTTGTGTATAAAAAAAGGTATAAGGTAAAGTAACAAGTTATTTTGTCCATCATGATTGAATATAAATAGTCCTGTTTTATTTCTTCTCAAAAAAATGTGACATAATTTACAGTGTCTATAGATATTTGGTTTTAAATGTCTTACATTGTGTATATAAATTTATGTATGCACATATAAAAACGAGAGGATTGTAAAGGGAACCTTTTTTTTACCGATAAAATAAACCAAATTATTTATTTTTAAATTTTTTATTTTTCTCTAAATTTTATTAACATGAAAAAATATAAATTTTTAAAGATTTTTAGTTAAAGCTTCGTTATATTTAATCAAATCTTAAACATAAACACATTTTTATTTCCTTTTGAGTTTTTAGTTAGAAACTGATAAAATTATACGAATAACTTCTATGGTTGCGTCATATTGTGGAAGAGCATGTAACCCCAATCCAACCTTTATCAAACAGTTACAGTAAAATGAAAATATCAATAAATCAAATATGTGCAACTGTTTGCTGAAGCAAAAACTTGTAATGAAAGGGTGCGTCAGAAAAAAACTTATAGGAAATATTATTATTAATGAATTAATTACACTCTTTATGAAAATCAATCTATTAAGGACTTGGTAGCTCATACTATTAGAATAATATCTGATGATCCAAATTCTAAAATATGGTTTGACGAAACAACTTTGGCATACTGGCAATTTATTTTATTTATATTTAAAAATTTCCCAAAAATTATAATAATTTAAATTCTTAAGGTACAAGTTTTTTCTGGAATCTCTTTTGTAGACACGATTCCAATGGCAATAAAATAATCCATGATACATATTTCTCATACATATATTACACAATGCTTCAACAAATGACTTTATATTCAACTTATTTTGAATGCAAATATTTTGCAATAGTTTTATTTATTTATTTATTTAAAGCTAAAAAAAAAAAACTAAAAAAACTGTTTCAAAAATTAACATTTTCCATGGAAATGTTTTTTTTTTTTTTTTGTTAACTATATCTCTAAAACTAATCGATAAAAAATACCGATCAATGTAAACGATGCCCTTTTAACATATTAATTTGATTGTCTTATCTCGACTTCAGATGTTTGCAAAGTCCACAGATTAGAAATAAATTGTTAATTTTTTTTTTTTTTATTTTTAAATTTGGAGCAAACAAAAGTTTGATTTAAAATTTGAAATATGATTTGAAATCCAACTTTTTCCCATAAATAAACGTTTGAAAATGATTTGAGAAGAAAATAGGATAATTTTTTTCTCCAACTTTGAGGAAAATTCAAAGTAAGGTTTGAATTAACTTTTGATATCATAATTTTTCAAACGTTTGTGAATACGATGACTGTGTTTGCTAGGTAGTTACATAAGTGCGTTATGTAAGTAAGAATTACTTTTTTGTGTAGCAAAGTGTTATATATTACTTTAATGTACATTATGTATTTTATAGGTATATGTTTAAAGGCCTAGCTAAACGTAAGTATGTATGTTTGTGCCAGTAAAAGTTTGATACTTTCTAGTGTATTGGTTTTTATTTTCTTTTTAAATCGAAAATGTGTAGGTGTTTATAACATGTGTTTATACTAGTTAATGTTATTTATTTTTTATACTTCTATATTATAAACTTATTTATTTTAATGTATTTGTATTTACTTACCGACCAAAAATGTTGAAAGGTGTTTATTAATGTTTTCTTTTCAACTTCATCCCCCACCCACACCAATACAATAAGTATTTATGATTTATAGATTTTCTGTTTGTATGTGTAAATTGTTATTTTTATTTTATTTTGTTTTGTAAACAGGCTATTTTTGCTCCTACAAAAAGGAGATATTACTAAAATTTTTAAAATATACTTTTTATATTTATTCCTTTGAAATATTTATCAAAAAACCGCAAAATGAGGGGAAAAGGTGTCATAAAAAAGCACTTAGTTTTTTAATGGCAATTGCATTTTGTAAATAGCAAAATAACTTAAATATATTTATTTATACTTTATAGAGACAAAATGAAAAGAAAACTGTAGAGAAAATTTAAAAAAATACTCATAAATAAGAAAAATAAAAGCGTATATTTACGCATCATTTGTTTTGTTGTTCTTTAAAAATAATGACACAGTATTTAGCTTTAATTTTCCTTAAATGGGGTAAAATAAATATATTTACTTGCTTTTATTATTTTTTTGTCTTTGTTTTTAAGAAAGCTATTCTATTAAATTGAACGACATTTATATCTTAGAGATAAAAAGTATCTTGTTGTTGTAAATATTTCTTATGTTTTTCTTTATAAAAACTCTTAAAAAGTATTGTTAATATGGGATAATACATTTTTTAAGGTATTACGATCATTAAGCTCTATTTATTATATTTTCATATTGATTGTCTTTAAGATTTATACTTTTAAGTAGATATTTAGGTATATGTTTTTGTTTAAGTTAAATCTTTTAATAAACCTTGATACGTTACGTTTAATGTTCTAAATATACATCAACTAATTAAAAAAAAAAAAAAGTAATAAATAAAAAAAGTAATTTAATAAAAATCTTTAACAATATCTTAAAAAAATACATGTATGCAATATTAAATCAAGTATTTGTTACGTAATAATTAACTTGTACTATAAGAAGGAAGAAAATAAAGATTTAAAAAATAGACAAATTAAATCATACTTGTGGGATTTACTTTATTATTATTTTGCATATTTTGGCTTATTTTACATTTAAAGTATAAATTTTGCAAAAATTTGGTAATTTTTCTATATCTATTGTACTTAGATTTGAAAAAAGCGTACTTAAGATTCTACATAGCCGAATGTAGTTTAGAGCAACACTAATTATGTTGATAAATTAGTGTTGCTCTAAAGAAAATTTACATTTACACACAGAGAAAACAGATTCGTTGTGGCAACCGAATTTATTGCCAATCGAATTTGGTCGGTTCCAAGAACTATCTAAAAATTCAATTGCATAGACCGAATAATTCGATTATTAACAATACAATATATGATAGAAGCCAGTGAATTTCAATTGGAAAAACTGAAATTATCAGTAATAGCAACTGAAAAATGCGATAAGAAATTCGGTTCTCCCAACTAATTCATTCCATTGAAAAATACATATATCTGTTTTTTTTTTTTTTTTTCTTTCTTAATATTTTATTATATTTCTTAAATTATTGTCACATAAATATATAATTAAATGTACATACATACAACAACTTTTATTAAATTCTGTGATATCTTCTGGCAATTTGAAGAAGCTTTACCCAATATGAAAGTTTTTAATGGCATTCACCATGATTTGCTAGTGGAATGTTAAGATTGCTGCCATTTAGGGGTAAATACATGTTAGATGTCTTTGTTCTTCGTTTCAATTATTCTTAAGACGATTCTACACATGGATAATTTGATTTTAAGCCATTGCGATTAACAGATTCAAAGGGATATAATTTATAGTAAAATATCTGCAAAATTAAGCAATTTTAAAGTTAGTATTAAGATAAAGAAAATTGTCATATAATACAAAATGCTTACCTAAATGTAATTTGATATGACCTTTGAGATTTTTCTTTGTTTCCACAGCGGAAGTTTTTGCACGATAACTTTTATACTTTTTAGGTTAACTCCACCGGAACCACCTATGAAACAAAGAATCGATAAAAAGTACACATCTTCTCAAATATCAGTAAGGCTTTGTCACGCAAAAACTAGTAACTAGTAAAATTCGTGAAATATATTCCAAGAATAATTGCTGTTAAATGCAATTATAGTATGTCCAGTTCAAAAATATCTAAGGATATAATAGATTAAATTTAAATTTCTCACTTGCTCAAATAATGAAGCTCTTACCCAAATATTCTTCCTTTAGATGTTTTTTTTCTGTTGTTTGTTTTTCTATTTTTTTATTTTAATATTCAAAATGTCAAATATACTTTACATACTATTTATTTAACATAAATTTCTTTCATTTGTAAATAACGAATTTATTTCCTTGTTATTATCGGAACCGAATTTTAAAGATTATTGAAAATGAAAATACGGTTATTATTTAAATTTAAAAGATACAAACAATATTTGATCACAAATACCAATATTTCGATTTGGTATAATAATTCGGTTCGATTGCATCTAATGAATTAGTTTAATATATCTTAACGAACTACAATTGATTAAGATAACCGAACCATATATTGTCATAACTATATTTCTAATCTGGTTATGCTTTTATAGCTATTATAAAATATAATATGTGGATCTAATAAAAATTTAATAATTGTAATAAAATATTAATATCTTTAAACAAAATTCTGTATTTGTGACAAATTTCCAAATAATCTTTTTTCTGTGTGCATACATATATAAAACTAAAAGCATTTTACTTTCTTGTGTTTTGTATTTAATTTCAAAATTACTTAAACTAAAACCACATACACATATACAACATCTATCGACATATCCATATCAATAACAATGTGGTGGTAATAACAAATACTTAACCCTTCTTTGCCTGTCAATCAATATAAATGTCGTCAACAATTTGACGTACATATGGGCAATTCTTCAAACTCGTTTACTTTTGATGAAATTTCGAAAATTTTTTAATGGCACATCAACGATATTTAGTACCAATATTCCTTGGCTCTAGTGAAACACAAATCTGTTTGCGTGAATGACTTTTACCGAACGGCATCAATTTTATGGCGGTTTAAGATAAATTTTTTAAAAAAAAATTGCCAAAATTCTATTTATAGTCGTAAATCAAAAATTATTATAAAATTTGCAAAATTCAGTTTTTAGTGATGTAGTCTTGTTCATATTCATCCATTTATTGCAAAATTCATAAATTTTTTTAAATAAGTCATAAGACAATGTCACTTATTTTGCATTAAACGCAAAATCGTACTTTTTTTCGAACGCCATATTGATTTTGATGTATGATATTAAAGCAGCTACAGATTGACATATATCATCGCTAATTTTGATTAGCGCCTTGGGTGTGCCTCGACGATTAATGTTAAACTAAAAACATCGCTGTCTTAGCCCATGAAAACCGCTGATGAATATTTTTAATAAATTATATTTCTTGCGCAAGTAAAACTTTACACAGGAACTTATTTCAGTTTAAAATTGATTTATAACACCAAAATCCGCTACAAAAAATATGCAAAATTGCTGAATTTCTTAAAATTGCTATACACGTTTAGCAAATTAATATTTTAAAACGCCACAATGATTTTTAAATGTCATTTGAAAACCTTCTTTGATAACGCAATACTCTAGCTTCACTGAAATAACGTTACGAGTGTGACTCGCGAAAAATGCACCTCTTGGAGCCATTCACGTTTTTTCTCTCCAAGTTTGGGTACCTCCTACAGCATTTCTGTTGAGGGCACATTAACGAGATATATGTCAAATGATGCACAAATTCAAAAGCTATTGGGCTCTTCTTTGAATTTTGAAATAACCGAAACGGCTTAAAATCCCCAGTGAAAAAACTGCAAAATTTTGAATTTTCATAACATTTGGTTTCACGACTTTTGCACAACACAATTTGACACTGGTTAATTGCACGCTAATTAAAGCTATGCTGGTCCTTTCCTACAAGTGCTTAGAGCCTACATTAGAAGAATTGAACTCTTATGTTTAAATCCGCGACTACAGCAATAAAAAGAATTAAAAAAACTTGTAAGTTTCAAACACTTTTTTTGCAATTTTTTACTTTGGATGCTTGTCGGCACCACATGGAACCGTATCAGGTCTTGAATTTTTTTTTTTTTTTTTTGGTACAGCAAAAAGTGTTGTTAATATAATTCCATCAAAAGTTTTTTAAAAAAGTCTGAATTAAAAAAAAAAAAAAATATTTGAATTTGAAGGTCGGTTTCATAAAGGCAAACGTAAAAAGAGAATTGCCCATATATGTATACATAAGTATCAATATAATATTTACTTATAATAAAATTTGAAATTTGAGAACTGACATTTAACGTGGTCTAAGTTAAACAAAATTAGTTTTAAATATTGTTACAAAAAAATATTTGTATCATTCTCTCAAACCATCAATCTAATTTAAATATTTACTTGAAAGAGTTTAATAAAATAAAAAGAAAATTTATCTATTTTAAAAAAGGGGAAATGAAAAAGACTCACAGTAATTCATTGAATTTATAACACTATGCGACAAATTGAGGATCATCGCGTGGGGGCGGAATTATTTCAACTGCAATTGAAAACTCTTAATATGTGCAATAAACCCTCCAAAGGATTTGTCGCTGGTAGGTAAAATTTTTGTTTTATGATAAATAGAAAAAAATAATATAAAGTTCGAAGCTAAAATATTTTAACATAAATGATCAGAGCATTTAACCCTTCAGTACATACCCGGGTACCATTTTTAACTTTAAAGTGCTCGCATTTCTTTATTAATAAAGATATAGCCACGAAACTTCAGATCGTCGTGATTAAGGTGTTCATACAGCATAAAAACTGAAAAAAATTTTGTTAACTTGGTCTATATGTAAAATGGCTTTAAAGTTGATACCTACGGGAGTCAATACCCATGGTACCCGGGTACCCCCATATAATTTCTGTATTTTCACTACAATTAATATTTTTTTGACTATTTATTATTAAAAAATCTTATTTTTATTGTCCTTTGATTCATATAAAGTTAAAATTTTACAAATTTTTTGTTTCAACTAGGAAATAAGCATGTCAATGACAGTCAAAATTACCAAATTTTAAGTAGTGACTCCATTAGGATTTGAAGGAGAACTAGTTTCAGAAATAAGCTTTTTTTGATATTTCTAAGTTATTTAGGAGCTTCAGAGAAAGAAAGAAATAAAGGATAATATGTAAAAAGTTAAAAAAAATTCGAATTATCGCTGTTTTAAGCCAGTATTTATGTATATGACAATGATAGCGCACATTTTAGCCGTTTTTACATCTTTCACCGCATTGATTTTGGTTTTTTTGAATTCCTTTTAGTTTCTCAATATCATGTAGTAATGTCCACCACTTCTAATCTAAAATATCATGCAAGTGCACAAGTAATTGAAATTATTTTCTATATTCGTGCTATAAGCTTTCTATATTGTAGCTCCAAACATGATAAGACGCTATAAAAACACTGACAACATTCCTTAGTGTTGTAAAAAAAGTTATTCTTGGACGTGACCTATTTTCGGTCAGAATATTTTATGGATTCTGTGCTTAATTATGGATGAAGTCAGTGCTAATATTCTTTAGGACTGCAAGAACGTTATAGTCTTTCTTGACCGATTTTCTCAGAGAGTTTATATGGAACGTGTGTTTTCTTTGAGTTCAAGTCTTGTTGTAAAGATTAAAATTTAAGTTACATTTTACAATCTTTTGTAAAAAAAACGTGATGTTTGTTTACCAATACTAATTTATGCACTTTATGATGATTTACGGAAATGGGTCACATATGAGAGCTATGGATTTTTGAGGTGCGAACCTGATAAAAAATGTTATAAATTAAATAGGGTTTTTAACGTCCATAAAACTTTTATATGTACTAAATTATGCAATACTAAAAAAATGTATGGACGTCAAAACCCGATTCTAGACGAAAAATTGTATGCGGATTTGGTTGTAATAGGTAACCATTATAAACTAGTTTTAACAGAGCACGTGTCTGCATCATATAAAGCCAAAATTCATACAATTATTTAAAAAACTGCAATTTGTAGCTTCATTAAAAGTTTATTATGGACTGCAAGACAGACATTGCTTAAATACTCAAACATGTCTTTCTACATGTTTTTATAGATTTACTGTAAGATCTGGGGCCAATTAAATGGTCGTAATAAATTATTTGTATAAAATTATATATTTTTTTGAATAAAATCGACGAAAATTGCACTAGGGTACCCGGGTACCACGGGTATTGTTTTAAGTATTTTATATAAGGAGTGAGATCGAAAAAATCTTAACACACGTTTTCCCTTTTAACTATTTTTATTTATTTAGTTATCTTTGAAAAATATGACAGTTATTATTTTTAATGATAACCATGTTGATTTGTTGTGAGTTTGATCAAAATGAGTGACGAAAAAGAAATACGCGCTAAAGTACCGAAATATACATCAAAGAATTTTTGAAAGAAATGCTTCTTCCTTTCATAAGAGATCACATCCGTATATTGTTGGGCCGATTTGGCATCATGTCACTACGGAAAGAAAGCTCTGGAGTAGCACCAAAGCAATAACATGGTTTTTGTATCAAGAGAGGTCAATACTCTAAATTGTCCGAAGCTAACAGCAGTGGAAAGATATTGGGCTCTTTTGAAAAGAGAATTGAAGAGCACAAAAAAGGTGTACCAAAAGAAGATTTTAAAAGGGATAAGCAAACTGTTCCAAAAAAAAGTGACCGAAACAACTATAAAATCTCTAATGGATACCAAAAAAGGTCCACGAGTTCATAAGTAGTGGTTAGAACTATAAAAGTTATATTTTTCTGTGATCTGTAATATAATATAAATTAAGTAAAAAAATCAAAACTCTAAGATCAACCGTTTAATAATTATTGAATTTTATATATGTTAAGATTTTTTGATCTCATTCCTTAAATACATCTATGCTCACTTTTAGTAATTGCAAACAGCGATATAAAATCAAGAGGAAAAAAAAATCTAATCAAGCACAAAGTTTAAATAAAATTACTCATAATTAAGAATGCTCACGAAGAATTTAGTGCATACAATTCAGCTTATAAAAATGAAACCAGTTGGTCAATCTCTCTAAAATTTAGATTTTATTAAAGGCTGTTGTATTAAAGTTTTAAATTTTAAAGAAAAGTCGAATTATTATTAAATATTTAGGGCCTAAATTTGTAATTTTGTGAGGGGAAGACTTTGAAAAATTCTTCATGTAAATTGTTTTTAGAAAATTTGTATAGAAATTTTTTCAAAGTGAGGTGAAGGGATTTACGAAATAAGCGGGTTAATATTTTCCGGAATACCTTCCATTAGAGTTTTATTGTATTTTCGACCACTTTTATGTTGGAATAGAACCACTTTTTTTAAACTCTATTTTATTTCTTTAGTAAGCTTTAAATATTCTTTAAATACTTTTTCATTATGACTCAATAACAGCACTATTTGTTTGATACCACTCAATTACTTTTTTATGGTAATAGTGAGAAAAGATATCAACCCAGGAAAATTATAATTTACTGTGTTTTCTAATGATATGAAGAAATCGTTTCATACTAAAATATTATCCTTATATAGCGACTACTACCCCATTTCACCTCAACTGTGTAACCTACAAAATCTCCAGACTTTCGCAGTATTACCGCACAATTTTATAACTTTCGCTCTAATATTTCTTCATTTAATTGATACCCAATAAGCATTTTTGCTGGAATTCAAATTGAAACCAAATGTATTTCAAGCCTTGAATCCAGTACCAAGCATTGAAATAAAATAGTATTACATTTTAATTTAAAAGCATTCTCCAGTGAAAAGGAAATCTAAATTCCAGTCAAATTTATTTTACTTGAAAATTTTAATTTTTTTCAATAATATTGCATGTTTAAAATATTTTTATATTTGAATTCATGTCGGATTCCAGCAAAATTTTCCAAGGCTTGAATTTTTGAAATTTGTGTGCTTATTGGGTAGTTTTTACTTTATAAGAGAGCTACCACTCCCTCTATACTTACCTTCTATTTTCATCTCAGTTGTGGAAGTTGATGAGAAATTTATAATTACAAAATGTTAAGACTTCGTTGCAATAGTTCTTTAGATATGCGATAATTAATATTTTGTTTCCCTGTTTCGATCCCAAAATAAAGTAGCCCTTTTGGAATTATGTTTTTTCCTTTTTTCAAATTACTAACTTGTTTAACAATTTTTTAAATCATGAATTAATTGATAATTAATTGCATTTTCCAAAATACAAAATCCTCTATATCGTCACCGAAAATACAAAACAACGTAACATCACTATTCATAACTTCAAAGGAGGCACAAATAAAATTTTTGGGTTAATATTCCCTTAAATTTCGCCTAATATATTGGTGGTGAATATTTTAATTTTTTAAGTTATGTGGTTTACGTTTTTCAAGATTTCAATTTTCTGAAGGCAAAAAGACGTAACTTCAATATTCATTTAAAAAAAAATTTTAATTAAAAAGATTTCTGTTAACTTTTTCTCCAAAACTTTAATAGCTATTAAATTTTTAATAATTTGCAATCTAAATTCGTAAAAAAAATAAAAATTTATTTTTTATTTTTTTAACAAATGTGATGATACGTTACGTAATATAATCGTTATCTTTTGAGCTACAAGTCTGAAAATTTGTGATCACACGTATTTTGGAAAAATAAATTATATTTCATTAAAAATACAAATTTGAAAATTTTGTTGTTGCGTTGTTTTGCATTTTCGGTGGCGATATAGTTATTTTATTTATAGACATTGAATATTTTAAAAATTAAAAACCCTCTATCTTTCTTTAAAATTGTCAATATTTCAAAATATTAAAAACAAATTATATGAAAGATTTAGTCGTGGTTTTAAATAAATAATGTAAAAGAAAATTTGCAAAATACTTGAATAAAAAAAATAACGCAGATAGAGGGTATTGAATATAGGACCTCGATATGTTAGACATATGTTTCGATAATAAACTTAAATTATGTGTTTGAATGAATTTTGTTAAATTTTCATTTTAAGAAAAACTAATTATGCTACTTTAACAAAATTTAACAAATGGTGGCTGTTAAACAAGTTAACGGTATTCATTTTTTTTTTTTTTTTGTTTTTTTTTTATGAAAAGCAATTATAAGCTTTAAAGTATGCGCGGATTTTTTCGTGCGTAGTACTTATTTCTTTCTATTTAATTCGAGAAATAAGAACAACAAAAATAATTCTAATTTATGTTTCTTGGTTTATCGAACATAAACAATTACTAAATATATAATAGATAATAAATACTTGTGCAAAAGCTTGTAATTAATTTAAGTAAAATTGAAAAACTCTTGAATTTATGTTTAGCTTCTGATATACAGATATATGTATGTTACATAAGTTTAATTTTATTTAATATATAGCTATTCCATGCAAATGCTTTTATTATTTCAAAGATGCAAAAACTATTTAATTTGTTGCAGAGCAAAGTTTATATTATTGATTTTTAGTTTCTTCTAGAACGTAAATTTTCCTTCAATACTTATGTAAGTATTACACTGTTTGACAGTCATTCTCCCACATGAAACTAGAGACCATACCTAGTAAAACTGCGTACTCAGTTTTTCTCTAAAACGGACCTCAAAATTTCGTAGGATACATATTTAAAAAAAAATTTTAAAAATATTTATATTAGCAATAATACATAATAAATATAATGTGTATTGAGTAGTCGTGTTTTTTTGTGGTCTTCATTGTATCGCGTTTTACATGTTAAATTAAATTTGTTATTTATTGTTTTCTGTATAACAACATCACAGTTTTTATCAACTACTGAGTAAAAAAAAAAAAAAAAAAAAAAAAAAAAAACATAAACAATATTAAGTATTGTTTAATTGTTTTAAACTGAAAGTAAAGTTTGTAATCATTTGTCTACGTGAACATAATTAGCAGTTTAATATAATTATTCTCACAATGGGAAAGAATGCTCGCAAACAACCACTTTCACCCTCTCCTCCTCAGCAATCTAAAATTCAACGTACTGGGTACCCCTCTCCCACTAACTGGATACAGTTAATGGATGAGAGACTTGAGAATCAGAAAAGAGATATAATTGAATCTCTCACACAAATATATACCTCTAGTGAGAATAATATAATGGAGCGAATTGATACATTGACTGGTGAGTTGACTTACTTGAAAGCAATAATAAATAATTTCGAAGAACGAGTAAAAATCATTGAAAACACTCAAAGAGAGGACGTAAATATATTAAACAAGGAATTATCTACTATTAAAGTTAAATTTGAAACTCTTCAGAATAACGCTGTTGCAACAGATTTAATTATTAGTGGTGTTGCTACCTACAATTCGTGCTACCTACAATTACTCATATTTTTAATCATATCATTACTACATCCAAATTTCCTAATAAATGGAAAATTGCCAATGTGATTCCAGTAGGAAAGAAAAATCAACCAACAGTTCCTGCTGATTATCGACCTATTAGTATTCTCTCATCCATCTCTAAATCATTTGAACGTCTAATTTGTAACCAGATAGTGAATCACTTAACCATGGAAAATCTTTTAACTGATAGTCAATCCGGTTATCGTGCAGGAAGAAGTTGTTGCACTGCTTTACTAAAAGTCTTGGAAGACATTCGTCCATTTTTTGATAAAGGGGATCTTACCATCGCTGTTCTTATCGATTTCTCGAAAGCTTTTGATAATGTTAACCATGACTTATTACTTTGGAAACTTGAAAATTGGTTCGGCTTTAATAAATTTGCAATTAAACTCACTAAATCATACTTAACTGATCGTTATCAAAGAGTTAACTCTATGAAGCTATTTTCTTCCACCAAACCTGTTTCTTCTGGAGTACCTCAGGGATCTATTCTCGGACCTTTACTCTTCAGTTTATTTATAAATGATATTGTACACTGCTGTAGTAACTCAAATATTCACTTATATGCGGATGATGCTCAAATATATTTATCCCGGCCCATCGGATTAGTTGAAGATCTCATATTTCGTTTAAATGAGGATTTAAGTGAAATTAGTAAATGGGCCTCAAATAACAATCTAACAATTAATACCTCAAAAACCCAGGCACTCGTCATTCATGCTCGTGGGTATAGTCATGAAATATTACCGGAAATTGTGTTGCAAAATGATGTTGTGAAGTATACCAAAGTAGTAAAAAATCTTGGTTTTGTTATTAACACTGAATTGAACTGTAAGGACCATATTAATCATACCATTTCTAAAATGTATTCTGTACTTCGTAAACTTTGGATCACTGTGGACTATATGTCAAGTGATATGAAACTTAGATTGGTTAAGTGCTTAATAGTTCCCATCTTGACATATGGAGTCATTGTTTTTGGTGAACTCGATACTTCATCACAAAACAAATTACAACTTGTAATTAACAACTGTGCGAGATACGTTTTCAAGAAAAGAAAATATGATCGAATATCTCAATTTTCAATAATGATACTTGGATGCAGTT
Organism: Protophormia terraenovae; assembly: GCA_951394005.1. Classification (NCBI taxonomy): domain Eukaryota; kingdom Metazoa; phylum Arthropoda; class Insecta; order Diptera; family Calliphoridae; genus Protophormia; species Protophormia terraenovae. The sequence goes on along the minus strand of OX596075.1, from coordinate 136,287,954 downwards.
TATCATCATACCTAAAAATAAGAAATCTGATTTTTCTACACAGAGTTATTTACACTCGAAAGCCTAATTATATTTACAATAAATTATCCTTCTCAAGAAGCTGTCGTACTTTTAATTTAAATATACCTAACTACAACTACTTATCGTCATCAAGAATGTTCTTCATTAGTGCTGTGAAATTATGGAATAATTTACCCACCAAAATTAAATCCGATTACCGTGAACTGTCTTTTAAAATGGCTTTAATTAAATATTACAATAATTAATTTTTCTTTATGTGTTAATTGTCTCTATGGATCTATGTTATTTTAATTGCATTATTATTATTGTTATTAATTATTGTTTGAGGTGCTCTAAGAGACTCTTAAGTCTTATTTGTACTGAAATATATAAAAATAAATAAATAAATAAAAAAATAAATACTATATATACCCAATATGGGTGTCAAATGAAAGCTAAAAATCCCTACAATATTATAATATTTTTTATTTAAATGTTGCAGCAAAATAAAATATCCTTTTGAAAATGTTACCTTTTACTATTTATTTTCAAGTATACAAAAATCAATCTCACATATGAAAAAATCGTTATTTGGATAAAACTAAAGACCATCCATCACAAAACTGATAGCACAGTTTTGTTATGGAAGATGTCAAATTTTCTTTCGAAAGGATTTCAAATTTTCGAAATTTTTTTGGAAAATTGTCACACAGTGTTACCAATTGCTTGCGACTATGTAGAGGCAAATCAAATGTGTTAAAAGAAACTAATGATGAATTCAAAAACGTTTCTGTATAATTAATGAATTTAATAAGACTCAGTTGTTTAGGTGTGTGTGTTATTGTATCTGTGTACATTTATTGTTTCTTATAAATAATTTTTATTTATATTTTATAATTATAATTATTATTGTATGTTTGTTAAATTATTTTATTAATTAATATCATTTTAATTAAAACTAATTCAATGTAATTAAAATAAATACAAATTCGTATTATTAAATAATATTAAGTTAGTAGTAAAATATTTAATATTTTTATCATATTTTAAAAGTAAAAGATAATTAATTATAGTTACAATAAATGTCATAAAAAATATTAATGGTTGATAAACTGACCATTCCTCTAAACGTCTATTGTTTTCGTTTTAAATGTATTATTGGTTTCTAATAATGTTTTTACAATCATTTTTAGTTTCAAATATTAAGTGAATTAATGATTTATGGTTAAAAAACAAAACAAGAAATGCAAAATACTTGGAATTAATAAAATGTTTTAATAATTGTTTATTTGTTTAATAAAATACATATACATATTGATGTATATTTATGTCTGATAAAAGATAAAATGCAAATTAATATAAAAATTAAAATACAACAGGAAATATTATTTATATAATTACACAAAAAACAATGTAATATTTTTTTTAACTTTCACTTTCCTACGCAATAATAATAAAAATAATAAACAAATACAAAAATATTACATAAATATGTGTTAAATTATAATAATAAGTGTATGTGAATGTGTTGAATCTATGAATGTATATATCTGTGTTTTTATACAGATTATACAACAGATTGAAATACACTCAATTAATAAACTAATAATTAAAAATATTTGCATTAAATAAAATACAAAAAATAAAATATTTGCAAAATTATAATTATGTGTCTCTTTATGCTCATGTATAAAAAAAAAAAAAACAAAAATTGTTGTCCATTAAGAAAGAATGCGATAAGGAATAAAATAATAATAATATAAATTCTATTCCATCCCCTTCCACAATTTAATTTTATCTATTCCTGGAATACATTCAAACTACTTCTGTCATCTTGTTGATAATAATGTTGATGAGAATGAAGAGTCGTATTAATGAATACGTTAGTGTGTATAGTATCTTGTTTATGAGTAGAATGTCAAGACACTGGTCTGGTTGCCACGCACAAATAAGAAGGGTGGCATATCACGACTTAAACTTTCCAACCAGGCCATATACAGAGGTGCTGTTACAATATTCTTGCGAGGCATAGGCAATGTCATAACTACCAAATCGGATTTAGTAGATTGCTCTCGTAAATATTCACGTAAACGTAAATAGCGATTTGTTTTGTCCTGTACAGCCATCAAGTCATCTTCACTAATAAGGACTATTATAGGAATACAAACAAAGAACGAAAATTAAGTTAAAATAAAAACAACACTTTTACTGTTTATCTATCTATCTAGGTCATTTTCTTTAAGGTTTCATATATTTTTATTTCATTTTTTACTTACCATCTTCTTCCTGTAATTGTGTTGTATTTGCAGTTGTGCTGGTTTCCTTTTCATTTACCACGAAATCTTTAATTAATTCATTAAAGAACTGTGTTGATGTTTCCTGTGGCTTTTTCGTTATGTCCGGTATCAACTGCAAATCCGAATAATCGATACGGAATTTTGATAATAAACTTGCCATAGAACGTTGTTCAAATTCTAATTCGGCTTTCTTATTGGCCAACGCATAAACTCTGAAAACCGCACAAAAAATAAATACCATAAATATTTTAAAACAATTTAATTAAGAAGACAACATAATTTATTACTAAATTAATGTTTAAAAGGAAAAAAAATGTTTTCCAAAGAATATTTCAGGGGAAATAAAAATTAAATTGAAATACATGGCAACTAGTTATTAACAAATTTAACCTTAAATAATATTCACACAATTTAATATATTTCAAATTCTAAAAACATGTTATATATATGTAAAGTATATAAACCTTCCTATCTATCTAATTTTAATATATTTTAATATATTTAAATATATTTATGTATATATAAATATTTTCAAATATGTATATTAAAACTTGTCATTTTCTTTGCAGGATTAAATTCTAAAAGATGATCAACAGCAGCCACCATTTTTTGATTGATGTTAATTATACTAAGGAAGCTAAATGAGATCATATAATTTATTTATATTAAATCTTTTTATGTTTTTTTCAATTAAGTTTCAAACAAATTTTGTATGTTATAAAATCCAAGCACCCGAAAACGTTTTATTTTTATTTTTCAATCAAAATAAATATCTTTAATGTTCAAAATATTTTTTCATTTGTTGAAAAAAATATGTGAGGGATTTTTATTTTTAAAATAAATATCCATCAATGATGAAAAAAATAAATATCTTTAACGATAAATATCTTTAACGATAAATATCAGTTCGAAAAAAATTTAAAATGATTGTTTTTTTTATTCATACTTTGTTTTGTTTTCAAAATATTTTTTTATTCAAATGAAATTGTTGTTGTTTAGAATTTTTTCCATCCGATGAAAAAAGTTCAAAATAATTTTCAACTTTTGAAATAAATATCACAAAAGATATTTATATTTTTATTTTCATCATGATGAAAAAAATTAAAATATTGATGAAAATAATAAAAATCATGATGGATTTTTATTATTTTTTGAACATTAAAGATTGTTTTTCGATTGAAATAAAAATAAAAAGATTGTTTTTTTAGTATTAAAATCCGGTCTCTGATAAAATCAGAAAAATAATAAAACTTAGTTATTTCACAAAGTATTTTTATGTAATTTCTTATTTTAAATGTTGGCTACAAACAGGCTAAGAAGTCAAAAATTATTCACGTAAGTAATTCACACCAATTTTTAGTTTTAGACTAAAAATATTAAAAATTGCATTAGGTTTTTCCACGCTTTAAGAAAAATGTTATTAATCCTCCTTTACCATCTTAAAAAATTCCTGCTATTCATTTTACAGTATTTTTAAACCAAACCCCTAATTTTAGCATAAAATATCCTAAAATTTCACACCAAATTCTTTCGATTTGACAAAAAAAGTCAAACATTTAAAATTCAAACTAATTTTAAAAATTTTTCTCCAAGCTACTAGGGGAACATAATTATGTAGTAGGTAAATTTTTAGTACTGATTTTATTGTTTTTGTTATAACTAAAAAACTAATAGAGATATTTAAATCAAAATAGTGCAGCTAGATAGAAAAAGAAACAAGCAATTTAATAAAAATAAAATATACCGCCCATGGCCACGCCTTCTTTATCAAATTTGGGTCTATCACTTAATAGAAACAAAATTTAGCGCCCACTACAATTCATTGTTAAATTTTTGTGCTTTGTCTTAACATTTTTACATTTTTGTCTACTATATTTAGTGACCATATTTTTAAAAATAGAATCAAAGACCAAATCCTACTTGACCATGTCCAAAAAGCTTTCGATTTTACAAAGTTAGAAAAATCGAAAATTTAAGCTGTGAATGTGCTCAAAATGTTTAAAATTCAAATGAACTTTTTTGAATTTTGCCTCCATCTACTAGGAGAACATAATTTAGTAATAAGTAAATTTTTAATATTAATTTTACTATTTTTGTTGTAACTCAAAAACTCATAGAGATATTTAAATGAAAATAGTGCAGCTACATAGAATTAGAAACAAACAATTCAATAGACATCAAATTTACCACCCACTGCAGCGTCATTGTACTAAATTTGGATACTTATTCGTAAGATCTTTATATTTTGGACCATTATATGTAAAAACCTTATTTTTAAACGATAATTCAAAAGCCAGATCTTAAACGACCATGTCCTAATATATCACCTCAATCAAAATCATTCGATTTCAAAAAGTTGAACAAAATCTAAATAAAATTTATGCTGTAAATAAAGGTGCTAAAATTTATAAATTTCAGCTACTAGAAGAACATAATTTAGTAGTAGGTAAATTTTTAATATTAATTTTACTATTTTTTTTATAACTCTCAAACTAATAGGAATATTTTAATGAAAATAGTGCAGCTAGATAGAAGAAGAAACAAACTATTTAATAGATATAAAATTTACCGCCCACAGCCACGCCTTGTTTATAAAATTTTGCTACTAACCTTTAACATCTTTATATTTTTGTCTGTTATATTTAGTGACCCTATTTAAAACGAAGAATCAAAGAGTAAATTCTACCCGATCATAACCTAAAGTTTCATCCCAAAAGGTTTCAATTCAAATAAATTATAAAAATCTAAATTATACGCCACCAAGGTGCGAAAAAATTTTAAAATTCAAATTAAATTCTTAAATGTTCCCCCAGGTACTAGAAGATTTAAATTTTATAGCAAGTAGATTTTTAATAATTTTTTTAAAGTATTTAATAGAAATAAAATTCACCTCACCCTTTTTATTTTGATCTATTATATTCCGTAAATCTGTTTTTATACTGAAAAGATTTTAATTTAATAATATAAGAACTAATTGAGATTTAAATATAAAAAAAAAGTTTCCAAAATAAGAAATAACCTTCTCAATGAAGATGAAATTGAACAAGGCCTTTAAAATTCTGTCTATATTTTTTCACAAGCTTACTTTACAGAAAGTATAAATAATCAAACATTTCCCTACCATGTTCTATGTTCTAATATATAATATATTTAAGTTGAAAATATTGTATGTATATACCTTAGTTTACACGATTGCCATGTACGCCTGGTACTGATAATGTAGGGCAACAGCAGTGTCAAACCACCATCGTCATATAACCACCAAACATCGATGACAGCATGACTACGTTTACGAGTAAATTGCGTCAATTGATTTAAAACATCCTTAGACAATTCGGCACCACCAGGTCCTTTATATAACGCAGCCGGATCATCATGTTTATTTTTAGATTTACGCAAAGAATTTGTCTGCCAAAGAAAAAAAAAAAAAAAGGAAAATTATTTTGTAAGTTATTTTGTAAATAATATGAGCAAAGTTTTAAAAAATAAATTTCATTCCTTCTGTATTTATTTTCTAAAACAAAAATAAATAAATAAATACCAATAATTGTGGTGACTTGGGATCGGCTGGATCTGGTAAACCGGATACTTCCTTGGTTTGAGTGCCAGTTACAAATGATAAATCGCTAGTACTTGAAGCTGAAAGAGGGATAAATATAAAATGAATTAAATGTTACTTGATACAATCAATATTCCAAATTTTAAAAAATAAAAATACAAATTTAATTACATCGAATAATAATATAATTTAAAGAAAAATACTCATGCAGCATTAATTCAGTAGTAAGTGTACATTTTTAATAAAGATACCTTAGCGTATGAGTATGTTTTATCAATTCAATAAATAAATATTTATCATACGCATTGAAGTATCTTATACCATAATATAAAAAATGTTAATGTAAAATTATTTATTTTACTTTTTTGAATGATTTTTTTAGATATAACAACATCCTTACTGTTGCCGGAAAAAAACTTTCTGCAATTTGCATTTAATTATAAATACATCATTTATTAAAAAAAAAGAAAAAATGTATTGAAGTTGCCTGACAGTTTAAAAATGATAAATTATTAAATCATTATTGAAAACATTTATGCTGATATAAATTAAATGTTTTATATGCGAATAAACATATTAGGCATAATATTCGTTTCTTCTTGTGAGGGACAAAGTATCATTTTACATTTTCACCATCAACGACATTAACGCTCATCCATCTATCAATTTACTCATTCACTTTACTATTCCCCCAACAAAAACAGCAATGTCAATACTTGTATATCTTTTAGGGTAAACCCAACTCCATCCATCCATTCATCCATCCATCCCTCACTACATTGCCTAAATATATTATTAGCTTATTCGTAGTCAATGCCAATTTAAGTTTTATTTCTTATTTAGCTTTTTAAATCGTTTCGTTTACAAACAAACGGGAACTAATGTTTTTATATAAAAATACACATATTTAATATGTAACTACTATTGTATGTATTTATATATTTGTTAAATAGTATCTAATACATGCTTAAACATTTATACAGTTAAGCCTAAAAGTATTTGCATTTATGATAACAAAACTCAACGGAAATAAAAAGAGTTTAGAATCAGTTTTAACCTATAAAAATGCTCTAAAAGTCCCAAAAGACCAACAAAATAAAATGTTTTATACTTTAAGGCAACTTAAGACCAGTTAGGTCTAAATATCAGTTAGGAACTCACCATACCAGTGTCCTTGCCATGAGGTCAATCAAATAAATGGTCAGATTAGAGATATAACACATACAAAAAATATTTAGAAAAGAAAAAGTGTTAACCAACTTTTGTTTTATACTGTCTAATGTATCGTTTTGTATTATTCCTTTTTTTTCATATGTATTTCAATTTGTTTATATGAATGAAAAATATGTAAATTTTTGTTTTAGTATTAGTACAATATATAATGGCCATGCACGATTGTTTGTGTGTGTTTGCTAGTGCGTGTAAGTTACAAACATATCATGTTTATTTTCTCTATTCAAACCATATTGGCATCATTATGTCTTTTCTTATTCCTTTCTCTTTTGGTTAATAATAAATGAAGGACAAGGACGTTTTGTTTTGTCTCTCTAATATTGAACAGGAAAGAGCAAACGAAGATCATGTCAGGAGTTTGGGTGTTGAATTGAATATGATAAGACCGCATTAGAATTGATTATATGTTAAACATACGGTTATGTATGTATTTGTTTGATTATTTGATAAGTGTATATATACATGTAAGTACTATGTATGTAAGTATGAATGTTTGAAGATGTGATGGCAATGTGTATGTGGGTGCTCTTTAGTATTAGAGAATAAATTTGAATTAAATTGTTTATTGTAACACATTTTGGGGAATAATCAAATCAATCATTTTATTTATTTGTTTTCATATGTATGTCAAATTTTTAACATCTCAAAAAGAAAAAAAAAATAATAATAATAAATTAAATTAAAACAGAGTATATATTTCACAATCAACCATTTTGATATATTTGGTATTAAATTACAGAAATTATTTAATTTCATATATTCACAAATGATTATTAAATTTAACAAATTATTATTAAATTTAATATACAGGTATGTTCTGGAAATCACTTTTTGTCAAAGTGATTTCAAATCACCTAAAAGGTGTTCTGTGCACAAAAAATTATGAAATCACGTGATTTCAAATCGATCAACTTTTTAGTGTCGATTTCAAATCACTTGCTTATTTTTGCAAACACTGTGTTGTTAATCAAATGTAAAATGGATTATATAAATAATTTATTATGTTCTTTATACATTTTTGTTTGAAAATTTTTAATTTTATTGAAAAAAAAATTAAAAAATAGCAATTTATTGAAAACACCTTAGTTCTGCGTTTAAATTTTTCTTTACTTTGGAAAAGATTTCGTGATTTCAGTTTTTCTTTGTCTGTCAGCTGTTCACCTACAACTTTTCTTCTGTTTCCTTAGGATTTGATAGGTTCCGCAAATAACGTTTTTTAATTTGCTCATTATTTATATTCTTCCTTTTTAAAACAATTATTGCCAATAACATTGCTCCTGGCATTTTAATAAAAGGATAAATATTTTATATTTCAAAAGGCTAAATATTTTATTTTATTTAATTGTAAACAAAATAAAAAATTAGCTGTTTGCTCATGATTTCTTGAAATTAAAATCACTTCGAAAAATTTAAAATCACGTGATTTCCAGAACAGCTGAAAATCACTTGCGTGATTTCAAAATCGTTCGTGATTTGAAATCACCGTGATTCCAGAACAGGCCTGATAGTAAACCAATGTTTACTATAACTTAAATATTAAATAAATTTCATTCCAAATGTTACCATTATGCTATTTTTTTAAATAAATTTAAAAAAAATCTATCTGGTTCACATTTATTTTATTTTACTGCCAGTTTTATTCTTTGTCAACATTTTCTTTGATGTATTTTTAGTGCTGAAATAATTCCTCTATGGTAAACATTTACTGTATATTTTTCATTTTTTTTTACCTTTTTTTTCATTTCTCTAACCATAAAAACTATGGACTCATTAAGGTGTTCATATTGAATGCTTAGGAGACAGATGTATCTTCAAAATTCTTTACTTTTCAAAATAATCCTATTTATTTTTATTTTTTACCTTTTTCTGTTTACTTTTTGTCTATGTAGACAAAACAAAAATATAAATAGGAAATACAATTCATGTCCTAGATATTATCATATCTGTGTTATGTAAAGGACATCTAAAATTTACATATAATATACATATATGTTAAAAATTAAATGGTAATGGTTGTTTCTTCTAGGAATTTTTATTTTTTTTTTTCCTAGACATTCCTTTTTTTCTCATTCATAGAAACAAATAATGATTGATTTCCCTTTGTCAATGGCAAAATCTATAAAACTGTTATCAGTACATACTAACAAGTATATAAATTCAACTTTTCCATCATAAAAGATATAAAGGTTGTATTATCTAACCATAAATACATGTATATGTACGTATGTTTGGGAGAACAAAAATAAATAAATAAATAAATAAATAAATAAATAAATAAATAAATAAATAAATAAAAATATGAATAAATATTTTAGTTCTCTATGGAAATTGTTATACATCTGTTAAAGTATCCAAAAAACCAAAATTTTATGAAAACTGCTTTTCGGTTTAACCGAAAAATCTCATTTTAGAAAAAACCCGGTTGCCCGGTTTCAAGCTCTTGAAAAAACCGGTTAACTGGTTTTCAGTCATTAAATTTTTTAACAAGAAAATAATATTTGTTTGTATTTTTTTATACAAACAAACAATTTGTATGTGCATAATTTTAATTTTAATTTTTTTATTCGCTTTATAACATTTTAAAACTGTTTTTATATTGTTGATTTATCATATTTAATAAATTGTCTTTAATATTTTATCCCTAATCCTGATATTTGAAAATATGTCTTTCCAAATAAAACAGATATATTTTGTGATTAAAATACTTAAAAGTGAGCACGAAAAAACTGGAGCATTCAATTCTGATTGTAAAAATTATAACAATAGAACCATCTATTGGTATGGTTTTTTGTAAAAACGTGTTTTTAATTTTAAATAAATTTTTATCGGTTTTATTTTACCCATCAAAGGATCAAAATTATAAAATTTTTATGCATTTTGCGATAAAAAAAAAATCACGAACTTTCGCACGATGTACTAAAATGACGGTTATGGACCAAATTTTTCTTTAATTTTTTTCATAGCATGCTCAAAATTACGAAATTTTTGTTACCCATTTCGAGACAAAAACCTAAACTTTTTTTGGATAATATATTTCAGACCTGTATCTTTCAATTGCAAGTAGGAAACTGAATATCAATTAAATTTTTTTTTAATATTTTTTTCTATATTCAGCTCAATAATATGCATCGTTTAAGATGTCTTCCTACGGACTGAATAGTTCGATTTATTTCAACTATTTAAAGAGAATTGTCTAAGTTAAATAAGTCATTTTTATTGCATTTATTAAGATGAAACTTCTTATTTTTAGTCATATAGCTTTTCCTTTTTGAACATATGCTGCTTAAAAAAACCGGTTAACCGCCTTTAAAACACCGGTTTTGAATAAAACCGAAACCGACAGCGTTTGTAAGAAACCGGAAACCGGTTTTCGGTTTCGGTTTTGGATACTCTAACATCTGTCCTTTAAAAAAATTATTTATTTAATATATATATTAAATTGGTAAAAGTCTTTTGATAAGTAAATTTAAAACTTTAATAGAAAAATGGCAGTAATTTAAGAAAAGCTTTAATTAAATTTAAAATGAAACTCTAAAACATTGTGAAAAAAGCTACAAAGTAAAAAAACTTTAAAGTTTTGGTGTTTTCATACATTACAAAGTAATGAGTGGTACTGTGTTTTATGTATATATAAAAAAACGAAATATGTATGTACCTAGTGTTACTGCACAAGTCTAACATTACAAAGCGTTAAATAATTAATTAAAATATAAAAACAAAGCCTCCGTTTTTAAAAACAGTATACATATATTTGAAAATTTAATACATTTAAGGTATTAGTTTTGGTATGTTTAAGTATTTAATCATCTAAGATATTTTATTTTTTATTTTTTTTTTTAATTTTACTTTTAATTGCAATAAAGTAATAATTTTAAATTTTATTTATTTTATCATCCATTTCTTTTTTATTATAGTGATAACTTTCCAAAGAAAATATATGATTTATTAAATTGTTCTTGATAGTTTTTTGTAAAAAGAGTTCACAGATTCTTACAAAGTTTTTTTTGGTAGGATTCATTCAAAGGAATAAGTATTTTTAATAATATATTTATTTATGCAAGCATGAATAATTTAATAGAATTTTTGTAACTTCTTCGAAAATAGTAAAAAGACAAAATTATGCATAAAGTTTATAATCATCTATTTTGTTAAAGTTTTACTATACATTTTTTTTCTTGTAATTTGATATAGATTGATAGAATGAAAATTTATACAACTATAATTTTTTATTTTTTATTCCTAGAACAATTTCTTTTTAAACATCGTTAGTAAAACGAAAAGGTAGAATAAAAGTTTTATAAATATAATAATAAAATTATTGGAACAAATTAAATTTACCCTACGCCATAGGTTACTTTACTTTAGACAACATCCCCTATTTAGGAATTGTGAAGTTAATTGACTTAGTATTGCCTTTAAAATATTTATTGGAAGTTATTTTAATACTTATTGTAATAAGATTTTCTATACTATAGTATATTGATTTATTTGTCACCTCCTAAGATAGCCACTTGTTAAAGTGACTAGTTACATTACTACTGGAGTAACCTTTTTAGCTAAAATAGTGATTAGTATGCTAAAAATTCCAAGACTTATAGGCATATGATTTTTGCCATAACACTTTCTTATTACAAAATTTTTTTTAATGTTAGAAACGGAAAAAAAATTTTATACCCTTATCACTCGTTGATGAAGGGTGCTAAAAATTGTGTTATACGCGAAAAACGTAAAATGATAACATTAAATATTACACAATTCTATAGAATTTACTAACAAATATTTATGTTAAAATTTAGTCATGGTATGTACACATATACATATATATTAAGGCGACTCACTCCCTATGGAAAGAAAAAAAGTGATTTTGTTACCCCCTCAAAATTTACTTTGATATGTTTATGATGTTCCCCAAAATATTTTGGTTCTACTACTGACCGCTCGTGAGCTGGACCATCTTTAAAAAAAATGTATTTTTTCAAGTTTTCTGATTTTCTTTGTATTTCCTCCCAAAGCAACATATAGGAAATGTGATCTAATTTAACAGGTATTTGGAAGTTGCGTCCATTGATATATAAAACATATCCAAGAGTAACCTCAAAGTAACTCTGTTTTATATACCAATGAACGTGCCTTCCAAATACCTTTTAAATTATACCACATTTTATATATGTCGTTTTGAGAGTAAATACAAAAAAGTTAAAAAAACTGGAAAAAGACCTTTAAAAATGGTCTAGCTCACAAACGGTCAGGAGTAGAACCGAAATATTTTGGGGAACATAATAAAACATATCAAGGTAAATTTTGAGGGGGGCAACAAATTCACTTTTTTGAATGAGTTGCCTTAATACATATGTATTTATTTAGTAAATACCAAAAATTTAAATAATAACGCTTTAAAACATTTTCATTGAAATGTAATAAAATGAAACTTACCTTTTGTTAATTTAATATCATTTTCTGTGGTTGTTATTTCAGCAGCATCTATTTTTGGTTGTTATATTTTTCGTTAAATATTGTTGTTGTTTTTTTTTTTTTTTAATTTTTGGTTGGTATTTGTTTACATATTGATGAAGTGTGCGTCATTACACATGTCAAAGGTGATGTACAAATTATTATTTTTTTTTTTTTAAATTTTGTGCCACAAAATTAAATAAAATATAAAATATATATACAGGTGCAGAATCACAATTCAATTTTTGTAGTTGTTTTTAGAAAAAAAGAAACATGCAAAATATAAAATAAATATTTATGAATTAATATAATAATTGTTTAAAATTACTAAAAATATTAAATTTAACATGCTTAAAGATAAAAAAAAAAATACAATAAAATATAATACAATAATATAGGAGCATTTTGTTTTATTAGAACTATTAAATAAATACTTAAATTGCTGTATTTTTTTTTTTTTTTTTTTTTTTTTTTTTTGAGAGGATAATTTACTAAATAGTATCTCACAATATTTTTTAATAATAAATAAACATGTTGGCTTATTAATCACTTGTATCAAAATTGCTATCGTTTATAGAAAATAAATTAAATAAAATAAAACAATTTTACTACTAATCTTTAAGGCTGTTAAATGATATTTAACAGTTGACATTTAACAGCAATAAATCCAAGTTAATCTGTGTTTGTCTGTTGTCTCCGTCTCTGTTTCTGTCTGGGTATTGACCAACATCCCTTGATAAATAAATGTTGATTTTGTTATTGTATATTTATTTAGTAATATTGTATTACTGTAACGAATGTAACGTTAGCCCAACAAACATGTAGAAAACATATTTTAAACGTTTGACAAATGAAGACTTTTTCCTATGATATCAAAGGTAAAGCTAAACCTTACATCAAAATTCAGAAAAAAACATTTCGCCTCTTTGTGGAGAATTCTTTTATTATGTTCAAATTATCAAATTATTCTCATACATTTACACTTAAGAAAAAGTTTAATTTCAAATCTCTCTTAAATTTTAATTCAAACCTTTTGTTTGCTGGGAGTACATACCCAACAAACACGAAGGTTTGATCTCACATTGAAAATGATTTGAAATAAAACTCTTTTTCAAATGTTAAACGTTTGCGAATAATTTAAAAATAATTTGGGATTAAAAGATTTCTCATAATATATTATTCACATATTGAAAAAAAAAAAAAAATGTCTTAATTATTAAATCATATTTAAATTTAATTTTCAAATATGATAGCTGTAATCCACATTTGAGAATTAAGTTTGAAACATATGTATGTGTGTGGCACATTATTACTTGTATGTTGAGGAATGATTTGAGAATAGCATTTTATTTATAAAACGTTTTTTAACAAGCAAGCTTTCAAATGAAATATTTACTCTATGTTTGAACATAGTAAAAAGTCATTTACATTGGAGATTATCACTGGGAAAAATAGCACCAACTCTTGCCATGTTGCACTTCGTCGCAAAGCTAAACATTTCAGCTGGTTTTTTAAATTTTATTTTTCTGATAATTCAAAACAAAATATCTTTAAATAAACCGTGGGATAACCCCATTGCATAGTGGACCCAAAACGATTTTTTAACAAATAATTCTGTAACTTGTGAACCGTTGAAGATATCTAAATAAAATTTCACATAGCCAGAGCTGAAGTATTTACGGGTTGATTTGGAATATCACAGGACAGGAAAATCAGGGAATTAAAAAAACTCCCACCTTTTCGTACCAAAATACCCGAAATCGCAGTCCGGAGAAAACTTATTTCAAAAGTTTATTATTCTAATTATTATTATTTATTTATTTTATAATTTTTTTTTTTCATTAAAACTATCACCCAGCTGAGGCACAGTGTCTGTCACATTTGGCAGTTTTAAAACGACAAAAATCCAGTTTTGCAGATATTGGTCTGAAATTGTATATTCCGTTAGTAGATAAGACCGTAAACATTCCCACTAAAAATGGACGGGTACAATCACTGCCACTCCCATACTAAAAAAATTACTTTATTTGTATGAATTTCGGTTATATTTTTGTAAAATTTATGAAAATAAATGATATTTTAAAAGTAGGCGTGGCAAGATTTAATCACACCAATCTTAGTGCAACATTTATATAACAAATTTTCAGCCATTACTATAAAATATTTATATAATTCTTAATAAATTGCTAATATGAGGTACATTTTATTTTAATATTTTAAAAGATCACAAAAAGTCACAGAAGAATTTCCCAAAAATATATTTTTTAATATTATCCCCCTTATTTTGTAAATCCCTTCACCCCACTGAACAAATTTCCATACAAATTTTTGAAAAACAAAAACAATTTACATGAAAAATATTTCAAAGTGAGGGGAAGTGTTTTACAAAATAAGGCCCTATGTTTTTTTTTTTTATAAAAAACAATATTTTCAGTATTGATTTTTTAACCCAGCAAATTATATTGAAAAAATGTTGATACATTTATTATTATTATTATATCTACAGTATTTACTGAGATATATGAAGTTAAAGTTAACATACTTCTTTACAAAAGTTTTAAATAAAATTTAATATATTTTTTAAAAGTTGCAACTTTGAAAATCCATAATTCGCGATATAGACACTTTCCAATACTTTAAGAATTTTTTTTCCATAATATATGATATGTTTACTAATAAATGCGAAAAGCTTTTATTTTCGTATTTTTGTCGTTCTAATTTGGATAAATGAGACACTGTGCGTGGTACGCCTTCGATTTTGGTTTACTAAATGCGTGTAAACTAAATGCGTAGATTTCTTTTGAAAACATTACAAAAATTCTGTAGTCCAGAAGAAATAAATTGTTTACAAATACCATCTTTACCACCATTTTGGAAAATAACGCCAAAAATTTTTTTTTTTTTTTTTAATTTTTAACATCAGCTAATAGAACATTTTATTGGATATATTTATATGATTCTTGCAATAATACTATTTAGAACTTTGTAAGAAATCTATTGTATATTTTCAAAAACTTTTTTACTAGAGAATACCTCAGCTCTGAAAAAAAATCGTTCTGGGTCCACTGTGCAATGTAAATAGGCTTTTACGTTTGATATTAAATATTAAAATTATTAAGTTTCAAACGTTACAATTTTTGTTTGCGAGTGCATATTCGAATATAGATGGTTTTAAATATTTTATGTATTTATGTATATCTGTCTGTTTATTTGTCATAATATACTACATAAATAATTATTGTGGATATATATATACGTAAAGTAATAAAATTTCTTATAAATATTAATACATGCATAGATTAATAAATAATTTCATATTTACCTTGTGATACGTTACGACTTAATGAATCCATACTGCCACTTAAACCATTTTGCACACTTCGGTCTACAGCATTAAGGTCAGCTGAACTTTCATTGGGTTGCAGGGTGCGTGGCACATCCATAATATTACGTTGTGCACTACTTTCATCACCCAAAATTTGCGAACAATCCAAACCTTCTGGCACACGTAAAATGGCAACGGATAAGTACATGTCCAATGCCTTTGAAATTTAAACACAAAAAAAAAAAAAAAAAAAACATATTTGATATATCAACTATGATTAGGATTAACAAAGAGTGCTATACTTTCGCCTAGTAGTATGCTTTCAATTTAATAAAATTGAAAGTTTAATAAAATTTAAAGCATACAATCTTTAATAAACATTATTTAATATTTTGTTTTCTTTCATTTGTAAAGATTGTTTGTAACATTCTTAAATATTACTAATAACTAAACTAAAGAAATAAAAAAATAAAATAATTTAGATTCCCAGTATCAAGTATTACAAGTTGTATTAGCCCTTTTTTAAAACATCAATACTCAAGCCCAATCCAAAAATTATTTCCTTTAAATATGTACTGTAAAAATCCAATAAAATACTTAATACATTCCAAACATGTGTTATATGTACACTAGGGTGGCCTACTTTTATATGGAGAAAAATAAAGATTTTTTAAATTCTAAATACTTTTGATAGCCCAAAAATTAAGAAATACAAAGTTTTAAACTGATTAAAATGAACTTGGAGGTAGTTCAAGCGATTTAAAGGTCATAAATTGTGGAATTGAAAATAAAATTTAAAATACAAAAAATTTCAATTAAAATATATTAATTACAATCGATAAAACGAAAAAATAGCCACCTTAAAATATTTTCATACGGTCCAAATTTAGCATCTCTTATTATTTAGAAGGAGAACAAAAAGTTGCACACTTTTCCTATTTAGGTCCACCCTTACGTACACATACATGTTTATATAAATATATTACAAACATATTTCGTTCAAAGAATATTTCGAAAGACTTAAGGCAAATCTTTGCTAACTAAAGAACAAATAAAACTTTTGTTTATAGTTTTTCCTCCTACTCTTTTGTCACTCATCTTTCCTACTTACTTACCTTGTGCATAATATTGAAGTATTGATTTAAGTCCTTATGTTCACATGTCTGCCAATCCGCCTTGTAGCCCATTAATAAAATATTGGGTTTTAGTTTGCCAATGCCTGCAGCCTAAATATGTAACAAAGAAACAATTGAGAACATGTTTAAGCAAAAAAGTCATTAATCAAAACTTAAATTATAAAAAGATCAATATTAAGTTGAAAAATAAAATGAAACATTTAGTGTAATGACCTTTGGCAAGGACTTATTTTTAGGAATTAAAGCCTCAAGCGATGCGTTGAAATAACACTACATTTTTCATTTTCATTATGGCCAAAAATCATATACACAACTACAAAAATACACAGGAGAATGTTTTCTAGTTAAACACTCTATTAATATTTAAATCTTTTTCTTACATACTAAACAAACAAACTTACTAACCTGCATTAAGGCTCTTGAACCAGATTCGAAATCTTCACCATCCACCAAGGAATAGAAACCTTTAACACGATGACGACGGAACCATGTGGTAGCACGTTCTTGCAAATAATTACGATAACGCTGAGAACTAGAACCACGCAATACGTGACCACACACCATCAAAGATAAATTCTTGGTTAGCATGTAGGCAAAGTCAACAAGTACGGGACGTGTATTTGGCAAACCGGATAAAACCAATATTTGCGGACGATAGTTTTTAACATGCTCCTCAACATTATTCAATTGTTGCACAGATAACAGGGCATTCTTGTACGTTTGTGCCTGTGTAGTGGAGCCCCAATTGACGTCTGGCTTCCGATAAGCAACAATTAAGTACAATGCCAACACAACGGAAAATGTAATCAAAGCTGTTGCCCATGATATCAAGAACATTACAGCAACACACAGTATAGAGCCCAAGAGACTTAGCCACATGTTGTAGTACTAACAAAACGAAAAGGAAAAACAAAAACAAAAAAAATTAGAAAAAATGAAATTAACAACAATATTTTTGGAAACAATTTTCACCATTTCCATTCACACATAGCAATTTCTCTTGCTTCAACTGAGACTTTGTAGGCAAGAAATGTAAAAGTTTAGTACCCCTTCCCCTCCCTCTCCTACGAACTTAGAATTGAAGAAAAATTGCTGTGTGTGAACACCTAATAAACTCATTTTTATTTTTAACAGTTTCTTTTCCACTGGAATAAAAATCCTTATTATTGATAATTAATACATGCAAAGTAAAAGCAACTAGAATCAGTTTTTAAATATTTTTTTTTTTTTAATTCCTACAACTTCTTAAACAAATCATTTGGAAATGGTGTAAAGTCTAAATATAACAATTTAAGTTACATAGATGGTGGTATTTTCTTACTAAATACTACTTACTTTAAATGTTGGACGCCAACCGACTGGTTTTGCCAAACTGGCATGGAATGTACTAAAGTTGATCAACATATAAGCTGCCAAAAAGAAATTCGATATAAGTGGAGCAATGAGATTTAGTTCACCAATTAATATGAAACTATAAAAAACCAAAAGCAAACACAAACACAAATTTAACGGGCATCGGTAATTCAATTCCAACCAGCAGCAGGTTAATTGTTAAAGGAAACCAAAAAAATAAAAATAAAGAAATAATAAATAATTAAATATATATTAAAGATTAATTATAATTTATATAGAGAAGTATTTAATATAATAATTGGGTATTGGACACTTACGCTACAGCAATTATAAATGTCAAAACGTAACCACGAACTGGTTCATTATTTTTACCAAAACCTTTGGCAAACCATACAATTTTTGGATAAAGTTCATCTTTGCATAGAGCCTACATAAAACGACAAAATAAATATTATTTTAGTATATAGTAGTAAATTAAATTTCTCGGTATTTATGACAATCATGATAAAGTTTTAATTAAATTGTTTACCTGGAAAACTTTTGGTGCTGACACTAAACTGGCCAAAGCTGAGGATAAGGTGGCCGCAAAACAACCAGCATAGATTAAGGGACCAAAACCTGATACTAATTCAATTACTTGAAATGAATTTTGCAGCCCATATTCACAAGGAACTAAAAAAGAACAAGGAAAAATTATTATTATTATAAAAAAATATGTATTTCACAACACAATTTAATAAACTTAAAAAAGGATGTTTGCTTTTTTAATTTTATATTTGTAAGCAGGTAAAAAAATAATGTTGCTACGTGATTTGATTTTAAATCGATATCATAAAGTGTTAGAATTTATAAATTGTAAAACAATCCTACTTAATTTTGAATTTAATAGGGTCTTGTTAAGATTTTTTAAGAATTTTTTTAATTAGGATATTGTTGTTTAATTTAAAAAGAATTTTTACCTTAACAATAAAAAAATGTGAAATATTATATTTTTTCTGTACTTTAGGTGAACTGCTATTATTTTTATATCAGTATTAGGTAATTTTATGAATTTTGATTTGTTACAGCATATTTTTAGTTATTTTTTAACTAAATAGCATATACCTGCATATCTGTAGCTTAAAGAGTATTTGCATATTTTACACATAATTTAAAATGAAATAATTTTTGTTTTTACTACCAAAAAGGTTTTTCAAATCCAGTTGCACAATCATTTTCATCTTATAAATGGATAGAAGTTTTTTATTTTATGTAAAAATATATTTACAATTTATATTGTAACCTAATTAACCGAGCAGAGTAACGTAGACCGTTGTAAAGAAGTAGTCCTCGTGGGAATCGAACCCACGACCTACAGTCTTATAGACTAGCTCACTACCAACTAGCCTGCCGGGGTACCCTAGAAAATTGATAATTTTCTAATACAACGAATATTTTTATGGGTAAATTCAATCAAATTTCGGTATTTTTAGTGAAGAATTGAATCTTAAATTTTAATTAAAAATTTAATTTTAATTAAAAATTTAATTTTAAATAAAAATTTAATTTTAATTAAAAATTTAATTTTAATTAAAAATTTAATTTTAATTAAAAATTTAATTTTAATTAAAAATTTAATTTTAAATAAAAATTTAATTTTAATTAAAAATTTAATTTTAATTAAAAATTTAATTTTAATTAAAAATTTAATTTTAATTAAAAATTTAATTTTAATTAAAAATTTAATTTTTGTTGAAAATTTGAATTTTAAGTGAATAAAAAAAAAATTGGTAAAATAATTTAAAAAAAGTATTGAATAAAAATTAATTTTATTCATTTGTTTTTTTAAAAACAAATCAACAATTTTTTAAACAAAATAATTTTTAACAGAATTAATAAACTTTGGTAGGTAATGAGTTAAGAAGCTAATATAATGGCTTTACACTACTTACACAAGCAGCAAAAACTAATCTTTTATTTTTAAAGGCAACAGCTTTCTGTATGCGTTACAATTTAGCCTTATTCGCCACTCGCAGCTTTACCTAATATTACTTCAGTAACTAGTATTTAGTAAATATGAAAGTACTTTTATTTTTACATGGCTTAGCTGTCTAGAGCGCCTAACTAAAGAAACGTGTAATTAAATTCAAAGAGAGTTCAACTCCCACTTGAGGAAAATATTTTTTTTTTTTTTTTTTTTGTGTTTATTTCTCCATATGAAAACCACTTTTTAGCACATAAAAATGTGGTGTAGCGAGTAAGACAGCACACTAACAAACACTACCAGTATGCTGAAATCTCAACCGAGCCAAATGTTTTATCTTATGCGTAAAAAAAAAATCAGCATCCAAAACAACTTTTTTGAAACCCAAATAAAAATTTATAGCACTAAAAGTGGAAGCTGTTTTTCATACTGATTTCGCTTACAAATCACGTTATTTATTAGGCGAAGTTTTTGCTGGGACATTAGCTGAATAACCCTTACCTCATGTCATTACTTAGATGTCATTACAAGAACTAATTACTTTTAAGTTGTTCAATAACTCATTGATTTTAAAGCACTTCTAAAAAATAAATAAAAAGTAATTTTTTTAAAAACTACGATCACAAATAAGTAATTACATACTGGATTCTATGTAATGTATACGATATATTGTTGTCATTGAAAAGTAACTACATCCGTAACTACATCCATTACCATGTTTTTGCTGTTTAGGTTTCACGTTGTTATAATTTTATTTTAAATTTTAATATAAATTTTCAAAAAATGTTAAATAATGTGTTAAGCTATGTTCATATTTGTCAAATATTTGACCAAAATTTGTGTGACCATTAATTCAAGAAAAAAAATAGTTTGCTGTTAGTTGATATGTTTTGTAAGAGTAAACAACATCAAAATAGATTCGGTATAATATAAGCATTGATTAATGATAACTAAAAAATATTTTCTCATTAAAATGAAGAAGTTAGAAAATATTTTATATAGTGGTTACGTCATTTTGGTAAAATATTTGACTAATCTTAACATATCTTTATTTTAAATGACATATAACAAAATAACTCAAATAACATATTTTATGAATTGGGTAATACTTTAAATTAAAAAAAAAAAAATTAATTTATAAAATAGTTGTTACAACACTTTATTTTTATATTAATTGAACTGAACTGCATTTCAAATTAAGTTGCAAATTCAAATTATTCTGATATATGTGGTATACTAGAATTGCAAAATTTTCAAAATACATTTAACTATATTTAACAAAAATATATAAAATCAATTTAATTTAAAGATTAAAAATATAATTAATATAAAATATTTGGCTGAATTATGTCATATAATTAATTAAATGAATTCTATACGAAAATAAGTTAAAATATTGCAAATTATTTTCAATAATATAAAAACAAGCAAAATAAAATAAGATGCCCTGAGACAGCCTTCACCATTAGAGGGTTAACTTTTTATATATCATATTGTTAAAGCTTTTTTCAAATACTTTTAGAATCATTCATTTCACGATTTAACCTTTAATTTGGCAGCTTTAAAAGCATTAAAAAATATATTTCAAAAGCCTAAACAAAAACGGTCTAATATTTACAACCTTTTTTTTATTTATTTTGCCAACAATCATTAAACAAATTGCAAAAACTTTGCTTTAAACAACAACCAGGCAAAAAGAAAATTCTTTTCACATACACATTTTTTAAAAATTTTATGGAGCAAAAAAATAAATAAATATTAAGTTAAACAAAACACGTTTATATACTTAAATCATGACTAACAACAATTTTGCAAAGTAAACATTCATAAATTTTAAAAAATGAACAATAACTGACAGCAAATCTTTTTTTTTTTTTTTTCTCCACAACTTAACAAAAATCTTAAGAATGTTTTTTTTTTATACTGGTATTTAGATATTTTCATTGTAAGGCCATCTTCAGCCATAAAAAAGGTTTAATGAAATAGGAGCAAATGTATATGTGTGTGTATATGTATACTTACTTCCTGTACAATTCAAAAAGGCAAATGAGCCATTAACCATGTCAGCAACATCACCAGTAGCATCACGAGCTACGGTAGCACCAGCTATTACAACCATAATCAAATATGTGATTGTTGTTATTAAAATGGCCAATAAAGTACCTTTTGGTATGGATTTTTGTGGATCCTTTTAAAAAAAGGTATGCAAGTAGAATAAAAACAACAAAATTAACAATAAATAAATTTTTCATAAAAAATTTGTTTGTTGGGTCCAAAAAAATTAAATAATAATGATGATAACATTTATGTTTACCTTTAAATCACCTGAAATGTTGGCACCAGCTAAAATACCAGTTGCTGCGGGAAAGAATATGGCAAAAACAGAAAAGAAATCATGACGTACACCCTTTTCCATACGATAATCCGCAAAAAAGTTATCCTTTAATAATGTCACTAAAAAATAATTAAATACCCAAAAACAAAGAAACAAAATTAAACAAATTATATAAAATAAAAGTAGGGAAATTCACAAACGAAAAAAACTTACTGTTATAACCCAAGAAACCTTGAGCCCGTTCTTCATCACTTTTAGGACCAATAATACTGCCAATTACAAAATCAGCTATGGCTATTAACAATATAATCAATAGACCAATTTGTGCCTAATAAAAATACACATACAATACACATAACTTTCAAATAAAGAAATCAAATACTTACTTTGGCCTCCCATTCCATACCGACCACAACAATTATCAGCAGTATTAATATGGTAACGCTGCCAATAATGCGTACGTCTTGTATGCTGCCATCGATAATGCTGACACCCAAGGAATTCAATAAATCTAACATTGATTCACAAAAACCAACAACATACATGGCACATGCCACCGCATTTGCAAGTGAGAATATTAAACCAATCGAACCACCAAACTCCGGACCCAGTGAACGTGATATCATGTAATATGTGCCACCTTAAAATGCAAGAACACGAAACAAAGAGAACAAAAAAAAAAATCACTCACATTAAATATTTTCCTTCATTTGTAGTAGAACGTTTTCTTATTTTTATTCAGTCATTATTTTTATTTTCTTATTTTAATTGGGTGTTGAAAGTGTGTAAGTAAGTGCTTGTATTTAATAAACTATTTGCTACTTTTTTCTTTTCTATACTTTTATGTTGTGAATTGAATTTGAAATGGTTCATAAGATTTATTAGATTTTGCCAGCATCATCATTTTTCCATTTATATACTTTGGCACCATCATCATACACATCATTGCAAGATGATGATGAAGATGGTGATGGGGTAATGTGGTAAAACAACATTACAATTTTTACTTTTCATTTTATATGGTCCTTCGACAAGAAAATAGCATTTAACTTTCAAAGGTTTACAGACATTGTTAGAGAATTCCAATGGAAAATCAAACGATTTTTTTTTAAATGGCTGTGATTTGCAAATATTCTTTCAATGTTAAATTTCCTTTGACAAAAATTCTTTTGAAATGACTTCTTTATTTTAAAGAGTTGACCTTTGAACTTGAAGATGTTTGGATATTTATACTTTGCACTAAACCCTTTTTGAATTTTTCTCTTAGAAAATCGTATTTGTCATCATACATTTTTCTTAATAAATTTATTAAAAATAATTTGTTTGTTTCACTTTTTATTTTCGAAACCCATTTGGTTGAAAACTTAACTTCAAATAAAAAAAAAAACACTGTTCTGCAACAAAATATTCCTTAAAGAAATAGGTGGAATAAGAAGATTTTGATAGTTTTTTTTTTTTTTTTTACTATGATAAACAAATTTTCTTTATGGATTTGTCTAATATGACTCCCTAATAAAGCGGTCACACTAGTATATCTCTATAATCCGTTATATCCAATTTAGATAAATTAAATACTGAAAGATGGGTTCTAAAAATTAAGTTAACTTAATATCAATTTCTTTTATCCTCTCAATAGTTTTGGAGTTATTCATAAATGCTAAACTAAAGGTAAATTTTGTCGGGCATATTTTGATTTTTTATTTGTTATGTAAATAATATTCCTCATTGTGTCCCATTTTCTTTTTTTAATGAGTTAAAAACAAATTTTTGTAGACCAGTGTTATTAGTAATAAAATACTAACGGCCGTATGCAAAAAAAAACTTGAAACAACTTTACAAAGCATTGTTAAGCTAAATTCATTAAAACTGTATGCAAAAACGTTTATTAACTAAAATATAACTAATGTTATATAAATATTTTAAAGTAAGTATGAACTTACATTAAACTTACTACAAGTGGTATTATGATTAAATTCCATTTTTTCTTGGTGTTTTGCAAAAAAATACTCGCTTGTTCCCCCCTATTCTAGTCGTCTATATCTTCTTTCTTCTTTAGAACGTTATATTTATTCATTATAGGTCCTATTTGTCTATCCCAGACAAATATTTAAAGAAAAGATCTAAAAAAATTCACATAACAACACATAAAAAATAATAAAAATGTAAAAAGTATTTTAGTGATGTACGTTCAATCAAAACAAATAAAATAAACTCGTTGTTCGAATATTTTTTTTATCCGTTCCATAAAATTTGTCATATTTTTGCTTTTTAACTTCTATTATTTCTTTTATTTTTTGTATTTCTACTAAGTTATAATAAAAATCAAGCACCCGAAAACGTTTTATTTTTATTTTTCAATCAAAATAAATATCTTTAATGTTCAAAATATTTTTTCATTTGTTGAAAAAAATATGTGAGGGATTTTTATTTTTAAAATAAATATCCATCAATGATGAAAAAAATAAATATCTTTTACGATAAATATCTTTAACGATAAATATCAGTTCGAAAAAAATTTTAAATGATTGTTTTTTTTATTCATACTTTTGTTTTGTTTTCAAAATATTTTTTTATTCAAATGAAATTGTTGTTGTTTAGAATTTTTTCCATCCGATGAAAAAAGTTCAAAATAATTTTCAACTTTTGAAATAAATATCACAAAAGATATTTATATTTTTATTTCCATCATGATGAAAAAAATTAAAATATTGATGAAAATAAAAAAAATCATGATGGATTTTTATTATTTTTTGAACATTAAAGATTGTTTTTCGATTGAAATAAATATAAAAAGATTGTTTTTTTAGTATTAAAATCCGGTCTCTGATAAAAATAGAAACAATATTTGAAAAATAATTAATGTAATATTTAAACAATAAAAAGCATTTTTAAAAATTTGAATAACCGAATGTATTAATATTCGGTAGTTTACAACTTTAACTATAAAGAGGGGAAATAATACAAGTGTTGCCGTTATCAACGTTAAAAAAACTTTGTGTTTTAAAACAATGTTTTTGCATACGTTTTATTAACAAAAGTTTGTTAGCCTTTAAGTATTGGGTAACAAAAGTGTACTTGAAGGCAAAGGTAATAATATTTTTTGCATACGGCTGTAAATGTTTAATATTTCAGCAGTTAAAGAAAAAGAAAATAAATTAAAAATAGCATTTTTAACGATTTTCTACTTTTATGGTTTTCTATTTATTGCTTTAAAAGTTCTTTTTTCTCATCATTCTTCACAAACCACTAAAATTTTTAATAAATGGAAAACTCTTAGTAAAAACATACAAAGTAGCACCATTTAAATAAACTTTTTTCTATCAAATATAAAGTGAAGAAATTTTACTGGCACCTAATTGTGTTATATTAACATCTCTTCAAGTTATTACCATATAAATACAATAAATTATCCTTGAAAATGTAAAAAATATAAAAAAAATCAATTTTTTTTTTTTTTTCTTTCTTTCAAGACACTCTTATTAGACTTTAAATGAATTTTAAAAAACCAAGTATAACCAAATACAATTGTCATTGTCTTATACATGTGTGTTAGTATGTTAATAAAAATAAAATTCAAAATTGTTTTCTCACAGCATTTTGAAAAATACTTACCGCCCTTGATGACACCATTCGTACTAATCGCTGACATTGACAAGGCTGTAATACTGGTGACAACTGTTGTAGTTAAAATTAAAATGAAACCCTCTAAGATACCAGCTTGTCCGACTACCCAACTGAGACGCAAAAACAGCATTACACCCCAAATATTTAGTAGACATCTCACTAAAACACCTTTGATCCAGCCAAACTTTAACATACCATTCATGGCTGCACCACCCGTTTCCGGATCCTGATTACGATTCAAGCTGTGAGTATTCTACAGGGAGTTAAACAGAAAAACAGAAAAAAGAAAAAATTATAAAAACAAAATTAATATTGGTAACAAAATGAAAAATACTTGTAAAACATACTTTTACTCATATTTAAATTACATTTTTATGATTGTAATGTAAAGATTTACTGATACAAAATACAGCAATTTCTAAACAAAAAAAAAATTTACACACATGTCTACACGAAATTATGCACATTTAAGAAATTCAAGAAAATCTTAAAAGGAAGTAAAAATACAACAAAGACGCTAAAAAAAGGAATATTTGTCATAAAAATAAAAAAATATATTCGCAAATGTACGATTACACAGCAACAGGAACTTCGCATATATAAATATCAAATTTAAAAAATATTTATGAATGTATGTCCTACATACAAAGATATGTTCATACATGTAAACAGTGCAACATAGTTATAACGAATCAGATTTTATGTTCTATTTAAATATTAAATATTTTCTTATAAATATGTATATTAGAGAGGTAACAAAATAAAAGGTACCGATGATCCTAGTTCAAATGAATATTTACCTCATATTAAGACACATACTATGTTTAAGATGTACTTGCATATTTTCTTGGGTGTTTAATGGGTTAAAAATATGAAGTGATGGAGAAAAACCGAAATGTTACTAGTGATTGGGACAATATCTACAATATGATTTTCAAGGTGCTTTTTTAGTGTTGACCTGTGTTATTCTTATTTGAAATAACCGGGCATATAAACGTAATAACTCCGTTTCAGTATAACTTTTAGCTCTATTATTGATTATTTATTTATTTGTTTATTTATTTATTTATTTATTTATTTATTTATTTATTTATTTATTTATTTATTTATTTATTTATTTATTTATTTATTTATTTATTTATTTATTTATTTATTCATTTATTTATTTATTTATTTATTTATTTATTTATTTATTTATTTATTTATTTATTTATTTATTTATTTATTTATTTATTTATTTATTTATTTATTTATTTATTTATTTATTTATTTATTTATTTATTTATTTATTTATTTATTTATTTATTTATTTATTTATTTATTTATTTATTTATTTATTTATTTATTTATTTATTTATTTATTTATTTATTTATTTATTTATTTATTTATTTATTTATTTATTTATTTATTTATTTATTTATTTATTATTTTTTTTTTTTTTAATTTTTTGTGAAAGTGTTCATTATATGCAAACTCTACTGTAATGTAAAGTATGTGTGTAGTAATTTTATAGCTTACAAAATAAAAATCATAAAAAAAAATTTGAAATAAAAATAAACAGGTGACTACGCAAATATTCTAAGCATTTCAGGTATTTCAACCGCAAAAATAGAACTTAAAGTTAAGAAGAAAAAAATAATAAGAAAAATATTTGATATTTATATACCCGACATAACGAATAGAATTCAATTGCTAAAATTTAATATGGTTTAAAAATTTTATGTTTCCTGGAATTGAAATTTAAATTCGAATGATTTTTATTGCGAAAAAAGAAAAGAAATTTCGAATTTACATTGTAATTTAAAACAAATAACAAATAACATTAATATATTTTGTTTTAAATAATATATTTTGGAATATGGACATCTCTAACATATAAATCTATGTTAGAAATGTATAAAAATGATAAATAAAATCAAACCTTAACCCATTATGGACCACTACGAGATTCCGTTGAAATACCTTTAGGAAATTTGGCACAAAGTTTGTTTTTGTAATTGTGACAACAAATTCGAAAGATTTGATTGCTTAGATAATTTTGACTTGAATTATAGGGCCTGGAAAATTTCAGACCAGGATATTAATCCAATAATAATTATAAAAAAGTCACCATTAACTGCATAACTATTTAAAAAGGCGATGTACAAGTTACTGATGATTTTTTTTTTTTTAATTTATTGTTCTTAATTTCAAATATTACTAATTTAAACTTATGTATTTTAAACTAAATATTTATATTTTCTATCACTTTTACTAAAGGCTTAAGCATAAACTAATGTTTTAATGTATGATAAAGACAATTTCAAATTTTACTTATAAAAATCTATTTTACAAATTATTATTTACATAATAAACAATTTCTTCCTCTACCCAATATAAATCGTAAAACTGTAAAAAAAATTAAATTTAAAACAAATTGTTCTTTATATAAAATTTATAAAATAGTTATGCATGAAAAAACTTAATTCTTCTACAAATTTTTTTTTTCTTTATAACTAAACCCTAGTCTTTATGAAAGAATTTTCTAATAAGTTTTCTTATTTATTAAGTAAGATTTCCTTGAAAACTATTTGGCATAAATTATGAAATCACTGTATAATTTCTGCCTGTATTCCAAAAATTACTTCCTTTTTGAACAAATTAAAAGAAAAAACAAACAAATTTACTCAATACCCATTTAAAGGTGAAAAAGGATTTTAAAACTTTTTTAAGGGACTTTTTTAAGGGGAATTTTCTTTTATTTTCCTTATTTATCTAAAGGCTAAGCAGTGCTAAAACAATAGAATGAATACATGTTCAAACATATTTAAGAATGAAAAACTCACTCGTGTAGAAGAAAAATAATTACAGACCCTACTACTTATATGCATTATTAATTCATATTTATTTCTCGTCTAAAGTATTAATAAATTGTGAATTATCAATATGACTATAAGGTACTCCACATATGAGAAAAACATAAACTTATAGTATAGAACTTTCTCTATGTAAAGCTTAAAAGTTGAAGTGCCTACTTCAATCGTTTAAGTACCTACTTTTATATGTACAATATTGTGTTGTGTATTATTACTTCTCAAAGAAAACAAATGCAAACCACAGTTACACATACAAGAAGAAAATCACACCTTTTTAACATACAACATTTACAAATGATACAAAAATCAAGGCAAACAAACCCATATAACCGCAGCCCAAAGAGAAAACGCAGGATTAAAACAAAAATGTTTAAATTTTTAAACGGAAATTGAAAGAGAGGGAAAAGGAAAGAACATCTGCTTCTTGTATTTTGGGAAAATAAATGTTTCATAAGACAAATATTTATGGTTATTTGTCATAAAGAAAATTGAAAAATTGTTATAAAAAAATAAACGATAAGTAAAAACAAAGAGAACTTTTTCCTTCTCCTTTTTTAATCAAAAAACTTTAAAAGGAAATAATAAGAAAAAAAGTTTGTTTTAAAATAATTTGAAAATTCAACTTAAATGGGTTCATTTGAAAAATTATTATTATTATTATTATTTTTTTTTTTTTTTTTTGGTTTCATTTGATTTCAACATTTCAATTTATAAATTTAAATAATCACGTGTAAGAAATGTGTATAATATTATATACTTTAGGGTAGCCCAAAATAAAAGGTGTCGATGTTTCCAACTCAAATAAAAATTGACTGAAATAATTTGTCATTTGAAGCTGTTTTGAAACTACTCTAATATAATATGTTTATTAAAGTGCCTTGATTTATATGAAGCCAAAAAAATCTCCAAAATATTCCGATTTAATTATTTCGTTAACGTGGGCTGGACCATTTTTAAAATACCAAATTGTTGTCGTGTAATTAAAATTAGTTTTCATTCTCGCGAACATACATTTTAGTAAAATTTTCTATGACTTTATTTTAAATACTATTATATGAAAGTTTAAATATTTTAGACATTTTCCATTGTAATTTTTATTAATACTGAAATAATATTCACTTAACCCTTTAGCTGCACAAGTAATATTTTGTGATTTCAGCTCCATAATTGGTTTATGTCAAATTAGAAGTTAGTTAAGAATATTAATGTTATCAAAATCATACATTTATCATAAAAACTATAAAATTGTGACTAAATTATAAAGATCTCTTTAATTCGATTATTATCACGGTTTTTAAAAAAAAAAAAAAAAAAAAAAATTATTATATTTTTCATAAATTTATCTATATTTAAGTATAATAAATACTTCCATTTATATTACTTATTTGCAAAAATTTTTAATTTTACCTCTTGGGAACTCAGTATAAACCATTCTAATGGTACATTAAAAACCGAAAAATGTCCGAAATATATAAAATTATATATTTGAATAAAGAAAACATAACAAAAAATGTTAGTAAACTATTGATATCCAGCGACTGAAAAGAGACATAACAATTATTAAAATGAATACTCCAGGCCTTTGTATGCTTTTAATACAATTTAAAGTTAATTTTCTTTTAACGAAAATTTTGATAATGATATTGAAAGAAATATGTATTTATAGCGGTGTTTTGAAAATGTTTCAACTCACGTAAATTGAAATATTCAGATGTAATATTTTGGCAATCATACAAGAACAGACCAATCTTCATTTCTGGAGGGGTAGGGACATTTACAACTTTTTTTCATGAGCCTCTTTAATGTATGTTTACCTCTATTAAGTAAAGTTAAATTGTTAAAAACTATTCATTTCATCATTCAACAGTTGCATTATATGATGAAAATATATATAATATTGTACAGAGAAAAATCATATACACACAAATAATTGTCATAAATTTAATTGATATTGCACTTTACGAACCAATGAACTGCGATCATTTATTGAAATCAATCGATTGTAAAACTGCTTTTTTATTTATAATAAATTTAAAAAGGTCATTATATGATCCTCAAGGTTTTTTTATTACATTTATGTCAAAAAATATGCTTATAATTAATTAAAAAGAATTAGTGTAAAATACATTTTTTTTTTTTTTTTTCGTTACAATGTAATTGAATAGGGTTTGTTAAGCTTTTGCAAAAAAAAAAAAAAAAAAATAATAATAAATAATAATAATAATTATTATCAACCGAATACAAAATTTGGAATAAGGTTTTATTCCTATTGTAATTATGCGTTTTTTGCGCTATATCACGTTGATGTGCCCGAAATAGTCAACGTAGTAGATAGTTCCAAAGTTTGGAAAACAAGAGAGAAAATACTTACTTACGCGGGGGATTACTGCGTGAACTTAGTTTTTTTTTTTTAGTTTACTCAATAATATGGATGGAGCATTAAAAATAAATTAAATACAAAAATTTTATGGACTTTACGTAAAAATTGTACTTTTTGTTTTTATATTTTTATATAGCAAATAGCAATTTCTTCAAATCATGGACATATAGATATCAGAATGGCGACGACTATAATTGATTGGGACCAAATATTTAGGTCGAATCTCTTTGAGATCTGAAATCGGGGCACTTTTGTCAAAACACCTTTAGCTTAGACACATCGTGTGGACAGTATAAAATTAATTATAATTAGCATAATAATATGGCGGCGCATCAAAAAATGTCGAAAGATAAAAATTTTATGGACCAAACAATATTTACATGGCACAGTGCCACATTTATCCAAATAAGAACGACAAAAATAGAAAAATAAAGCCTCTCTAATTGAACAATTTTTTCTTGCAGATATAAGTAAACACTTCATATATTAAGGAGAAAAAACTTACAATATTGAGAAATGTCTACAACGCAAATTATGGTCAGTCAAAGTTGATACTTTTTAAATTAGTTTAATTTTCTTATAATAAATATGAAGTGATATGTTATCTTTAAAAAAAAAATGGAAGGTCTGATGTTTGAAAACTACTCTGAACTTATTTAAAAAACTTGTTGCTAAAGAATATTTGTTTAATTTGTTATTTTCTTTTTTGTTTTTCTTTGCATTTGTTTAATTATAATATATAATTGGGGTATTCATACGGTGTGCTATCAAGTCTTATTGTCATAAAATACTAAAGTTTTATGATAGTTTTAAAAAATTGTTGTTGTGCTTCAAAGAAAAAAGTCCTAAAATAATAAGACCTTTTATGATGTAATTATTGTTTTGTCATAACTAAACGGTGTAAATCTAAGTCGAAAGGGAAAAACTCTTCGTCGAGCCGGTGGTAATATTTATAAGTTACCGCCATTGAATATTCGCAATATATACGTAAACATGCTATAAATTTGTGCATAGTTCTATAACTTCAAGATTAATTACATTTTATTAACTTATATAAAAGTTATTAACTTTTATAAAGTTAAATCAAAAAAAAAAATTGAGACATTTAAAAAATAAAAGGAAGAAAATTTTGTTTGTATACTTTAGCTGACTAGCAGCTACCGAACGTATTTAAAATAATTCAGAAAATATTGCCGGCTTAGTCATCGACAACAGCTGTTTATGTTTATGTTTTTAAACAATTTCTTTTGTGCCAAAACATATTTTATAATTTTTATAAAAATGGATTTTTTAGAAGATTCAGGTAATTTTAATTTTATCTTATTTACTTGAATCAGCCATAACAATACCAATATGTATTTTTCGCACAAACCGGATATTATTTCAGATTTTTGACTTGTTTTTGGCATTTTCATTAAAAATATTTGTAATTTTTTATAATTGTATTTTTCATTTATCAGCTGACTCAAATTTGAAATAGCAAACTAACTTATGAGGGTTGCTCACAGCAGTCATATTCTTTCGTGTTATTATTTTATGATATATGACTCTATGACGACCGTGTGAATACCCCAAATATAATTTCTTTTTTATTTAATGCATATTTAAATGCGGGATATAATCATTTGAAACATTTATTGCATGAGTTTTACCACAATATTACCCCATAACATCGTTCAAAAATCATAATGTAAAAAGTGAGCGTGGAAGTAGTTCTATCCCGTCCATTTTTGGTTGGTACATTTATTGGACTATGTGCTAACTGTATACCAAATTTCAGTTTCATATCTCTGCAGCTCTATTTTTGTCGTTCTAATCTGTCTAAATGTAACACTGTGTAGGGGTACAAAAAAAAGGATCACAATATTAAATAGTATTTCGTTATAATAAACTGCGATAAAATATATTTTCGTATACTATATGGAGAAATAACTTTCTAAACTAACTAACTAAAGGTTCAATGCCCATTTTTAGAAAAAAATTTTAAAATCGCGATTTTTATTATAAAGAAATTTTTAAAATTTTTTGGAATAACTCAGTAAGTTTTGATATTACGTGTAATTTTTACCAGATTTATACAAAAACTTCTAGATTGTAAACATTTTTATATGTTCAACTTAAAACCTCTATAACTTTCGCGCCCTCTGCGTAAAATGATTAACGCAAACTGGTTTGAATCACTTTATATTTGTACAAATGGTTCTTAATGTGCCATCAAAAAAATATTTTTTTTTCTGAATTTTTGATAATGACCCATATGTATATATTCCATTATTAGCATTGTATTTATTACATTAAATACGTCCTTGTGGTGGGATTAAATTGAAAAATTATATAAAAATCCCTCCCAAAAAATATGACAAATACATACTTATGTATTTCATTTCATTAAAGTCAAATGTCAAACAAATATTGTCTAATTAAGTTGATGTCTTCTGATACATTTTAAATGCTGTCAGTTAGCTTCGAAATTTCTTTTCATTTAACCATTTTTGCAATCTGTCACATTGTCCTTCACATTTGTCCCCAGAATTTTTGTCATTTTTAACTTCAACAAATGACCTTAGAAATGTGTCCTTTTTTGTATGTATTTCAAAACCAAAAATGTATAAAAACAAACAAAGAAATAAAAGGAATTATATTTCATAAAATAAAGAACCCTTTTTAAAGTAACAAATTTATTTTGAGCGTTTTGTTTTCCTTTTATGTACCTATTTACTATGTATTGATCAAAATTATAGTAGTAGTCTAATTTTACTTGATGACATTCATTTGTCAACAATTTGTTTTTTTTTTTTTTTTTTTTTTTCATTTTGTTTTTATTATTTTATGCGTTGCTGTTTTTTTTGTTTTCAATTAATTTTATGACAATTTATATGTCCCTCCAGACCACAAGTGAAGAGTTTACAAATTAAGACCATCAATTAATTGATTAATATTTGTTTTTTTTTTTTTTTTTTTTCATGTTTATGTATAGAAGTGTGCCTTTTTTAATCATTTAATCACTAAAACAGCAGCCAAATAAAGTTCAAATGTTTTTTTATTGCGGAATGTGGGGTTAGGTCATGAACTAATGAGCCAACCATAATTTGAGGCCAAATTAAAATTTATAAACGTAGACAGACATTTAGATATACATATTGACAATAAGACTAGTACATGGAACGGCCATTAGGAATAATAAAAACTATAAGAAACGAGAGTCATTTTAAAAACAAAATAATGAAAGAATATATTAAAAATTATAAATATTTTTTTTTACTGGTGTAAGAATGAATGTAATATAAAATTGGATAAAAGTGTATGGATAGTTCTAGTAAAAAAAAATGAGTACAATCAAATGACAACTAAACATTTTACCAACACCTATTTAATCCTGCTCCTCAAATTAAACTCATCAAACTTAAACTTTTTATTTATTATTTATCGTAGAAACATAATTTACATTAAAACTTGTTACACCACCCTCGCGACTAATTAAAATATATTGAAATTTAATAAATATCATACTGAATCTCAAAAAGTTTGAGTTCAAAGTTCATGTTAGAGTTTAAATGAATTTATAATCATTAAACTATAATAAGCACAACGTGTCCCTTACCTTTCCAGTTAAAGTGGCATTATGTAGTTCATCCAAAGTGGGACGGTAGGCAGCTTGTATTGACATAATATTACGATAATTATCCAGACGTGGCAAAGCTTCTCTGGTAAAATGTCTAAAACGAAATTCATTAACATAAATTAAAATTTCATATTATTTTCTTTTTTTAGATATAAACTTACCGAAAACTTTTACCATATTTAGTGTCATATTCGTTCTCCAATAGTTCACGATCCTCATTGGAATCATCAGAATCTTCTTCATTTTGTGGTTCCACTTGAAAGCGTGTTGTCTGCAGGTCTTTAAAACGCGAAGGTTTATCCTTGTCACGAAAACTGCTCTTAATAGATTGTCTAAAAAAAAAAAACAAAACCAAAAGTCAGAAAGAACTTATTAAAATTAATATGCAAATATTTCTTATTATAAAATTACTTTGTTTAAAATCATAAAGAAAGAACAAAAAAAACAGAAAGGCATCCTTTTTTTTTTAATAATAACCCAACTAATTTATCAAACCTTCCACAAGGGAGGAATGTAAAAACAAAAAATCTTCATTGCGCCACAAAGAAAAGGAAAATGTGCGATTATTAAAAAAATCTCTTAAAGAAACAAGCAGGGAAACTGTTTTATTTGTTGTTTTAATTAAAGAAAATGTGTGAAGATAACACGTTTTGTTTTTCATAAATTTCTCAATTTTTTTTATTTATTTTTTTTTTTTTTTCGTTGCTGTTAAAGATGAACTTTATTTTAATTCGGTGTTTATTTTTTATTTTCTTTCCTCTATTTACGGTATGTTCTATTTTAAAACAAAATTAAATTTACTTTTTTCGGCAAAAAAAAATCTTCAACCCGCTTAAGATGGAAAAATGTAAAAATGAGATAATACTAATTTTATTTCAAAGGGGTATTTCATATCTTATTTCTTTAATACTGCTGAAAGTAGTAGTGATACTACCATATAGCCAAAAGCTTAACCAGCACTTGATACAATTATAAAATACCCCATATAATTTTCATTTTAGTTTACATATAAATGACTTTACCATTGGCAATCATTTACAACACAACCAACAAAAAAAAAAAAACTTTGTACAAATTAACTTTTATT
Organism: Protophormia terraenovae; assembly: GCA_951394005.1. Classification (NCBI taxonomy): domain Eukaryota; kingdom Metazoa; phylum Arthropoda; class Insecta; order Diptera; family Calliphoridae; genus Protophormia; species Protophormia terraenovae. The sequence goes on along the minus strand of OX596075.1, from coordinate 136,251,733 downwards.
TCTCTACAGATTAAGAGGTTAAGAATAAAAAAAAAAGAGTTAAGAAAAAGGGGGAAATTTAAACAAATTATGACAACAATAAAATAACAAATGAAATATTAAGGTAACTTGTATACATACACTCAAAAAATACTGCTTGCAAAAAAATCTACAGCTATAATCTCTTTACAAATAATTAATTATCAAATTTATTTTACTTAGTGTAAATTAAAAAGAGAAAAAAAAAGGAAAACATTTTCCTTTTAAATCTTAATACAAGATATTTAATGTGTTTAATGATGTTTAAACCCAAATAAATTTAAAATTCTAGGAAAAAGAAAATTAATGTGAATGAAAAAAGTTATGGACTTTTTTAGCATTCATGTATATCCTTTTTTCTTCACACCCTTTGCTAGGAAACGCCTACTGAGTATTTCCGTTTTGTACAGGATACTTTAACAGAAATTAAAAATGTTGATTGAAAACGCAATGTTACACCCACATTAATATTAAGGAAGAAGAAACAAATAAACAGAAGAGTTTATATGAATGAAGAATTGAATTTAAATTGTTAAATTGAATCATGTTTATTATGTTTGAAGTTTCCTTTCAAATTAAATTATATTGAAAAAATTATTAAGTTGTCAAGTTAATGCATTCATAATCATTTTAAAAATATTAAAATAAATTTAACAAGAATCCAAAAATTATAAAAATCTTCCGCGTTATTCCATTAATTGAGCTTGACATTGACATATTTAACCCATTGTGTTATTATAAAGATAAACATATTGGTCTGTCTGTTTTTACTATTTTTACTTTCTTTGGAAAATTTAAATAGAAAAAATATATAAAATGTTGGAAAATAGTAAAACTAACAGAATAACAGACAGACTGATAATAATATATTCGTTTAAAGCCTTTTATGTCATATCTGATTTTATTCACTACACAAATTCAAAGTTCAATTTAATTAACTAAAAACAAAATTATTTTTATTGTAAAGATTCAATAATAAGATTTTGACTTAAATTTCATTTCGCAGAATTTGTTTAATAATGTTAATTTAATTATCAGAAATGAAATGAACATGGTTTAAAATATTATTTTTCCTATTTAGAAGAATAATTCATATAAATTAAAAAGGAATATTCAAATGAGCTTTTAACTACATACATATTTACATGTAAATTATTAGAATGATTCAAATCTAAGGAAATTAAAACTTTTGCTTATAATTGAAACACGATTATAGTAGGTAACTTGGGAAAAAATATATAGTTATTAAATAAACTACAAGAGATTTACTGAAAACACGTTTAATTGACATCACTGATGTTGATCTATACAAAACAACAAAGTACTTGCAACGTTTATGTTTATACAGTACAGGTCGCAATTTTAAAGATATCTTGATGAAATTTGGCACAAATAATTATTTTGAAACAAGGATGAAGCCTATTGAAATTGCTTATGATTGATTCATTATTTCATCTAGCCCCCATACAAATGTCCTTCCGGAATAAGCGTTTAATGATCATAAATGCCTTAAACATAGCAATATTTCAATGAAATTCGGCACAAAGAAATTTTGTATAAGTGTTAATCAATGCCAAATTTCATCAAGATCGATCCATAATTGACCATAGCTCCCATATAAATCCCCTCTTACGGAAATCACTTGAACGTGCAGAAATCCCATACGAATGATAGTATCAAGTTAATATTCGACACAAATAAGTTTTATATAAGTAGAAACAAAGCCAAAATTTATGAGAATCGGTCCATAATTTAACATAGCTTCCATATAAACCTACTTCCGGGAATCGCACTAAAGGGCATAAAATCATATAGATGTTAGTATCAATGTATTGTTCTGTATTTGTATAATTTATTTTACATTTAGTAAATGTGTTGGTCTACAATTGGCCACAGATCTCATTTTTTAGCTCCCACAGAATGGTGAAGGGTACCATCGACTATAGTTTCTCTCTCGTTTTTTTTTTTTTAAGTAACCATCAACTTAAGTTCCGTTTACATTTACGGTAGAGTAATGGAGCCTTAAAAAATAATATATTTATATTCTTCACATTCAGCATTTCTCTTCTTTGTTAGGCTCCTCTTTAAGAATTGAAATCATCAACTACATTCCAAGAAGTTGTATGTTGCACTGATACTGCAAAATTTTATTAATTCACTCTATTGAAATTATTTATTTTGGGAGTTTTCGATGAAAATACAAACAAATTTTAATTTTTGATGATTTCCTTATAACTATTTTAAAATATATATGACTGATTATACAATTTATGTTTAAAAAATACAAGTTAAGTTAATGTTATCATATCTAAAATATGTTTACAACATTTTTTATCAGCTCTAATTTAAAAAAGGTATGTATTTAATAAGTTTTAATAAACTTATTATGTCTAAAATTGTGCAAATTATGTAATTTTACATAGAATTTACTTACTTTGACCACCCTAATATACATAGGGTAAATTGTTTTTGTGTATCAATGTCATGAAAATAAATAATACTTATTTTTCCGAGAATTAAGTTTTTCAAATAAATGTCAAAAATTACAATCATTTGTATATACATCGAAACAGATTATTAAATCAATTTCCAAATTAAAGGCATTAAAATGGATTTATTTTAATTATGTATTTATTTATTCAAAGATAATATAAAATTAAAAAACAAAAATATACATCTAGCGTATCATAAATAATTCGACAGCTTTTTAATGTGAACTTAATAGTTTTAATAAATCTTGAATTACACAGAGCAACTATTATATTTTGAATGTAAATCAATGAGCAAAAATTGGGTTTATTATAGTGGGATAAAGAAATTCTATATTTTCTAAAATTGTATTTACGAAAAATAATTCGTAATGCTATTTAGAAATGACAAATACTAAAAAAACTAAATATATAGTATATTTTAAAATTTTTATCACATATTTAAAAAGAAATTCTTATAAGGAGTGAGATCGAAAAAATCTTAGCACACGTTTTGCCTCTTATATTTAAGCATATTGAAAAGAGCTCCAAACACATCTGGTAGAAAAGCAGCCCGGTTAGCACAGTACTCTGACTATTTTGTGCGAAAAGTTAAAGCCATTATACTCATGTTGTATAATCGACGACGAAACGTATATACTGGCAGATTTTTTGCAGCTTGCGGGTAAACATTTTTATGTTGCTAATGCTCGAGAAAATGTTGAAGATAAATTTAAGACCCAAAAGCAGACAAAATTTCCTAAAAAATTCCCGATTTGGCATGATGTCACTACGGTATTAAAGCTAAGACCAGTGCACAGAGTATCAGAGAGACAGATTTTTGGCCAAAACCCTTTATCGTTGTCGGATATGGAAAAAAAAAATCATATCTCAAGGTTATTGGGCTTGAGGCTGATTCCAAAAATGAGCTAAAAAAAATAAAAATGGCGGAACCAAAATGGCTGCCAAAAGTCTTTAAAAATTGTCTGATACAGCTAAAATTTTGTGTATAGGTAGTTTTAGAGTTACTTAATTTGTAACTGAAATCAGAATTTAAAAAAAACAAAATGGCGGACTTTTTGTTGCCGTATCTTTCTAAAATTAAGTTTTCTGTTTGTTTTTGAGGTTACTGAATTCAAGCAAAAATCAAGTAAGAAAGTTATAGTCGGTCTATTCCTACAATATAACACCCTACACCATTGTGTTTGTGCATTAAAATAATTTTGGAAATTTTCGGAAATGGACCTAATATGAAATTAATTTATATGATTTTTACTAATTTCAAATTTATTTGTGTCAAATATTACAATAATTTATATGCGATTTTGAGAGTTAAAGTGATTTTCGAAAGTGGGATTTATATGGGAGCTATGCTGTACAATATTCTATATGTAAATAATTTAAATTCGAGTTATTTTTGTTATAATTTCCGATTCAGATGTTAATAGATGCGAAAAAAAATTTCAACTTTTGCCCTTTAATAAAATTAATTTCTAACAACATTTTTAACTTTGGTTCCATGCAGAAGTAAATGGAAACATGGCTTTAAATGTTCCTAATAATTTGCCATATTTGTTATTTTCTTATTCTTAAAAATTAATTATGGCCAAAAATCTCTGTGCAGTGGAGAAATATTAGGCTCTTGTGAAGAAAGAATTGAAGAATTTTTAATTTAAATTTTGAAAATTTTTTAAGTGCTTATATTTCTTATATGTGTTTCAAAGGCAATCAAAAGTACAATAATGTCGCAATAATAAAATATGCTAAACTATTCCATTTTGAAATATGCTCTAAAAAGTCATAAGTTCTAGATAATCAAATATATGCTGTAATAAATCGATGCCAAAATTTTTAAAATTTTCTGAAATTAATAAATAATTAACAGTTCATTTGAAGCTCAAGACAAATATGATTTTGCATATAATTGATTGCCTTTAATTTTACCTAACTTTCATCACTTATTATAATTTTGATATAAAAAAAAAAAAAAAAAAAAACATTTAATAAATTTATCATTTTTAAAACTTTAATAACAGTTTCACTGCAGGTTTCAATAGAATATTGGTTGGCATTATAACGAACTAAGATTAAATTACACGTCACTTTACCCCAATCACTCCTATGTATATTATTTTTTAAAAGATTTCTTTAAATTTCTTAATGATACTTCTTCTAAGCCAATTACCTACCAATAATACACATACATACATATAATCTGATTAACTTGAAAATACAAATTTAATTTTTTCTAGAAATTCTATGCAAATATAAGATCAATGAACTTAAATTTTTTTAGATTTATTTTTTTGTCATAGTTGCAAAAATAAAAAAAAAAACATCTCTCAAATTATTGCAATATTATTCTTTTTGTAGAAATTGACATTTCTAACAGTCCTTTATTCCTTTTTTTTTTTTTAACAAAAATACCTTTTTTATTGCAAAAACACAAAACAATGAACTGTGTAAATGAAGAATAATTTCAAATTAAGTTCTTTTTTTACAATTAAATATACAAAATTTTCACATGTCTACAAATGTATGTATATATGTGTGTGTAAAGTGTCATTGTGTTTGTATCTATAGAAATATACAAACATATGAGTTCATTTAACTCATATGTTTAAGGATTTCTTCCTTTTTATTGTCGTACATTGAATTTTACATTTTAATTTATGAGATTTTTTTAGAAATTGTTTCATTATTGCTTATTGGCGATTTATAAAGTTTTTTTTTTTTTTTTTTTTTTTTGTCAGTTTATTTTAAAAAGTTGCTACATTTTTTGTTTTTATTTTTGGCCATAGACCCTTTTAGAAAAATAAAGGTAAACAGTCTACATTTGATATGTTTTTTTTAACATTGACATTTCAATATTTGTTTTTAATAAAAGTTAAAAAATAAAAAAGAATTAAATATATATAAATCTATGTAACAGATGCAACATCAATATTTCAGTAACAAAACAGAATACAATAAACTTTCTTAATCTAAATTTCTGTTATAACTATTAAAAAATTTCAATTCTACACTACACATGCAGTTTTAATGACTCTTATTTACACGTGTATGCAAATGTTTTTTTTTTTTTTTTTTTTAAATAATCATATATTTATTTATACGAGTTCATTTAACTCATATGTTTAAAGACCTTTTCCTTTTATTGTCATATTTATATTTAAAATTATGCATTTTTAATTGTTAAAAATTATGTGGTTTTAAGAAAAAGACAAAAAATATATATTTAATAGCTTGTAGCTATTTATAGAGTTTTTCTTTCATTTATTTTTATTAAAAAAATAAATAAAATTACTTTTTTCTTGCAGATTTTTTTGTTTGAAAAAAAGGACAACAGTCAATATTTAAAACACTTTTTATTTTACTTTATTTTGCTTTATTTAACTTATTTTTCTTTGCGTTTTATAAAAAGAAATGAAAAAAATATTAAAGTATTTCACACACATATAAAAGCATCAATATCAAGGTAACAAAAGAAATCCTAAAAAAAATTTACCAAATATTTCAAATTTATAACATTGACTCTATAGAAATATGCAATGACCTTAAAATAAAAATTGTTTAATTCCTTGAAATATTATTCGCATAAAAAAAATTATTAATCCGTTTAATAAAAATATTTTCAATTTTTTCCCTTTAAAGTCAATTACATTTTTCGATTAGCTGAAAAATATATCAATTATTTATTTATTTATTTATTTATTTCGATAATTGTGGTAAACAAAAAAAATGTCATTTATTTTGCTATTAATTTTTTTTTTTTTTTTTTTTTTTTTTTACTCGTTATTTTCTCTAAACATGACATGTGCTAAACGTTAGAGATTTCATTTCAAAGACAATTTATTAACCAAGACAGAAAAAGTACTCTGACGGCACGTGCAGACAATTGCAAAAAGATTTTTGCCTTAAGACATTTTTTGACAAAATATGAATATTATAAATGGAATGAAAATTAAATAGGGATTAATTTAACCGGCCATTTTTTTTTTTTTTTTTTTCTTAGATGAAGTCACAAAATATTTTCTATGAGTGACATTTTGTCGTAAAATATTTAAGGCGCTTTAAAATATTGCAATACAGTTAATATGAAAAAAATAATTAAATTAAAAATAATTAATGCTAAATTTTATAGAGAACAAACAGTGGAGTTAACATTTTGAAATATTAATTTAGTTAACGAATATTAATTTCTTTGTCAGACATTAATATCTGCAGCATACTTTGTATTAAAACATGGTTGTTTTTGGTATAACTTCTTCAAGACTTAGACCCAAGTTCTCTACAAATATTATAAACTTTATTATTATTTTCAATAAGACCATAATTTTATTTGCAATGACAAACACTGCACAATGGGGACATTTGCAAAATAAATGGTTATAAAACCGGATCTTTGAAAATTGTTGAACCGATGTTGAATAAACTTGGGACATCCATAACGAAGGAGTTATAATATTTTAGATAGCAAAAAAAATGTTTGCACATGTTATGAATGGAGATTTGGTAAATGCAAATGAAGTTACTTCTTTGGCAAAAAAAAAAATTATTTTTGGAGACCTGTTCCAAAATTTTGTATACATATTTTTTTTTAATTTTTTTTTTTTTTTCTATTAAATTAAAAGAATTTTCTTTAACTTAATTAAAAAAAAGTATAGAAAATTTCACCATATTTAAAAAAAAATCTAATTTTTATTTAAAAAATTATTTTTTAAAAACGAAAAACTTTAAGGGCAAAAATGACAAATTAAAATTTTGAAGTCAAATATTTTTTCAACCATAATAGATAATATAGAACAGAAAAAATGTTTTTGTCTTGCTTAGTAAAACTTCCAAATGTTAAATTATTTAAAAACAATTCATATTTGTAAAAGTTACGAGCTTCGATATGTTGTTCACTCTAGACATGATAAATTTAAGCCCACTGTAGCGATTTCCATGTCTCAGTTTCATACTCCACCCAACAAAATTGTGAAAGAATAACTTCTCCTCAATCCATGTCTTATGTTTCATCAAGATCCAGATTTATTACCAATTATTTTCCAAAAGTCCCCACTGTGTACTGTGTTATGTGATTATTATTCATTTGTGGGCACGGTATCGTATGAATAACAATGAATTTAATATTACTCATACTACCCATTGTACTGGTAGCATTTATTCGTTTTAAATAAAGTAATCATATAACAAATACTTTTGTTTATTTTTATTAGGTTTTATTTATTTTTGATTTGCAACGTTTGAATATTTAATGAAAAGTTTCTTCTAAGGCTCATAGAGTTAACAGAAAATCGAGTTAACAAATGAATTATTTGTAAAATTTTAAATTCAATTTGATATATTTAAACAAAAAAAAAAAAAAAACATTGCTATTTAATTCTATAATAAATATTAAAAATAGAACAGGAAAAAAAAAACCATGAGGTAATGATTTTAAATACAGATTTAGGTTCAATAAAAAACAACATCTTATTTACATTTATCTGTAGAATAACAACAACTTTATGGCTGAATTTGTGTTATATTTTATTATACTTTTTTTAATCATTAAAATTAAACATCTCATTTTATATTCGTTAAAACCAAAAGTTATATTTAAAGAAAATAATATTGTTTTCCGTTTCCTTTAGCATTGGTTAGATATGTACGTGATTTATAATACAATGATGCCACAATCATACAGTATTACAATATTATTAGACTTTTAACAATAAATAATTTAACAATCCAAGTTTTTATGGCCAAAACAAAACAACAGCAACAAAAATAAAAGAAAAACTTGAAAATATAATAAAAATTCCAAAAAAGCTATAATTGGACAACAACAAATTAGAATGACAAGTTTGTTTCTTTTTCTTTTTGTGTCCTTAACAAAAAAAATAAAAATTTCTAAGAAATGTACACACACACACATAGTACTCGTACTTACATCTATGTACAACATAAAATTAAACATATAAAATATACTAAAATTGTTACATTAGTACACTTTTTGCAATAAAAAAAAATTTTTCAATGACATACAATTTCATATAGACATACATACGCCTATTTCTACTTAGACATCAACATAAACAAATTTATATTCAGAAGAAACGTTAATAGGAAAAGGAAACCTTGAAAGCTTTGATAAAAACAAACATAATAAATATTAAAATGAATGTACGAAGGATAAAGAGTGAATGAATGTTAAGTAAAAACTTACTATAAAACACAACAACAATAAAATATTCTTCAGTATTAACGGTAAAACTCACAAAAATTAAATGAATGAAATAAAACAAATACAACAATAGCAACAAATATATAAATATACACGCACACAATAATAATATTAATGCGTGACTAAAAATAGTAAATCTCTCTTTCTACTCTTTATAACTCATACTCTCTCGTATAATGATTTAACTGTAATACTTATTAGGGATTAACAATATGGTCAATGTATGTGTGTATATATTAGTAACAGTAAATACATAACAAAAAGAATGTTATAATTACAAAAAATTAACTTTTAGCTTAAAAACAAAAGAATAAAAAAAATACGTTTTGTTAAGTTTTGAAGATTTTGGAAATAGAAACAACATCGTCATTATTATTAGACTTTACTAACTGTTACTTAATTACACACACATACATACCTAACCTCATTGACACACCCACTCATGCACATAAACAAAAATTAATAAATACTCCCACATAAATAAACAAAACAACTTCCTTCATTTAATTACACTTGCAAAAATTAAATGTTAGTTAGAGAATAAGTAAAATAAAATAAATTTAATTTGAAAATTCATTAAAAATTATTTGACTTAAGACAATTTTTATCTGCCTAATAATTTCTTAATATTTAGGCAGATATAAATAAATTTCAATCAATGGCAAAATTCTTAAAATTGTCTGAAACGGATAAATAAATAGCAGTTTAGTTAATTTAAGCCCAAGAAAAAATATAACTGCATACTTTTTTTTTTTTTTTTTTTTTTGCCTGATAATAATTTATTCAAAATTTCTCAATTTATTTTTATTTTCTTCTTTAAATTTTGGACTATTATGTAACTTTCTTTTAACTAAAGACATTTGTTCAAAAATGTTTAAATACTATTTTGTTAATAATAAAACGAGATAAGTATCAATCTTTAAAATTCAAAAAGTCATTAAAAATTGTCTAAAACTTATTGTTGATATTTGTGGTTTCCCTGTTGAAACCGCAAATATGCTCTAAAAAAGGTTTTATGCGCATTAAATATGCATAAAAAAATTGAAAATATGTTCTAAAAACACCAAAATATGCACTTAAAAATTTATTTTTTGACTTAAGTTATGTTAAATGTTATAAAATAAGGCAAAACAGGAAACTATCAACTATGTCGAAATGTGATTCCCTATTTTTTATTATATCACATAAAAATGTTATTGACCTTCCATTTACTTTCCCAAATAATTGTAGTATTATTATTATTTAAAAAATTATAGATATTACAAAAAAAATAATGTTTTTACAACATTAACTGATGCTATTATTTTAAAATACCTTCAGTGAAGATCTGTTAAATGGTTTAAATTAAATAAATTAATCTGCTTTAAAATCTTATTGTCAAAATGTCCAAACATAACAAATATGCACTTACAAATCGATTAAAAATGCTTTATTTGTAATAAAACGGATAAATATTTTGTCGTTGGCTTCATTCATGCAATTTTATATTTGTGGTTTCCATTCTTATCAATAAATCGCTCATGTATTTTATGCAAGGTAGGGAAAAAATCGAATTTCAAACAAAATTTTTTGTTCTTCTTGAATTTAAAGAATTATTTTTAAGAATTTAGAATTTAAATTTAATTTTAAATACATAAAAACTTTTTAAATTCGAGTTACAAAAATAATCTAATTTTTTTTTCTTATTTACTCACAAGAAAAAAATAAATAAAAATATTTTATAGCGATATGACTAGAACAAAAAAGAAAAAGATACTCGAACAAAAAGGTTAATTGCTAAATAATCTATACTTTTTGGTACTCTTTTGTTTTTCTACTGGTGCTTTTTGAATATTCTATAATATTTAATCTAAAATCATGAATTTAAAGATATATTGTCCTAAAAAAAAAAAAAAAAATATATACGCTAACGAAGAAGCGGGTATACTGCTCGTAATCTTTTATAAGTTAAAGTTAGGTTAGATTTTGTTCAATGGCCAGCTAAAATGTAGACAAAAGACGTACTGCTCACTTCGCGCCTGTTGGTCTTGTTATGTTACCCTAAGGAAACATATGCTTCACATGTTCATTTAAAGGTTCGAAACCATCCTGACAGATCAGCCTGATAGCAATTTCAGAGAAATTAAAAAGTAAAACTTTCAATCAGAAATTAAAATTAAATTCGCGATAAAAAAAAAATTTTTTTTAAACGAAAAAAAAGTTGGAGTTCCCCCTACTCTGATTTTATAACAAAGTATTTATATTTAATTTGGTGCCCACTTTTTGGATCAAAAATTAATGTTTAAGTTAATTATTCTATATAAAATCAAGTATATTCTACAATTTTTGTCTAATTAAAAAAATAATAATAAAAATGTATTAAATTTCATTAAACTTTAAAAATTGTAGACAAATTTGATTCCTCTTTTTAATCTTAAAAAATTGCTTTTAATAAAAAAAAACAAGAACACATGTATAGAGTTGAAAGCTTGATTCTTCTATCTCAAACTGTTTAAAAATAAGTAATCTACCAGAGAATAACAGAATTATATATGTATACTATACATTTATACAGACAGATTTTTAAGCATAACTAACAAATTTAAATGCATTGAAAGTTTTCAAAAACAGATTTATGATGCCTTCAAGAATGCCTTTGACGGCATTTATCATTATTTTTTTAATATTATTTATATTTATTCACTTTTGTCAGTGTACATATTTATTCGTTCCTAATTGGATTGTTACATTATTTGTGGCTGGCAAAGAATTATTTTATAGTTTACTAAAGCTCAAATATCTTCAGTCAATGGAGACTGCTTTAATGTTAACAAGGCGACACTCTCAATATTTGGCAACGCAACACAAAAAGTAACAAAAGAGAATTAAGAAAATTATGTTAAGATTTAAAAAAATAACAATAATGGTTAAAGAAAAAATAAATAAATACTTTATAATACATTTGGCCACATAAGTCTTCTTTTATAAATTGAAATCAAATTCTTAAGAAAGCTTAAAAGAAAGTAATAAAAAAATTATTAAGAAATTCCTACTAATAAAACATTTTAAAAGAATTGTTTTAAGTAAAACCACTATTTATTAAAAATACTCCCTCCCACACAATCTAACCACGATACATAAAATGTTAAGATTATAAAAAAGTTTATTAAAAGTTATTTTTTACACTAGACAGGATGCCAATATTTAACAACTGGGTTTGTGATTATGACACAAAATAAATAAACATCAATTTATTATTTTTTTTTTTTTAATTTTTCAAATTTAATTAGATTTAGAATTTCTATGCTAAACATAAAATGACAATAAAAAACACACAAATAAAAGTTGAGTCCTTTTTTATTTTTAGCTCCATAAATTTACAAAAATTATGCAAAATTGACTATTAAAATTATGGCCATTTTTTTTTATCATTTGTTGTGGCAACTTTGTTGTCATCAACAAAAGTAACAGAGTAAGCAACACAAACGTGCACAACAAAATAATGGCAAAAGTTTTCGTATTCATTTAATGTAAATGTTAAGAACTTTATCATAATAGACTTGTTTATATTAACAACAAAAAAATTATTTACAGTCAGGTTACTTACTGACAACAATAAAATTGACACTTTTTGTCATTAAAAGCACCAGGAATTTTGAGATCCTTAAAAAGTCTATGTGGCTACAGTGAAAAAATGTTAATGAAAACAAAAATACTTTTTCATAATCATAATAAAGTTTGCAACTAAAATTATTTGATGGCATTTAATTTTGCTTTAGAAAGCAACACGACTAACAGGTGTCAGTTCTATTTTGGTCGATACTATTTGGTCCTGCTTCTTTTCATTTTTTTTTATGCAACCAAATAATTTCATTCACTTACTTTGATTACAAATTACAATACAAAATGTACTGACCATTAATGGTTTTTATAAATGTCCACCATGTAGCTGTTTGCCCTTAAAACAAATGAAATGAAAAATTCTTTGTTTTAACAGTTACAAGCGTAAAAAAAGGAAACTACTTTGATGTTTATAAATGAATTTCGCCTGCGGATAAAACAAGATTTTTTCCTTTGAATTAATAATATTTTTTTCTTGTTTAAGCGAAAAAAGAAAACACTGCTATAATTAATTTAAAATAAAAACTAAAATTAAATTAAATTATATTTAAAGATGCCAAAAAAGATCCTTACACGAGAAAGCAAAAAACAAACGAGAGAAAAAGATATAGTCGGTCAAGCTCGACCATATGATACCCAACACCATTGTGTACATTATAATTCGACCGATCATAACCAATTTCAATAGGCTTCGTCCCTAGACTGTAAGCAACCTGTGTGCCAAATTTCATTAATTTTTGTTTAAAATTGCGACCTATTGTTTGATTACAAGGACGGTCAGATGGACGGACGGACATCGTTAAATGGACTAAGAAAGTGATTCTAAGCCGATTGGTATAAATTAAGGTGGGTCTTAGACCAATATTTTTGGGTGTTACAAACATCAGCACAAACGCATAATACCCTCCCCACCTATGGTGGTGTAGGGTATAATAATAATAACCATGTAAGAAAGGATAAAATAATTTAAGAAAACTGAGTGGAAATGGTAGCTAGTAAATATCTTAAAATTAAAAAGCTTTTGCGTTTATAAGATAAAATCTGTATTTAAATAACATTAATTTAAATATAAAAAAGAAAATTTTAAATTTTAAATGTTTTAGCACTTTATAACAAATTTCACGACCTTAACAAAGTTTTGTGTTATTTTTCAATATTAAATAATGAAAAATTTGTTATAGTTTTCAACTATTGAAGGAGTAAGTTTGAAGGAGTAAGTTTGTTTGTTAAAAAAAAAAAAAAAAAAAAAAAACAACATAAGCTTAAAGATTTATGAATACAAGGATTATTTTTAAATAAAAGAATATTATATATCGACTAAAAGCTTTCTTTACCCATCAAAAACTTTGCTTTCCTGGTAAGCCAGCAATTGGGAACAAAAATAAACTACTTATTTTTTTGCCTGAATAACTACTTATTTTTGTTCGAGTTGTCCACAAATTCATGGAGTTATTTTTTCAACTTTAGGGGTATTCAAAAATATGTACCTAAACGAAAATAAAATGGGGTTGAACCAACAACCCAACAGCACTCTATCCAATTGATCCACGTTATTGCAGTTCTGCTGTGCTAATAAGCTATTGAGTGCTTATTTATGTAATAGATTAGGCAAATAATAATAACGCCTCACTACCAAGAAACTACTCTAATACTATAACTACTAAAATAATTAGTTGCCATTACCGAAAACCAAAAACTCTTTGCTGGGTATTTAAGCATTAGACCCACTGCTGTTAACAAATAACTTGTTGTAATGTTACAACAAAATAAAAACGTAAATCCTTAAAATACCACGTTAAATACTTTGTTCCGCATACCATAGACATACAACCTACACAAATGATGTTACAACATCTGTGTCACAAAAATATGAATAAAAAAATAAACAACTATAAAAATCTGCGTTTACAATTTTTTTACCACACAAATCACAATTGTAAATTTTTGCACAAAAAAAAATCAATTATATTCAACATTTGACCTTTATTTTGCTTTTATTCCAAGTACACATGTTTTTCAGGTAAATTTTAGACTTAGTATTACATTTCATCTTGCGGGAGAGCCTTTAATTTGTAATGTTGCCACAAACATTTATTACACACACTTGCACCGCAAATATTTATGAATGTTTTTCAACATTTAAGATTATAAACAGCTGTCATAGAAAGGTTTCGCATTTGGTAGTGGGCCAAAATACAAATTTGATTAAAGAATTTAAACAAGCAATTCAAATAATTTATTTTTAAATATTTAAAGGTACAGGAAAAGTAAAAACAATTTTTTTTAATTCATCTTTGCAGTAACTTACCAGCGATTGAAAAATTTTGAAGCCTAAAAATAGTTTAGATTTTTTTTTTTAAATTGGTCTCAAAAAATTCGAAATTTGATTCATTGAAAAAAATTAGCACCGATAACTTGTCACCTTTGTTATTATTCTCAGTACTCTAGAGTAAAGAGAACCGGTTCAAAACTAGTCACGACAGGTTCTCAGGGCTAGTGACCGGTCCCAGTTCCGGAACTTTATGTGAGAGGAAATTCTGTAATTGTTTACTTTTTAAATTATGTTTATTTTTATTTTATAATTTTTTGTTAATGTAGATGGCGGTACCCCGAATCGAACCCATGTTCATGTAATTTATGTTATGTTTTATAGTCTTCAACGCTATCCACTCATCCACTGATTGTTATTGCGCACGAGTTGCTAATTGCGCACTTAACAAGCATGTTATAAATTGACTCTCAACTGTTAAATAGTGAGTGTGTTTGTGTCAACTGGTTCTCAATTGGAACTTTGGTGATGAGTTAGGTGTCAATTGGTACTCAACTGGTACTGAGGGACCGGTCCATTACTGCAATTGACACTAATTTGCCGCAGGGTAACTACACGCAGAGAAAAAATAAGGTTACGGCATGGTCTTTGCAACAATTATATATTTTCATTGTGATGGTAACGATGTTATTGTTTGAATTCTATCATTCAATGTTTACATTCAATAAAAATTTTAATATAATTGGCTATAGAAATTTAATGTTTTTGAATATTTTTACCAGAAACAAAATTTTATTAATATGAAATAATAACATTATTTCTACAACCTTAAATATTTATTATTAATCCATTTCCTTGTTCTTAAATCACATTTTGTTCTCCAACCATTATATTATTATTATTGTTATTATTATTATTCGCATAACAATAAAATTTTACAAACATAATACGTGTACTTTTTAGAAATATAGTTGGTTGAACAAATTATAACATGTTTGTTTTTAATATATTTTGTTTTTAAACTTTATTATAATTCTCATTTAGTTTTTATATATATGAATAAATATAAATATACAATGTTTTATTATATTTGGTAAGATTTAAACGATATAAGCTATTAAGTAACTACTACTAAAGGGATTATTTTATCTTGTATTATCATGCACAACATATGATGGTACAAGTAAATATAATTAATTAATGAACAAATATTGAGTGATCATAATAAGATCTATATATAAAACATATTTGTACGTAATTTTTTATATGTTATGAAATTTTCAATGTAAATAATGAAGCCTAAATCAAAATATGATAAAATCGTAACTTAATATGAGAAAATCAGAGTATAATATTATGAAACTAGATCGTAACATTATAAAATATTTAAATACAAAATGCTAAATCATTTTTATAATCTGAATTGTATGCACTAAATTTTTCGTGTGCAGTCCTTACATAAGTAAATTGTAAGTTTATAAATATAATGACATATTTAATGTCATTCTCTATATTTGAGAACACTGTACAATTGTGGCAAATTGAAATAATATGCATTTAACATATTCTTACTGAAACATTAAAAGACCTTGAAGAATAAAGTATGTTAGTTTTTTTTTTTTTTTTTTTCAAAAGTAAGAAAATCTCCACTAAGAAAGCTGCTACGCTTATATGATTTGCAAATCTTCATAAATATATTCAACAAAATTAAAATATTTTATACCTTTTCATAAGATTTCATTCTTATCTAAATATAAAGAAAGTCAGCATGAAAATGAAATTTCAAGTGAAATGTAGGAAATATTTTCTGATTTCAAAAAGCTAGAAGTAAATAACATAAACAACTTTTTTTATAATGCATACACATGTAAATGCATATTTATTTATAAATTACAAAAGTATTCAACATAGGTTACTAACAGAGCAACCAAAAATATGCTCTAAAAAAGATGTTCATGTGCGAAAAAAAATTCTCTTAAAATCGCAATATATGCCCTTAACAATAAAGAAAACTGTGTTCTCAAAATATAATTTTTCTAACTAAATATTTGGAAAATTTGTTTAAGTGAAAAATATGCAAAATTATGCCCTAAAATAAATATTTTCTATTATGAAAAAATATGCTGAAACAAATCAATGCCGAACTTCGTCAAATTGTCTGTTTCGGATAAATAACTAACAGTTTGGTTTATTTAAAGCTCAGGAAAAAATATTATTTGACATATTTTTGGTTGCCCTGGTTATTGAATAACACAAGCAGATGTTATTTAAAAGAAGACAACCATATATTTTTAAAACATATTTTATATGCTTGTTTGTATCTACATAATATAATGAGATTTTCCTATATTTTTTATCCTTGAGAAGTAAGAAATGCTAACCAACCTTTTAGTAACAATATTACTCTTTGTTAAATAATTTGCTAAATTGTTTTTATAATGCACATTACTGCGCATTTGGTTTATCATTTCTACATACATAGTTTAACTTTTTAACAGCCACTTAAATGACAACATTTAATCATTAAAAAATTTCAACGACGCAGAAAGATAGAAGAAAGAAACAAATTTAACAAAGAAATTCAATAATTTTTTACATCGTTTCATTCAATTTTAAAAAGGATGTCCTTGATATGATTTAACAAATGAGTGTGTCTGCAATTGTGTATTAAGGATTTTTATAACAATTTATAAAATTATATGCAATTGAATTTGTTGCTAATGCTTTTGATGTTGATGAGATAATTTTGTAATCATCAACATATGTTCTTGAATTATCCATCATAGTAAAATATTTAAAGCAAGATTTTTCAAATAAAGTAACTATTTACTTTACAGAGAGAAAGTAAATATAAAAAGACAAAAAGAATTAGATTTTCATCTTATACCCTAATGACCTTTATTTGCCTTTTTAAGTAAAGGGTTGGTAATTTTACACAAAAATTGTGTCATGGATACAAACAGATTTTAAGATTTTTTCTGCTTCAGTTTCTGTTTTAAGTTTGTACAATTGAGATACACTTGGATAAAAATTGTTCTTAAATTAAAGGAATTTTTGCTGTTTAATTATTAATATGAAGATAAAGACAGATGTCACTGAAGAACTTAGTTTACACAAGGAACAAATATGTTAGACAAATCGACTAAAGGTATGTTCAGACCAGTGAAATATTATACCAAAATTAAGTAACTAGTATTTTCTAACATTTACATTTTTATAAGAAAATATTTTTTACTTATCATTAATCATAGCTGACATTTTATCGAAACTTGTTTGACGCTGATTTCTCTTACAAAACATTTGCAAGATCAAACAACGGCAAACAAGTGTTCACGCAAATTTGGTAAAATATTTGATAAATGTGAACCTTCTTAAGCTTATGAGTTTTAAACAAATTTATATAAAATCAAACATTATTTAAATTTTCAGTGTAGTTTTTATTTTTTTCTTACTACATGATTGCTTTAGGGAACGGAAATCTTTAAACTTATTGTAGTCTTATGTGACATAAAAACATAACATACGAGTAGAAGGATGGTTTCATAAATCATAGGAACTGGATAAATACATGAATGCTTAGTTTATAATTCCAATTTCAAAGTTAATAATTAGGAATGAAGGGGTACCATTTCCCCTTTCTGGTAATTTTTTTACAAAGTTCTAAAGTGATCAAAAAGGCAAAACTAAGCTCCAGATTTCAGATTTCTAAATTTACTATCAAGAAATTGATAGAAGAGGTACCATTCGACAACTTTTATTTAAGTCTTGTCGATATTTGTAAACTTTCTTAGATGCGTTGTCTTTCATTTTGTTCCTTACTATCTATCCTTTTTTTGTTCATATTTTTAAGAATTTCTAGATTTAAAGATTTACCACCATGAAATTGATATGGAATTTAAGAAACATACCTCGTACAAGAAAAACATTTTGTAAAACTATTTTGTTTTAAAAGTACTACAAAGTAACGATTATCCAAAGTGTGCCTTTTGTGGAAAATTATTTTGATTTTAATTTTTTTTTTTTATTTTGTTTTTAAAAAAATTTTATTTTTTTCCTGCCACAGAAGTTTTAACTGAAAAGTTGTTTAACAAAAAAAAAGTTAAAATTGTATGTATCTTAAACAAACAGATATTTGATTTTAAAATACTTTTGTTTCATACTTATTTGTACTTGAATTTATTTACTACACAAAACTTTAGTACTTTATTACATAAAGTTTTGAAAATCTCCCTTTACTTCCTTTTGTCCTAATGTTGTGGTTCATTTTTTGTAGAAAATTAAAATTTATTGTATTGAAAGCAAAAATAAACGAGTGTGTGAAAAGTTAACTGCAAATGGTGTAATTAAGTCTGGCTTATAAATTGCCTTTGTGGCCAAAAAGTTTTACCATAAATGTTTTAAATTTTATGTGATTTCTAGAATTTATGTTGTAGGAATTAATACAGTCATAAATTTAAATTAGAGTAATAAAGGAATTAAAAAGAAATGGAACAAAGCCTTTGAGAATATCCGTATACACAAATATGGAAAACTTCATTTGTAACATAATCTATAGCATAATGGAACTTAATGATCCGATTAAAATTTCCCTGTTATAAATGAAGTAAATTGGAATTTAAATTCCTGGATGCAAATAAAAGCAAATCAATTAAGTGGCTTTAATATAAGTGCATACATACAATAAGAATTACCATAGTAATTTATCGAATATAATTCTTAGATAAATGTATAAATTTACTAGTTAATTAACTTGTACTCGTACTAAGCTACTAATTGTTTCCTTTTTATTTTAATATTTCAATTAAAATATCACATAAAATTCCTACAACACAATTAAATTTTTAGTAAGAATTAAATTAAATTGATATGTATGAAAATAATATGCTATTTTTGAAATTGTTTTTTTCTTAAAAAATTGCAGAAAAACTGTGGTTACATTAAAAAAAACATTCCAAACGTTTAGTACGAAAAATTTCTAAAATATGCCTACTATAAATTTACCTCAAACTTATTTTGAAGTGCAACAAAACTTTTGTGTAATTACAACATAATTATTCTCAGAATAACATTGATATTGCTTTACAATTTTAATTAAAAAAAATAATTTAAATTCCATATTTGTAAAATTTTCAATAAATTTCAATTTCGGTTGGTTTTGTGACATTTTTTACTCAAAAACTTCTAATTAAAAACAATAAAATGTAATAACTGCTATAAAATAATTTTATTTTATAATATTTAAGTAATTTCTTAAAAACTAATTAGTAAATTAAATAAAATCAACTAATTAAACATTTTTGATAAAAGTTCTTAGCAAGTATAGTTAAACAACTTATAATAAATGGATTTAAGTATAGCCGGTGAACAATTTTACTTTATATCAGAGTAGGAAGAACACTAATTTTTTTAATTCGTTCGGAACATAATTTTTATCAGCGAATTTAATCCTAATTTTTAGACTGAATTTAATTTTTTTGTTTGCAAAATTTAATTTTTAAATTTGTTTGAAGATCAAAAATTGTATTTTCGAAAAAAAAAAAATTATTCAGGAATTAACCCGAAACGAATTAAAGTCGTGTAACGGTATAGAAATTTTTTGACTTATGTTGAATGAAAGATGTGTGGATGTTTAAAACATTTGTGTGTTTAAGAAAGCTGCAGTTTTTTTTGGTTTTTTGTTTTGTTACTGCTGAATGGTTTAAAATAAAATAAAAACACAATGTTTATGGCAGTAGTTAATGGAGTGTGTGTTTTTTATTTGCATATGTATGTATGCATGTAAATATGTATGTAAATACATGGTTTTCAATTGGAAATATGGGAAAATTGTAACTTATTAAGCATTTGTGTATGTCCATATGTACATACACATATACATAAATGTATGTAAGTATGTATGTATGTAAATCAAAAATTTATCAATAAAATTGATTAATTGATATACTTGCATACATACAAACTTACAAATTTGAAATAAAAATATCATTGGAGTTTTTATAGTCATGTTTGTTTTTTCGACAGTTCATACCGCTAAGACTTATTTTTTTACACATATCTACATGTATGTATAAGTGTACATACACACAACGAACCTTTTTTTACTTTTTTTCAACCACTTTTTTGTACACATCATTGTACCATGTGTGTTGCGACCGAACCGTTTGTAATACAAATTAAAAAAAAAAAAGTTTTTTAGATTATTTTCGTAACTTAAATTAAAAAAAGTAAAGAACACAAATTTAATCCAAAAAGTGAATTTTAATTTTAAATTTACGAATAATATTAATAAGAGCGAATAAAAACTTAAAATTAAATTCCAAATCCGAATTTTTCCATACCTTGCTTTATATATATTGGACATTTGAGGAGCCGCAGAACAAAACGTACTTTTTTGCATTTTTTCGGAAATTGCTTTTTTGTTATTTTTGTATTCAATGGTTCGAAGTCTACCAGAAAAAACTTTGTTAGTATAATTTTTTCATTTTTTTCTGCATAAAATTTACTTTTTGCACAACAAAGCGTACTTTTTTCACATATTTTTTTATTTAAAGAGATATATTTTTCATAAGAAATAAAATTTTTGTTAGTTGTTTTGATTCAAAATTTTTTGCGAACAGTATTTTTGGATAATTTAATACATCCTTAAAAATATTTCATTTATAACACAAAGAAATTATACACTTTTCCAAATTTTTTTTTAACAAAACGTACTTTTTCACATTTAAAAGTCCTTTGATCTAACACACCCTTAAGATTAGTTGTGGTGAACTGATGCCGTTCGTTGCTTTTATGGAAAGGAGAACGCTTTTTACCATTTCCAGATTCAAACAGCTTTGTAAAGGAAAGAAAAAATTAATTCTCAATTTCCCAGCAAAATGAAATAATGAAAAAGTGCGTTTTATTCTACGACTCCTCATTTATTGAAAAAACAACACAACTTTTCTTTCTTGTGGCTGGGGTATGTTACATCCCCACCTAGTGCAGCAAGAGAAAGAAAAAAAACTTAAAAACAAATAAAAATCATTTTTACTTCAGACACAAAACCAATTGATGGAATGTCTGACAAAATATTGTGATTATTTTTTCACAGAATGTAGGATTTTTTCCTCTCTTTTATTCATGTTCAATATTTTTCTTGATAAAATGAAGAATAAAAAGTCATAGACATAGATTAACATAGATATGAAACTTCTAAAAAAGTTATTTTGACATTTGAACTTTTTGAGAAGTGTTGTGTTGTTTTTGTTCTTAAGCATTTTTCACACAAATACATTATTAAAACATACATATGTATTTCAGTTTTTTACTATATTTTTAAGCAGACTGACATGAAAAATTTAATCAGAAAAACCAGACAAATTGACTTCGACAGTATGACACAGTTTATCAATATTAAAAAAAGAAAATAAAACAATTCATTACTTAATGTTTAGAGAGTTTATAAATGTTAAATGTTAAGCAAAATACATATAGAGACATTATTGATGACTTTTAGGGCCTCATTTTGTAAAACAAAACGTATCAAACGTTCAAAATTTGTATGAAGTATACTGGAAAATATAAAATTTGTTCAAACGTTTGTAGTTTCGTTTTACAAAATGAGGCCTTTAATTTCCTCTGAAGATAATATGAAATATATTCAAAACGTAAAAAATCACATCGTTTAAATTATATATGTATATTTTAAAATAAATTAAAATGCAACTACAATTAGAGATTACAACCCGGAATTTCCCGTCCCGGGATTCTCGGGAAATTTGCTATTTTTCTTATCCCGCCTTCCCGGAAATTTTGTTCGGGATTCCCGGGAATTTTAAAATCACTTAAGTGGAAGAAAACAGCATGAATTTTAACAAGAACTTATATATGTGAGCAATGTTTTAAAAAAGATTAAGCTAAAAATCCAGGTGGGACCTATATCTTAACCACAATATCATTAATAAGGTTTTATATACAATCCATTAGATGATTTATATGGAATGACTCTACTCTAGCATGAATTCAATTCAATTTATCTTAATAAAATATTAGTACTAAAACACAGCAAGTGAAAAAGTATATACATATGTTTGAAACAATCATGTAGACATCTTAAACATATATTATAATTAGTTAGTAATACGAACAACATGCTAAACTTATAAAAATTTATCAAAATATTAAGAAAGAATATAAAAAGTATGTAGTGAATTCTAAGTGCTTTTTGTTATTTCTGAAACGCTATAAAATAATAGGTTTATGCACTAAGGAAACTCTAATGATACCCAATTAAATGTGATTATCTTTATTTTTGAAAGAAAAATTTATGTTGAGTTCTTATCCACTTTGGAATAATTTGCGGTCTTGTCTCACAAAGTCATTTTTTACTTTGGACACGTACTAATCTATGTGCTACACAGATGTTTTCAGATATATTCAAAATGCCTTTACAATATTTTAAAGTATCGGAGATCTACTAAAGCCTGATTTATTTGGAGCATAAAACGTCTTTAAATAGTTTAGTTTTTTTTTTTTATAACATAGTACTTCCGTCTCTGACCAGTATAAGAACTGCGAAAAAGGATTATTAGTTTCTGAGTTATTACATTTTGAAAACGACAAAAAGCACTTCGGACCACCCTTTAACAAAAAGAGAAAAACAAATTGTAATAAAATTTTATTTTATTTCGATGACCGTGTAGGAAATTGATATTAGTTCAAGATATTATATATGATGTTCAAAACTTTATGAAGGTACGTTAAAATTTTAGATATATTTTTGAAATTACTCCAAAGGTTTTCGGAAAGACGATCTGCTTAATATTGTATCGATATCCACAAAGCTCTCTCACGACAGCATTCACACGACTTGATTAATCAGTAAAGCAATTGATCAAATTTCTTTTTCTTAGTACATTTACAATTCTGTTTTAAATCTGCTAATGCAAGAATACATATCCCTTTGGGTTTAAGTTGTTCAACTAATGAGAGTCATTTTACTTATAGTTTTTAATCCGGGATCCCGGGAAGTCGAAAAATTTTTCCCGTTATCCCGGGAAATCTTATGTGTGTTATGAAATCATGAGATGGCCATTTTTGTTTATCGAAAACTAAAGGTGTTAGAAATAAAATTTTTGGTAAAAATTGGACTATACATACATATTAGGGTAGGTCAATTCTTTTTGAAGATAAGCGTATAGCATAAATGTAATCTACAATAAATTCTAAGAAAACTTGTCTAAGAAGCTATGGGTCTAAAATCAAAACTTAGCTCGCGCCGAGAGACATGGAATTTGGGAAAATCTTTCAATTTAACAACAGTGTTTTGATATAATTGCTGCTATCTCAAAAACTACTCAAGGTACAGATCTGAATTACGTTTCAAATAATAGGTAATGAGAGCACCTTCAAAATGGCATTCCACATTTTTTTATAAATAAATGTTAAAGGTCATTTGTTAAACCTTACGTATTGGAAAGCTATATCTCGAACGCTATTTTGAATATTTTACTACTTAAGTTTTTAGAATAGAGAGTTGCTTGGGTGCTGAGATATTTTAAAACATAGTGGCAGGTAAATAAAACATTGTATTTTCCTTGGAAAAAAATATTTGTTTTTTCTTTAAGAATTTTTTGTCAAAATACTTTTTCTAAATGTTTTTTGCTGATTTCGATTTTGGTATACGCCTGTCACTTTTTTTCTCACTCGAACAAATTGGCCCACCCTAATACATATATTTATTTATGATATCTTACAAATAAAGAGTTAAAAAGCGAAGACTATCTTCAAACGTTACAACTGTAATTCAAATTATAAATAAGTATTGCCAAAAAATTTTTAAAAAATGTTAAACTGATTAAAATTCGTAAAAGCTGTTTATAGAGATTTTAAATATTACAATCCTTTGAAAATCTTTTTAGTTGATTTGATGCAGTTAAAAAATTATCAAAATGCCAAAAAAATAAAAATTTAGAATTAATTTTTCTTTTTAAAAATGATACCTCTGATAAAGGACGTCAAATTAAAATGTTTGACTTTAAAAAAGTATTTTTGGAAATGTGTATACCCAATAAACCAAACGATATCATAACGATATCGAAACGATATTATCTAGGTGATAAAAATTATCACTACTGATAATCGTTTTCGAATCTAAAACGATAGTTTTTACGGACTAAAGTGTACCTTTCATTATAATATCATTTTTCCATAAAATTATGATATCGTTTTCGATTTCGTAATTTCCAAAAATAACGATAGTAAAATCGTCTGTACCAAATTTTGTTCTGAATGATTTTAGTATTAAAAAAATATATGTTTTTTGGAATTAAATACTTATGCTAAATATAATGTGCTGAAATAAGAAAGTCCTAAATATACAAAAAAACATAAAACATTCATCATACACAACATTCATACATATTTGATGCAAATATCATCAATTTAATATTTGCAAGCATGGTTATTCCTAAAGCACATATTTTAGCAATTACGTACCTCAAAACCATTGAAATATGTTAATTAATCGTCAATCTATTCCCATTTATTTTCATTTTGTTTATGTTGATGAAAATTTTTTAATTTTAATATTTTTATTTTGAAGTTTTTTCCAAATGTTTATGTTTTTTATTTTATTAGAAACAAAATTTTGGAAATTTAGATATCACAATAATATCGTTTTCAGCAATACGATATGATATTATAATAGGCACCTAAGATGATATCGTTTTCGCTATCATATCGTTCTATGGTTTATTGGGTATTTAAATGTTTATTTTCTTTTTTTATTTTATATTTACAAGAAAGAATTAATCACGCATAAAACTGATACTATAAATATGTAGATTTTTAAAAAACTAATTAATTAATTTCAAGCAAACTATTATTAAACACCAGGGTATTCAGTGTCTTAAGTGTCAAATAAACTTTTGAACGAATATTAAATTAATTTTTCTTCTAAATTAAAAACATGAATATAACAAACAGCCTTTAATAAAATCAAAATTTCAAAAATATTAAAATTTTTGTTTCATTTTTATAAGCTGAATTCAATTTTTATAATGATATGCACTAAATTTTTCGTGCGCAGTCCTTGTATTGAAAAATAATAGATAATTTATTAATGGAAAAATAATTAATTAATGGAAAAATAATGTCTAATAAATTTAAAGCATTTTATTATAAATTTTGATCACAGTATAATATTTTTTTCCTATTATGATAAAAATTGTTTACATTAAAACATAAAAAAAAAAAATTAAAAAAATTAAAAGTAAGCGGATAGGTGTCTGGTACTTTTTCGAAATTCGTATTTTGGTACTTTTTTTGGCAAACTATCTATCTTTTAATCCAGTAAGCATAGAAATAAAATGTGCATCAAATTAGTACCTTATCGAAAATTGGCAAATACAAGTTTGGTACTTTTTGGAAATTCGAAAGTTTAGGGGGTAAAAATCGTACTTGATTTTGGTACTTTTTTCACAAAATATTTTTTTACTGACACATACATATGAATATTTTAACAATAGATCCCAGTTAGGGTTTGCAAATCGATTATAATCGTAATCGTAATCGCAATTAATTGCACCATTTAATCGTAATCGTAATCGCATAATAATAGCTGCGATTATGTGCAACAACAAACTCCAGTTTTATAAGACACTCGCTCTTCCTAAAACTGAGAACGATGTTATGAGTCTTATTTTAAAAGATTATATGACAAAAAAAAATAACTTTTTAAACAGTTGTTCTCTAATGAACTAAATAATAATGAATAATTTAGTCCTATTTTAGACGAGAGGGCTAGTGTTTCAATTTGAATAAACCCAAAGCTGAAAAATTTCGTGTGATTTCATTAAAATGCGCAGCATAATAGAGGCCCATTTAGAAGAGTTTAAAATAATATTTAAAAAAGACATAGTAGTTTGTACTTTAAATGGTGCAGCGTTCAAGGTAAAGTTTGGATATGAAAGCGCTACGGAAACGCAATTATGTCTTGCACATGGAATTCATCTTGCCGTCATGGACGTTATATATGGTAAAGGTCTTATAAATGCATCGGAAAGTGAGTCTGAATGCGATGAAGATATTAATGAAACATATTTGTTTGAGTCTACTCACAAACAATTAAAATTAAACCAAAATATTAATGATTGTTTGGAAGCTGTACGCAAAATTGTTAGATTTTTTACAAAAAATCTTCTATAAAATATTAAATTTTGCAACAAAATATAAAATAAGTATATCAAAAAGAACTTATACTTCACTTAGATACCAAAACACCTTGAATTCTCTTAACCCAATGTTGGAAAGAATACTTCTTTTAAAAGACTGCATTAAAGATAGTTTAGATGAATTGTCATCTCAGAATCTCTTCATTAATAGCAATTTTGAATTAATATCTCAACTTTGTAATGTTTTTTTTACCAGTTAAACTTACAGTTGAAGCTCTTTGCAGATCGAATGCAAATATAATAAAAGCTGAAGGAGAACTATAATTTCTGTATAAAAAACTAGAGCAGCTAATCTAATAGACTTAACATCATACATGTATATTAAATCCATCCACTCAGCCCAGCAAATATTTAATTGTTTATGCTATTAATTTACTGAAAAGATTATATGGGTTTGGAAATGCAAGCAATAACATATGTAATGGCGAAGTATTAGCAGATGATGAGGAGGTAATAGTATGTAATGACAAGGTAGACAGTATAGCATCTGAGTTGCATTCTGAAATTGACAGAGCATTGTCTAAAGAATTTTCTTTATATCGCAAAACAAATCATAAAACTAGGGATGTTTTATTACTTTACAAAGAAATCCTTAACAGAATCCGAGAGAGCGTTTTCTATTGCGGGCAACTTTTGTATTACCCTAATACTATTTATTATTTAATTATATTTTTTAATTGTTTTCTCATTAGATTAAGTGTTATTTTTCCTTTTGTTACGTATTGAATTGTATTTTTGTTTTAAATAAAAATATGGAATAAAAAACGAGATATTAATCGATAATCGCGATTAATCGCTTCATTCTTAATCGATAATCGCGATTATAAGAAATTGCGATTATATGCAAACCCTAATCCCAGTACAATAGAAATTCATTGACATACAATCTTTGTTACATTCAGGGGAAATAAAAGGTAACAAAAAGGGGATAAAATCTTAAATTTAATTTTATTCAAATTAAATAATCCATTTTTTATTATATTAAACTTGTAGTCCTAAGTGACATGTAGTCCTAAGTGAGTGATAATTCACAAGAGGGGAATTTGTAGTACTTTTTTTCTTTTTTTTTGATATTGAATCTAGAAACATGTAATTGGAGATATATGATCCTAAGTGAATGAGAATCCACAACAGGGGACTTTTTTGGGACTTTTTCATTTTTCTAATGGTACTTTTTGAATTTTCTAATTTTCGTTCTTCCATGGTACTTTTTAAATTTTATATAATATTGAACCTACAGTCCAAGTGAATGAGAATTTAGAAAAGAGGATTGATTTGTTGTACTTTTTGTTTTCTTCTATAACATGAAATTAAAAACATTATTATGTGGGTAAGAATTCAAGAGGGGAAGTTTGTGGTACTTTTTCATTCTTGCAAAGGTACTTTTTGAATTTTCTATAATATTGAACCTTCAAATATGAAATTAAAAATATATAGTCCTAAGTGAACAAGAGTCAGAAAAGATGATTTGTAGTACTTTTGCATTATTCTAATGGTGCTTTTTAAATTTTCTATAATATTGAACCTGGGAACATCAAATTAAAGATATATGGGCCTAAGTGAATCAGAATCCATAAGAGGGTACTTTGTGGTACTTTTCTTTATTATATTATTCTTTGAATATTATGTAATAATAATTAACTTTTAAGCGTGGAATTAAAGATATATCGTTCTGAGTTTAGAAAATATAAATAATTTGATAGTTTTTGAAACTTCGAACAATAAAAATGTAAGAAACTGGTAACTAAAAAAAAAGTTTATTGTTCTGTATGCTGACAGAACACAAATATTTCAACTGTTTCCACGGTTGATAGGAATCATAGTTGAATTTTACGGGTTTCTTAATTTTTGGTATTTCATTTCATTTCATTTCATTTTTTTTTTTTTTTCTAAAAAGTTTTTATCTGGTCTATGTAGGAGTACTGCAAGATCGGGTTAAATGCTATCTATATAAAAGTGAATCTTTGTTTGTTATTCCGTCTGTTTTAGAATTTTGTTTCGATGCTTTTATTTTATTTCAATACAATGGGGTAGCGAAGCGCACTGTGTTTATGCTATTAGAAATATTGTTCAAATAGTTATACACAGAAAAAATTATTAAGGTCTTTTTTTCAATTAACATAGTTGTTTCATTTTGCATCGAAATTTAATAAATTAATTCAAGCTAAAATGAAATAAAAATAAAATTTAACTATACTTTTATATCATATATACATTTTTAATTCATACAATCAACTACTTGATTGATTTAATTAATTTATTAATTTGGAATTTTTTTCTGTTTTGTATTTTTTACAGTTTTTAGTAATTGATATAATCATTTTGGTGAGAGGTGCAAATTTAAACAAGTTTATAATTGAATGAATTATTTTCATATATATTTGTTAATTGGTGACTTTTTTCTGTGTAGTTATAAAATTAAAACTTAACACAATTTGAGTTTATAATAGAATGGTTTTTCTTAAAAAGAATCTACGCTAACGAAGATTAGATATAGCCAAAAATATCCATCCAAACTTGGGTTATTTATGGAAAATTGCTTAATGTATTGAAGTGATTCTTCGTCATTAATTGGTTATTCAAAACAAACTATACGGTTTACTCGTTATTCGAAAATTTACAATTTTAAATTCTTCCAACAGTTAATCGACCAAAAGTAATCGGATAACCAAAAAACGGATAATCGAGCGAATACCCTATGAAAATTGCATCTCCTCATTTCTTTAAACACAAAAATAAACTTGATCAATACGCATCATTTGAGTGGTCTTCCTACAATATTGTTTTTAATGAGAAAATTTAATGTAAATATGTAATTAAATGTGTATTTAATTATATACATATTTACTTTATTATATACCTACAGTGGGGAGCACAAATGAGTACATGTTTGTAATTTGTGTATTTGACATTGCATAAAAATTAAAATAATAAAGCAAATCCAGAAATGTTTTTTTTTTAATTTATTTTATGTTTAGTAATTAATAAACTACATTATAATTTAATAAAACAAAAGCATCAAGCTCTAAGAAAAAATCCAACAAAACGAAAACAACTCGCATGTACTCAGTTTTGCACCTGAGGGATTTTATAGTATTTTTAAAATATTTTTTACAACAATAGAAATATATTGGAATATAATATAGTGTAGTTTATAGATATGGGTCAGTAGATTATTATACCATTTATAGAATTGGTTTTTTCTATTACATATGATGCATGAAGATTTTACGGGTTTTATAACTTTTTCAAATAGATTCCACAAATTTTATCCGATTTTATCAAGCGATACCTTTTTGTTTTTCCAATGAAGTATAGAATTAGATAGTGTATTAAAAAAAAGTATGTCTTTAATAAAGAGTGGTTCAAAAATAGATGTAAATTCAAAATAATAGAAGAAAAATTTCAAAAACTGCATTTGTGTCTTAAATATCCAACATAGTTTAGCTGTTAATATATACTTTTTAAAAAGGATAATTTCTTGTCTTTCTAATGCAGTTTAAAAAATTTAATTTGGTCAACTGGTATTTTATATACAACAATTTTAGTCCGCGAAGTCCGGAAAATCGGGTTTTCGGATATAGCTCCTGATTTTAAAGGTATATTTAAAATTCTAAAAATGGTATAATAATCTACTGACCCATATCTATAAACTACACTGTATTATATTCCAATATATTTTTATTGTTGTAAAAGAAATATTTTTAAAATACTATAAAATCCCTCAGGTGCAAAACTGAGTACATGCGAGATGTTTTCGTTTTGTTGGAGCTTGGTGCTTTTGTTTTTAAATTATAATGTATTTTATTAATTACTAAACATAAAATAAATTAAAGAAAACATTTCTGGATTTGCTTTATTATTTTAATTTTTATGCAAATGTCAAATGCACAAATTACAAACATGTACTCATTTGTGCTCCCCACTGTACATATGTATAGTTAAAAGTTCATTTTTTCACTTACAGGAAAAAATTAATTATGCATAAAACTGATAAATAAATGCTTTAAAAGTTAATCAATTAATTAATTACAAGCAAACTATTATAATACAATTAACTACTTTAACAGTTGTGTGCTTGTTTTGACAAAAATTACCTCTCCTGTCTTTAAAAACCAAAAAAAAAATATATAATAATAATTATGAAAGTTTTAAGATTTTAAATTTTTAGTCTATTCTACAGCTGAAAAAAGAATATACTTCAAACTAACTACTAAACTGGTTATACTATATATAATGATCCTTGTATCATATTGACATCACTCAGCACTGAAGCCTTTTGTTTGTTTGTATGTATGTATGTATGTATGTATAAAAGTAAACTATTAACTAAAACCATATTTGGTAGTAGCTTTACTATGATAAAAACTATTCATAGTTCAAGATTTAAAGGTGCTTTTTTCAAATTATCGTGATGATAGCCACAAATTGTGGAATAAATATTAATACTATTTTACATACCTTTGTGTTCGAAGCTGTTGTTGTGCTTTTAACATTTGTGAGGCATCCTCATTAAACTGATCATCCTCAAGGGGTTCCCCATCAATTCCTGTTAAACGACGATAGACTTCATGAGGCACATCATCAGCAGCGGCACTGCCACCAGCGGCATTCGTGGAGGCTGCTTTGTCATTGTTGTTTTTGTGGTTGACTGGATTTACTTGAAAGCGATTTGGTGGTCTATCGACCGACCCCAACTCAAACGAAGAATAATCTGACATTATGTTGTTTTTCGTTGTTCGAAAGGTGAGTTGGTTGGGGGTTGGTTTTAAAAACAGTAGTTTTTAACTATTGTTTGCTTATAGTATGGCGGCTGGTGGTATTGATGGGGGTTACGATGACTTTTACTGTGTAAAATTGTGTTCAATTTAATTCTAAAAATGTTGAATTTTTGTGGCTCCCTTGAGACATTCAAACGAAAATAAAAAATTGAAAATTTTTACAATGATATTTTCTTGTATTGTGGTTGGTGTTTTCAAAGATGCTGAAGATGATGATGTTTTGTCAACAATGCCAGTTCGTCGTCAGTTAGACACACATACACACATATGTATACATACAACCAAAAATGCCAACTATGACAATTTAGTTGTTGTTAAGATGCTAAAGAATCTCTTTTTGTGATTGCTGCTGTTGTTGTTGTTGTATTATATAGTTTAATTGATACTTATTATTGAAAATGGCTTCTTTCTGTAAGATTTCTTTTTAAGTTTTATTTTTTCTGGGGTTTTTTGATTTTCTTAAGTTCGACTTATCCAGTGTGAAAAAGATTTTTTCTTAGTAACAACAAAAAATAATGGGAAATAATACTAAAATAAGCTGTCAATACTATTGTTATTATTATTATTGTTGTTGCTGTTTTTTGTTGTTATATTTTGTGACAGCATTGATTTTTTTTAAGTTTTTTTTTTTTTTCTCTTCCGCTTTTTTGCTCTTTTATTTTTTACAAACGTAAATAAACGTTAATATTTATGAAAACATGTTACAATGTTGTTGTTATTATTATTGTTGTTGTTGTTATTATTGTAAATTGTTATTGTTTTTAATATAGTGATGGTCACTTGAAGGGGTTGGTTGTCGGTAGTTCGATTTGCTTGTGTAGGGTTTGTTTATTTTACTGACCTCTACAAAGGTGACCATTTAGAAATAAAATAATATGGTTTTTAATTTTAAAATCTGCAAAGAAAAAAATAATAAATATAAATATTAAAGTATTTATTTCTTTTCAACGTATCTTAGATTTATAATATTGGTCACAGTAAATAAGCCCAAAGAGAGACAGGGAACAGGGTTCTTTTCAAAATTTTATTTTCTTTATTTTATTTTCAAGAAAAACTAATGCAATAAAAGTACATATAAAATTTAATTGGTTAGCTTGAATTTCTTTTAGATTAAATACATTCTGCTGCAATATTCTCGAGAATTGACGTTAGTTATACATCAGTTTAAAAATTTCCAATATATCCTTAACACTTTTAATTATGCTCAAAGAACTGATTTAGGGTAGGTTTCCATACAATTGTTTACGTTATTCTATTATTCTGTTATTGATTTTTTTTATTTGAGAAAGTAGACTAATAAGGCTTTTCAACCAAACCTTTTTTTTTAATTGGTCAAATACTGTAGAACTTATTCGATTTTTCCTGGAATAACTTTCCATACATTTTTAAGAATTGCCTCAAAAAGTATGCACCAAATAAATCATAAAATAAAACATCAGCACTTAAATTGCATAAACAATTTAAAGATACATTTAAGAAAATGTTGAATAACTTTTTGAGTTTTTAAACGAATTTAATGAGAGCGTCTCATTCTATTCTTAACAAAATATCAATTAATATTTTTTTTACAAAGTAGAAAAAAATAAAAAATAGTATAATTTTGTAGCAGAGTGTTATTTGTAATACATACTTTTTAAAAGCTAAAGCTTTCAAAGCAGTGAACTTAAACTAGTTTAAAATTTATGTTTTTAAATCAAATTATAAACCATTTACTAAAAAAAAATAATTTAGCAGAAATGAAATTAATTTGGATAATAATTCTTTTTTTTTAGATAATACTTCATTTAATCCTCAACAAAATTTATTATAATTTACATTTTGAAGTTGTTGTGTTATTTCATAGTGATTAGGTAAAAAAAACTTTGATAGGCTTATAAACAAAAATTTCATACAAGTTTATACATACATATGCATGTATAACATTTATTTTGCCTTACAAGAACAACGTAATTGATTTAAAGGCACTTAACAAAAAAAGTAAACGTACAAAAGAATTTATTTTCAAATAATTCTTTCAATATGATAAACTACCTCTGTCAAATAATTATATGTGCAATATTTGTTTTCTGGTTTTTATATATTCCAAGAGTGATATACATTTCTTTGGTTTACAATTTTTTTCATTCTTACCTAATGTCCCTATTTGCAAAATTTTAGGTTCCTCTTGCCATTGTATTTAAAGTACTGTTAAAACAAACATATCATTCTCTAAATTTTAATAGAAAATAATTATATGTGCAAATTGAAATGTTTACTCAACAGACTGACATGAAGTCCGCAGTTTGAACCGTTTAACCAATTAAAGTTAAAATTAAAGTTATTCGGGGAATATTTAAAATGATTAGACCTAAAATACCAAAATTTATTTTTTTTTTTTTTAATTTATAGCCAAAATATGTCACCAGGTCATGAACTGTCAGTTGAAGTGCTGAAATCATGAAAGTAAGACGACAATTTATGTAAAATTCCAAAAAATGGTGTACACAGAAAATGTTTATCATAATACTGTTGAAAATTTTCAAAAAATCTGAGAAATTGCTATCATTCTAGGAGCGGTAACCCATAATCAATTGCTGATTAGCGGGGCTTAAGGAAATTTTTCGAAGAAAAACAACATGCGTTACAGCAAAATAACGGCCAAATAAACGGGTTTTAATAATTGGACGTGAGCATACAATAATAAAAGAGGTTTTAGATTAAAATTTATGACCTTTGGGTGGCAAAAACATAACATAATAGAGCGTTACAAAAATCCAAACGCAGGATTTTATGATAAATGTAATTTTTGTTTAAAAACTTAAATTACACCATGAGTTTATGTGCATAAGGGATAAAAAATATTATATTTAAATTATCCAAGTGTTTATCAAAAATATTACATGGGTATTCGACGTCTACAAAAGACATCCTTGAAGCGTAATCATAGTGTCGAATCGCACATAATATAAGTCAATTTTAGTTCTAGATAGAAGTTGAAAATATTTATTGGACGTAGCTAAATTAGTTCACAGCACAACATAAATTTACTGGACAAAAAATCCAATAGCTTCGTTGATGAATTTCCTACAAAAATTAGATTTTTCAGTAAATTAATGTGACGACGTTACTATATCGGGCCTCAAAATCGATTGTTAAGTCACAAAATATTATATTTCTGGAGCAACCAGTAATGATCCTCAGACCTTCATGACATAAGGATTTCCAAAGAATACTGTATGCTGAGATATATTTAGATTCAGAGCTATATGACAATATCAAATGTTTCAAATTGATTTTGTATAAGTATACTACAGTTTTGACCTATATATATGTAAAGCAAAAAGGACGAATCGGTATAACGATGGATGCATCTGGTAACGTTATATTAGGATAACACAATTCCTTAACAACTTTCATGAATATTGAAAATTAACTTTATTTAAATAAAGGATTTTTATAAAATTCTTGTCGTGCACATATAATTATTTTCTATGAACAATTTTAAAATCAATTAAATTTTGCGACAAAATACACATAAGAAATAAATTTTTCATTTGACTTATAAAGCTCTAATAAACATTAAAAATATAAAAAAGATTTGAATTTGAAAATCCTATTTTTGAAAAAAATAAATTACTTTATAGGTATGCACATATAATTATTTGACTGGGGTACTATACATCCATACCTATAATGTAGTAATATAACATTTAATTATATACTTTATTGTTGTATGCTTACTTTTTCTATTGTCTGTTAATAAATAAAATTTTCTCGACAATCCGTACTCCCACATCCACATATTGACCCAAAAGTTTTAAAATATTATGCATATTTGGTAGTAAGTATTCTTTTTTGTTTCCATTATAAATTTAAATAAAAAACAAACGTAGGTAAATGAAAACTATATAAATATTTGTTTGATTTTTAAAATAAGCTTAAAGTAAAAGTTTAAATGACTTTTTTCATAGCCACACAAAATTTAAAGTAATATAAAAGCGATTAAATATTTGAATAAAATAAATACAACCATATATGCAAATTAAAAAATTGCATATTACGCAGTTTTTTACGAAAATATTTTATACAAAACCAATATATATAACATTTAACAGAATATTTTCAAATCGAAGGGTTACACAAAAAAAGTACTTAAAGCATAAAGCACAAGCTTTGCCTTTAAACTTATGAGTTACTTATAATAAAATGTATATTTTTTATTATTTAAATATCTAAAACAATTATATTTTATATTTCCTTGAAAATATATTTTGACACCTTTTAATTTAGCCGACTTCCGTTGGGCCTTTTTAGTAAAAAATCAGAATACACATTTTCTGATCACTCTTGTCAATCGTGCACCTTAATTAAAACCAAACATTTTTTTAGAATTTATTTTTCAAAGAATAATAAGATTTTTTTTTTTTTAATATAAGTACAACTGGTCATAAATTCTATAAATTTATATTTCCTTTTTTTTTTTTTATTTAATTTTTTGTGTGTAGTTTTCAGCGGAAACAAATATTATGCAGATGTTGTAGAATAAAAAACAATAAAAAAAAAATAAACTTTACATCAATCTTGGTTGTTTTTATTTGTAACTAAAATGTAGGTTAGCCGTAATTATCATTGGACATCTATAAATCATTTAACGGCTTTAAGAATATTTATGAATGAGAATTATGGTAAAGTAAATATTCTAAAAGGTTTTACAGATTTTATAAAGCAAAAGCTTTTGGTTTTTCGAAAATAATCATTACACAAGGATAAAAATATAGTTGGACATTGCCACAATAAAATATCATCATTAAAATTTTCTTTTATAATATTATATCACTAAAGTAATTTAAATAATTACAGCTATTATATTATGCTTATAGTAATAAATCATTCGTTACCGCAATCAAATTATTTTTGTAGCAAACGTAAAATATGTCACAATTATATATATTTAACTTAGCAATCATGTTATAGTTAAGTAGTAAAACATTCGTTTCTGTAGTTAAATTATTTTTGTAGTAAACATAAAATATGTTTGTTACAAACATTTATATTAAACTCTTTTATATTATTCTACAATTTCAATTATATATAATAGTGATAATAATAATTGTATATTTTTTCTTTGTGTGTAGTTACAACACTCATTTCTTTATATGTAATTACTTTCTACATTACTTTATGTAAATACTTAAATAACGCAGCACCGGTGAAAAGTCATAGTCATTTAGCATTGTACATGATTCAGTTCACTCAAGCATCTATGTTACAAATAATATAAAAAATATTTTGAAATAGTACTACGAAATATTTTTTTGTATACATTTGTATAATAACTGGCGTTAAATTAAGATCTAGTGTTTTTCTGCCATTCAGTAGTGGGAGGAACAATGAAACCATCACAAAAGCAATGGAATAGACTTTTATTTTTTGCAATTGTATGCTAATAAGGTACTTTTTAGCATTTTTATAGTCTGTCCTTGATTTATAAAATTGTTCATTTGTTAGTTTTGTGGAACTATTAAGAGCATTTATGCATTATAATGAAAATTTTTTTATTAAAAAACAAAAGGAAATAGAATTTCAAAAGAAATCTAAGCAATTTAAAATAAATCACTTTCTAGAACTTGTCACCTTTGGTGAAGGATATAAAAGTACTTTAATAAAATATAAAAACGACAGGAAAATAAAAAAGAAATAAAATAAAATTCAAAATTTAATTGAAGTAACAAAATAAAAAAATTAAAAAAATATTTGCATTTTTAATATCTTAGATAAATTCCCTAAACAATTTTGTATCTTGTTTTTAATCTTTTTATTTTTTATTAGAATTTTTGTATTAAAAGAAAAACAATCTTTGTACAAGTTTATATATTTTCGTATTGCCATTTTTCTAACAAGTATTTTATCTACAATTTTAAATTTCATTCATAATAAAATAAAAAAATTCTTTTCCTTATTTTCTTTTTATCATTCAACTCTGACTGTCATTTGTTTTTTCACTTAATTTCATTCATCCATTCATTCATTCACTCAGTCGTTTAAACATTTTTGTTTGCAGTCATTCATACATACACGTACTTACTCGTACACAAAGAACTTATACAAATGTAGAAATATTTCATTCAATAAAATTGCCTTTAGTTGTCATGCATTCTTATTAAATGTTTGAGTTACTCGCAAATTTACAGAGAAGGGATGGAAAATTTAATAAGTTTTGTAATTTTAATTTAGAATAAAAAAACAAAAGTAGCTTACAAATCGTAAAGAAACTATTAAATGATAATTAATTATAACTATATAAATCTCAATCTGACCAGATGAGTCTGTCCAGACCCATGATATTTATTTATCTTTTTTGAAAAAAAAAAAAAAAACAAAAATACTATAAAAGTTTTTAGAGCCCTTTAAAATAAAATTAAGTGAACAAATTACTGTAATTTTACTTTCCATTATCCATCTCTGAACAAATTGTTAAGGGAATAACAAACGAAGAAAGTATAAAAAAAACGTCACATTATTGTGTTTGTGACGTTAGTTGGTGTTCATTCATTCAACATGTGTATCCAACCTCCACCACACACTCACAAACACTTATAAATACAAAAAGTATTAATTTTATTTCATTTTTCCTGTTTCCAGGAATATCCATAATAAGGGCTGTAACAAATTATTTTGTAAAAATTTACCATTTCGTAGAAGTAAAAATTAGTAGACATGATATTTTTTTTTATTATTTTATTATAATAAAATATAATGTTAAATAAATCTTACGTTCTGAAAAAATATTACTTGGTCCATGTGCTGCATAAGATTTCTGAAAGTAATTTGACTGACCCTTGTTATCAGTCACGGCACCAATCTTTTACAATTTACTTAAACTCGTTTTAAAAATTTCCATTTTAAAATCAACTCTGAATTTTTCAAAATAAACTCAATACAATCCTTGAGTAAATAAAATGTGCTGCACAGGGGAATAAAATCTATAAACTTTTCAATTGAAACAGTTCTATACTCAGCTATGCCGAATCTTATATACGCTTCACCCGTGTTGAAATATATAGTACAGAATTGTTTGAATTGTTCCGTTTTAGTGATTTTTTTAAATTTTAGCGATTATTTGGTTATTTTGGTAATTAATTCCGCGTTTTTCCAATTTTTTTAAAGTCTTGCTCACTTTTTCACGTTTTCCTAATTTTTAACGTTTTGATAATTTTTTTCACGTTTTAATTTTTTTTTTTTTTTTTTTTTGCGTTTTAGCGATTTTGTTTCCAATTTGGTTTATCTTTTTTTAAAAAGCTTTAGTTTAATGTTGTTTTATTACTAATCAACGAAAAAACAGATATGTGAATAACGAAGTTCATAACTCCAAGAAGTAAATAAGATGAAAATTGTGAAAATTACAAACGGAATGACAAACTAATATGCATATACCCTTTACAACTATAGTAAAGGGTATAAACAAGAAAAATTTTAAAGAGATATTTCATTAAAATATTTTTAGTTT
This sequence comes from Protophormia terraenovae, assembly GCA_951394005.1. Taxonomy (NCBI): domain Eukaryota; kingdom Metazoa; phylum Arthropoda; class Insecta; order Diptera; family Calliphoridae; genus Protophormia; species Protophormia terraenovae. The sequence goes on along the minus strand of OX596075.1, from coordinate 136,212,667 downwards.
TAAGGTATTTTTGAGAATTTAAACTCTATTCCGGCGGGACATTTGTAAGGGGGCCAGATGAAATAATGGACCGATCACAAATTTCAATAGGCTTCGTCCTTGTGTCATAAAAGTTACACGTGCCAAATTTCATTGAAATATCTTCAAAATTGAGAACTGTACTTTTTGCACAAGGTTTACATGGACAGCCAGCCAGACGGACGGACGGACATCGTTAGATCGATTTAAGGTGGGTGTTGAATAACGTTTTCTATGCGTTACAAACATCAGCATAAACGCATAATACCCCAATCACCTATGGTCGTGTAGGGTATAAAAACTGGAGCCTGTCATGTAAGTAAATGTTAGAGAGAAAAGTATTTGCCAAAATGTATTACATTGGCGCCAACATTATATCATAGACCATAAATAAAAGTAGTATTTGAATAAATTTTAAACATAATTTTGCAAAATAGTTCAATAGTAATGCACACACACATTCCTTCACAAGAGTTTTACATTCTAAAGTGTCGATCGGATAAGCCAAGTCATCATTCAAATTTACAAGTCCATAAGCTTTAAAATGTTATTTTTTTTTTATGATTTGAGTAAAATTCAACAAATTAAATATATTTTCTTTACACTTGAAAATTTTATAGAAACCACGAAATCAAAACGTGCTTTGGATGTAAAACGCATAAATTAAGAAACCTCCCTCTTTTCAAAGGAATTAAATAAAGACATCTATACATATTAAAAATTCTTCTAAATGATTTAATTCTTTACAATCTCTTTACATATGTAAATTTATTATGTATTTTATTTTTCATGCCTATTTTATTTTTACTAGGAAACCGTTTGTGGCTGGTAAATTCAAATTTGCCCTTCTTTCTAATAACAAATGAAAGAAAAGTTTGAATTATGGAAAAAAAATCTTGAAATTTTGTTAAATAAAAAGCATGTGTAATGCACGTACTTTTATTTCAATAACAAATCATATCAATTTAGAACAGTTGGGGAAACAAGAAATAAAGGTATTGTTTTTATTCAAAATACTTTTAATATGATTAAAACCATGATAGAATTACTAAAGGTAAAATCACTAGAAAGTTTGTTCTCATTTTTATTTACCCTGAAAAGTCAAACACATAAATCAAAAGAAAATGTAAAAAAAAAAATTTTAAATAAAACTTCAAATTAGAAAAACAAAAAAAAAAAAAAAAAATATTTTACAACAATTTTCTTTAAAAAAATGTATGCAACTAAATTTTATTCTAACAAATATTCACAAATATATGAATTGTAAATGTCCAGTTGGACAAATGTACGTATTAAAAGTTTACACTGCATGCCAAGGATAGAATTCGGCATTTAAGGAAACAATTTTAATCATATACTTATGTGTGTAAACAAAACATTTTATATTTTTTTTTTTCATTCTTGATTTTTGTTTTTTGCTTTTCATTTTTCAGTTTTTTGACTTAACAAGAAATAAAATTGACGACTCTCTCTAGTGATTCTACCTTCTATTATTATATTATGGATTAAAACAATAAAGAAAAGTAAAAGAACTTCATTATATTTTTATACCCTACACCAACATAGTGTTGAGATTATTATGCGTTAGTGCGTATATTGGTAACGCAAAAAAACATTTCTGAGTCGATTCGTGCATCGTGTCCGTCTAGCTGACCTCGTGCTCAAAGTACAGATTGCATTTTTGAAGAGAATAATTTTTTAATATAAGGAAATTATTTATGATCGGTATTTTATTTTATTTTTTTTTTTTTTTTTTTTGGGTTAAATAAATTTTATATAATTTTTAATTGACTAAATAAATTTTGTATATAAATGTTATTATTTTTTATAAATGTTATTATGAAAACCTCTTATAAAAGACAAGTTTGATAATTCTATAAATCACATATCAAAACTTTTAAAAATCGAACCACAATTAATTGGAAATTCCACATAAGACCCTCCCGAAAATCCCCTTAACGCTTATACTTTCTGATGACCTTGTAATCAATTGCAATAATAAAAAAAACTGGTGTTTGTCATGTAAGTAAATGTTAGAGAGAAAAGTATTTGCCAAAATATATTACATTGGTGCCAACATAGGGTATAATCTCACTTGTTTGTTATTAATTTTGTTTCTTGTGTTGCCAGATATTATATCCACCATCAAAAATGATGGAGGTTTAATGCGTCGAAATAATCATCTAAGACCCAGAAAGGTATATATATTTTGGATCCTCGTGAAAATCTAAGACGATCCGTCTGTTGAAACCAATATAATGCTCGGGGAGGATCACCTAATGGGATGAAAATTTTCTGAAATATGAGCAAAAATTTTTAAAAACTGGATGTCTCTTGTAAATCGATTTTATACTTTTCGAGCGACATATCAGGAATCAATAAAGGGCGTAATCCTTGCACATCCCCCAAAACTTTATATTAGGCTGGTAAAAAAGTTAAAAATGTTGGGAATATAGATTCGGCCATGCCAATTATAACAGTCTCACTTGTTTTTATATTCTTTTAATTTTGTCTGTTTATGATTTTATTTCATTTTATTTGGAAATTTATAATAAAAAAAGAAAAAGAAATCATAAAGAGTGTAAATTTTTTAGAAAGTTATTAGAACCTTAAAAATCATAAATACTTTTCAAGAAAATTAAAAACAATGACACCAATACTTAAGATAAGAAGATTTTTTACGCCTTATGTTTGCTGTCACATTCAAATAGATATAATGACCACATGAAACTCAGAACATATGAAATTTTGTATATTTGTACGCCATTTACTCACTTTTTTTCTTTATGTAATACCTACAAATTACTTATTCTCTTGCATTAAAGATATTCAAATAATTTTATTTTTATTTAAACAATTATTAAATATTTGTTTAAATAAAATTTAAGGAAATTAAACAAAACAACCAACATTTAATTTTTATACCCACCATCAAAAGGGGGTATATTGATTTTGTCATTCCCTGTGTAACATGTCCAAAAAATCATTTAAGGCCCCATAAATTGTTAGGTCCTTAGGGTCCTTGTTAGATTCTGAGTCGATCTAGCTATGTCCGTCCGTTTGTCCGTCTGTTGAAAGCAGGATAGGGCTCAAACGGGACAACCTAGAGGGACGAAATTTGGCTAAAATATTTATCTTATATAAGGTTTGTTTGGTATGAAAATGGGCAAAATCGGTTAATAAAAAAAAAAAAAAAAAAATAAGGGCAAAATACTAAAAAAACACAAGGTGTCCGTTGTAACTTCATTTCATACTTTTCTCATGATATCTCTTAAACAAAAGCATGTACGATTACGAAATTTTGTACACATAGTTCGAGGGTCGTTATAAACTTGGAAGCCAAAAATGGGCATGGTTCGCTCACTTTACGCCCACCTCCCATATAAGGTAAAACGTCAACGAAATTGTGTACAAATAGTTCAAGGATCAATGTAAACTCGAAACAAAAAATGGCCGTGGTCCGCCCACTTTACCGCCCCATATAACGTAAAATTGGGAAAAGTTGATGGTGGGTATATAGATTCGGTCAAGCCGTATATAACATTCTTGCTTGTTTATTTTGAATTTGTTTTCTTCGAAAATCTAAACATTTGTTCTAACTACTAAAACATGTTCTCAGAAAATATAAATATGTAATTGCCTTAAAATGAAAAAAAAAAAATATCATTATATTTAGTTATTTACAATTTATAACATGAAGCAACACTGATTATTACTACGTTTATACGCACTCCTTACTTGTAATTGAAATTATGGCAAAATGAAAAAAACAATATTCGTTAAAAAAAATCTGTAAAAATTTTAATCCCACGAAGTTACAAATGTTTTTTAAAAGTAATAAAAAAAATTTCTTTCAAAATTTTTGTTTTCAAAAATCGTAAAATATTCTTTCTTTTTGCTCATAAAAAACGAGTCATATTTCATCAAAATTCTACACTATGCGGTTCATTAAATTCAATATCTCAAGAACGGGAGTCAATTGCAAAATGTGATGTACAAACTTAAAACCTTATTATAATATGTATTTTAAATTAACTAAGAAATCCCATACCACAATATAAAAAATTTTTTTGTCGCTCAGTGTAATCAATGTTTTTGTTTTCAACATTAACCAAAAACATTCAATATTTAACTAAATACAGAAAAAGATACTCTTCCTAGAAGTGTTACTAGTCTATATTCCATTTGTAGGAAAAGCATACTTAATGTTAAACATTTACAAACATTACAAAAATATAGAAAATAGCTACCTATATGTATAAAAAAACTTTTCTTATATTTATTAAACAAAGTATATAAGTTCCTAGAATATGTTATTTTCGTAGGTATACAAATGAATTAGTAGATAGAAACAACTGTTAAACTTCCCAAACAAACAAAAAATATTTATTTTGTTAACAAATGTTAATATTTTGCAAAACCAGATTTAAAAAATACGTATAAATGTATTTAACCACACTTTAAATAACATCTGGTAAAAACCAAAAAAGAGTAAAACAAAAGATCTCTTTAAATAAAAAAAAGAACAAAATGTTGTTTTAATTAAGTGCAAAACAGGTATGTGGTAGAAATAAAAAATATATATGTATATATATGGGCCGTTATCAAAAATTTTTAACTTGGATGAAACTGACTTAAATCTTTAATAAATTTTGCGTTGATGATATTTTATACAAACTGGTTGCAGATCTGAACTCACAAGACTTGATACTAATAGAGTGCAAAATTTTAGCACCATAGGTTTCTTATTACAGTCACGATTTTTTTCCATTCTTCTACAGTTTTTGTTCTCGCGTTTATACTTTTCGAACACATTCTATCATAAAACTAATCGGACTTTACAGATAAATTCTGCACCATCATTGTTGTTGTGCAGACTTTCAACAGTTAAATACAAAGTAATCGAGTTTTGATGACACAATTTTTTAGTTTTTTAAATTTTTCAGTTTTTTGGGCGGGGTCTGTACGCCCCTCAACTGAATACAAAATTTGGGATAGGGATTGATATTTGTTGTAATTGTGCGTATTTTGCGCTATATCCCGTTGATTTGCCCGAAATAGTCAACGTAGTAGATAGTCTCTAAGTTTGGAAAACACAGGCAAAAATTTTTCAAAAGTAAAAAACACATTTCGCTAAGGCACATCGTGTGGACAGCATGGAATTAACTATAATTGGCATAATTAGTAGATGTTTGTTATGCTTAATAAAAATTCGGAGGCGCATCAAAAAATTTTGAAAGATAAACGTTTTATGGTACAAAAAATTTTTACTTGTGTTAAAAAAAAGGATCACAATATGAAATTGCATTTCTTTATAATAAACTCTAACAAAATATATTTTCAATCAATATATTGAGAAATATCTTAGATTCGATCACCATTTTTCGCAAAATTTTTAAAAATCGCGATTTTTATTGCAAAGAAAATTTTTTTAAATTTTACTTGGAAATCCTAAAATGTGCTTCACTAATACCATCAAACATTGAAAATATCATAAATTTTATTTGAATAACTCAGTAGGTTTTGATATTACGTGCAATTTTGGGCAGAATTATACATAAACTTCTAGTTTGTAAAAATTTTTATACGTTCAACTTAAAATCGCCATAACTTTCGCGGCCCTCATTTGAAATGATTAACGCGAACTGATTCTACATGCATTCGAGTTAATTAAATGTATAAAAAAAAAGGATTTTAATGTGCCATCGAAAAAAAATAATTATTTTTTGAAGGGCTAAAATCAAAAATTTTTGATAATGACCCATATGTTAAAATATTTAGCTAATACACATGATGTCTGTCATATTTTTTAAATATTTGCTTAAAGTCTAACAATTTATGAAAGAGTTTCCATACATACATATGTATGTTAAAGTGCCTTACGAAAAAAAGTTGCAAATGTACCCCTCTAGAAATGAAGATATGATTCCCAAAATATTACGTCTCAATCTTTAAATTTACGTGAGCTGGACCATTTCCAAAACACCTCTAAAATTACGTTTTTTTTTTTCATATCATTGTCAAAATTTTAGTTGTAAGAAAATTTACTTCAAATTATAAAAGAGGCATACTATCACCATGAATATTCATTTAAATTATTATTATGTCTTTTTTCAGTCGGGAAATATTAAGATTTTACTTACATTTTTTATCATATTTTATGTACCATAGGAAAGGTCTATCCTGTTACTATTGAAGATAAGACGTAATTAACCCATTAAGAGCTAGAGGGTCAATTTTATGCATTTAGTTCCTAAAAGGTTAAATTTGGAATTTTTCAAATAAATCGCATGGAAGTACTTATTACGCTTAAATATGGATAAATTTATGAAAATCATAACAAGTTCATTTAAAACCGCGAAAATAATCGAATAAAAATGATTTTTTGAAATTAAGCCTCTATTTTAAACAAATCTACAGCTTTTTTGATCAATTATGTTTTTTGGGGACAATTATATCCTTAACTTATCATTTATTTGCCGTTAAAATTATCTTAACCAATTATGGACCGGAAATCCCAAAATATTATTTGTGCAACTAAAGGGTTAAATGAATACACGTATTAATAGCATTTAATGAGAGCTTTCCAATTACGCACTAAAATACAATTTACGATGAAAAATGTCCAAAATATTAAAACTTTTATAAAATACTATTTAAAATAAAATCATTAACAATTTTACTAAAACTTTAATTTCGCGAGAATGGAAACAAGTTTTAAATTAGTTTTTGTTCAATATGTAGTTGACATCGTTTTTCTATCATATGTTGTAATTTTTTTGACAAAAGTTAAAAACTATGTATACTGCTGATCGAAAACCAAATTTTTGGAGGTTTTTTTAAAATGGTCCAGCTCACGTAAATTAAATAATTGAACAGAAATATTTTGGGAATTTGCTTAAAACATATCAAACTTTAATTCTAGAGGGGTACATTTGCAACTTTTTTTGTCTCCATACAAATCAAGGCACTGTAATGTATGTATGTCTCAGTAAAATATATTAAGGAATAATGACAAAAATATTTGGTAATATAAGTATTAAGGAATATTGTACCTACATATGTTTATAGAATAAAGGATTTTAATGTATAAATATCTGTAGTATTTAAGGATGTTGTAAACGGATTCATCATGAGTAAATACTTTGACAATGTGCATTAATAAGCTGATTACAAACTTACAATACTAGAAGTTAAAACCTTCTTAAGCTTAACAATAGATACACAATACAACAGCAAGTAAATAACATTGGAATGAATGTTTTGGGTTAAGGAAAATATTTGTAATTTTTAAAAGAATTTAGCTTGAAAATAAAAATAAAAAAAACCTAGAAATGCTGAAATCTTATCTATATTAATTGGCTCTCTTATGAAAAGAGATATTTGAAGCTTTCTAGCTTTTCTCTTAAAAAATATTTATGTAAAAACAGTAACACATATTTTGAGTAGAATAACCCTTACAATCTCAAACGAAAACTTCTTAGTTTATTCTAAATCTCAAAATAATTTTGAGAGTTATATTCCTTAACCAAAAATAGTCAACAAACATTTAATAACCTTTTTCTCAAGTACATATTTATGTTTATTTGCCTATTTGTCCGTCTGTCAGTTTGTCTGGCTGTCGTTTTGTATTGATACATAGAGTACGAGAGTTCAAAATAAAAACGTGCTATGACAGAAGATCTTAACTGATTTTTATCTAACAATAAACACGACTGTGATTTTAATTTAACGTATTTTTTTTTTTTTTTTTTTTTTTTTTTTTCTTCTTTTTTGCTTTAGTCAAATACAAATCACTTCAACTTAAATGGTTTTGCTGTTTAATGCTTAAATCGTCTTAAACTTTAAAAATAGCATAATTTTTCAACATATTTATTTATTGTCATCGTTATTGTTAGCACACCCAAAATAAACAATGCAAACAAAAAAAATTATCAGGGGACTTTTATTTAGCACAACACATCTTTGAATTCTAAGAATCTTTAACAAAAAAAATAATAACCGAAAAAATATTCAGCTGATTTAAGCTTAAATATTAATCAAGAACAGTGGGTTGAAAGTGTGAAAATGCATACATGTATTTATTATAAATAGATCATGTTGTTTTAGAACATATCAAGATTAAATATTGAGGTCAATGATGTCAACAAAGAAAGCATTTAATTTTTTTTTCTGCGGCTTACGATATCTCAGTCGATTTTCATACGGGCTATCATGGTGTTCTAAGTCTATAAATATCTTTTTTTTTAATTGACTTTAGTTCTCGAGATAAGCCGGTCTCGTTATAGAAAATTAATGAAGTTACACCATATAGGATTCTCTAAATCGACTTTCGAATAACACTGGAAATTCAGTACAGATATCGGTCAAAAAATATTTAAAAAAAAGGAAAAAATGCTGATAATTTTTTTACAAAGTTCAAAGGTCAAAAGTAGGCATATAATAATCAAACCATTATATCTAAAAGAAACGGTATTTATAAAATTCTGAAAAAAATATATGTTTACGTAACTCTTCTTCCTATGCATGTACAATTTTAAGTTGGAGTCTCATTTAGTTTTGAAGTTATGGACCAAAATAAAATCTAATTACTTATAGCTTCTAAACTATATACAACAATATTTTAGTTTTAGTACCATTTTAAATATAAAGATATTGCCTTCAAAATGATGTGTAGTAAATTTATTTAATTCGAAAGTTCAAAGGTCAAAAAAACAACGATATAAAAATTCTTAAAAAATTATATAATGTTAACAGTCATTTAGTTTAGAAGTTATGTAACAAAACATAAACCAATGTCAAATTTTGTATATAATTTTTTTTTAATAAAAAAAAATAGTTTAAATTAATTTTTTAAATATTTTAAATTTTTACATACAAAAAAAATTGCATTTTACCATATTTTGCTTTATAACTCCTAAGCCTACAGAGTTTCAAACTTGAAATTTTTTTAAGAATTTTAAAATACCTCTTTTCGAGATATTCATCTTTGATTATTATATTATAGATTTTGACCTTTGAACTTTCGAAGTAAATCAAATACACGTCGTTTTAAAGACAATATTTTTTTCTATTAAATGAAATAATAATTTTATTTTTAAAACGTCATATTTTTGAACCGGAAAGTGTCTTCAGTCTGTAATTTGAGAAACGCTTGCAATAGTTATAACTATAGCGAATTTCATTGAAATCGGATATATCAAATCCGAAAATCCCTGTCCGTTTTGATATGGAATTACTCATTAGTAAAAAAAAATGAAAACATTCTTTTGGACACTTATTTCGAAATAAACGGATAAAAATAAAATATTAGAACGACTTACACCAATTTTATTTCATATAAATCTTGAGCACCGTACTCGAGTTAAAGTGAAATATACTGGAGTAATCGGCTTATTTAGGGCGAAATATTATACATGCCCATAAAAAATCCCTGATGGCAAAAACCTGAAAGCAAGTTCGTGTTAAGCTTGTCGAATTCTATCTAATCCACATTTTTATACACACCATCAAAAAGATGATTGATTGATTTTGTCATTCCGTGTGTAATATGTCAAAGGAATCATTAAAGACCCCATAAAGTATATATTTTCTGGATCCTGGTTAGTTTCTGAGTCGAACTAGCTATGTCCGTCCGTCTGTCTATCTGTTGAAAGCAGGATAGGCTCGAACGGAAGAACCTAGGAGGTCGAAATTTGGCTCAAATATTTATCTTATATAAAGTTTATTTTATTATGGGCAAAATACTAGAAATACAGGGTGTCCGTTGTAGCTTCATTTCATACTTTTCTGCTCATATCTCTTAAACAAAAGCATGTACGCTATCGAAATTTTGTACAGATAGTTCGAGGGTTAATATAAACTTGGACGGTAAAGTGAGCGGACCACGCCCACTTTAAAGTGGTCGTGGCCCGCCCACCTCTCATATAAGGTAAATTTGAGAAAGTTGATGGTGGAATATAGATTCGTCCGAGACGAATATAACATTCGCGCTTGTTCTTTTTTTTTTTTTTGAGGAAGGATACACATTTTTTTGCCGACCAATGTAATCAAAACATCGACTTTTTGTTGAAAAAAGTAGAATTGAGTTTTTAAAAATAAACGAAAAAGCCAAATATTTGAAAATAGTCGGAAATTTTACTTTATTTAAAGGAAAAGGAAAGTTTCTTAGCACTTTTTAAAATTTCAAATACGATTGTAAAAATTTGTATTTATGTTTAACCAACATTTTCATTGTCTGATAATTTATCAATATATATATATATTTGTTATGCTATATAAAACAAATAATAAAAGATAGTCAAAAGTTCCTCTTTATTTTCCTCTCGAAAATATTGCATAAAATCGAAAAGTGTCAAATAGTCTACAATTCGAAAAAAATCGAAAGCCGACTATTCCAAAATTGGAAAAAATCGAAAAATCGATTTAAAAAATTAACAAAAAGTATGATTTGATTTAAGAAAATACCAAAAAATTCTAACTAGGATTACCTTTAAGTTATACCCATATCACTTTTTAATCTGTTCAATAATCTCGTATAAATTAAAAAAATTGTGTACAAGAAAACGATATAAAAATTTTACATTTTTTATTATTTAAAAAATCAATAAAAATTGAAAACAGTGCAAAGTGAATTTTTCTTCTTCTTTAACATAAACTTGGATATGCTGCAAATAAAACGATATATTTTTCATTGAAATCGATCCATAAATGTCGAAATCTTTATTAAATTTTTATCATTTTAAAAGAAGATACTTTTATTAAATTTTTAATAGTATTTAATGTCATTTATTCAACGATTTTAATTAAATATGTCTGGTTTTATTTGTTACATATCCAACTTTATGGTAAGAGTAAAGTGGAAGAATTTTTGGGCATTTCCTATATTAATTTTTGTAATGTTTTGTTAAGCAGATTAGAAAATGATGTACGTACAACTTGAAATTAATACTAATTATATATTATATTTGACATTTTATCAATTTAAAATCAGATAAAAAGTTCTAAAGATGTATTGCTATTGAGATGCAAGCTTATTAATTCTCAATATAATTCTTTATCAGGAGAATTCGCCCTGTATTATTAATAATTTAGTTTCCAAATAATTAGTTTTCAAATAATTAGTTTCCAAGTAACTTATTTCAAAAAAATGCCGGAAAAGAATTATTAATAAAATTGTTATTTTATATCCAAAAATTTCTTTATTTGTTTTACTGTTTATTTATTATTCCAATATGAAAAAATAACTCAATATAAATTAACTTTTTATCCTAAAAACAAATTATTTGTTTGAATAAATATTTAATGAGTTTTAATTGGAAAACATGTTTAATGTATTTAAAATGCGCCACAGAAAAAAATTATACATTTTTTTCTTATTCATTTTAATTTAAAATTTATTGATTTCTTTAAACTAGATAAAATGAAACATTTATTAAATTTAAGTGAATATATAAACATTTTTATAATTTTAAATATGCATTTAAAACAATTTTAATTAAATAACTAAAATCTCTGTTTGGCAAACATTTAAATAAAAATTATATTTTTTTTTAAGAACTATTGAAATAATTGTTAGTTTTGCTTAATTCCATTAAATTTGTCATTCAATTCATAGTCTAATAGAAGTAGTAATAGTTTTAAGAAAGAGTAATCAAGTAAATTACTTATCTTAATTAAATAAACAAATGATAATTACATTTAGCCTTAAATCATCATTAGCATTATCATCAGTTGAGCATCATAGTCATAAGAATAGAAAAACTTCAACGTGGAAATAATCAAAATAAATTTGCGTACATTTCATTAATTCACCAACAAAAGAAAATGACAGAAAGCTAAAATAAAATAAATAAATATGTACTAAATACAACAATTGTCAAAAAAAAATAATAATAATAATAAAGCAAGAAATAAAGTAAGTACTATTAATAAAAAACATGTGTGCAAAAAACGTAATGAGAATGAGTACATACAATAATTTGTAGACTAAATTGATTATTGTGCATTGTCCGTCAGTCTGTCACTCACTCAGTCAGCCAATCACTCACTGCTATATACTGCTCGTAAATACTAATCATAAAGGAATGAGATGAAAATGTTTAAATAAAAAACATATTCCCACCATTATTTAATTAATTATCACAATTATTCAACATTTAGCACGCTTTTGTATTAAAAAAAAAATACAACAAGAAAAATAAACTCAACAAATGATGTTAAAATTAAAATGTTACTAATAATAGTAGTCGTTAATCCGATTATGTGCTACTAAAACACATTTATAGTATGTCTCTTACGTTTATATTTACTACGACTGAAATTATATTTATATTCTAGGGACTATGATGTAATTGTGAATATTTTTAAAATCATTGTTCTTGCTTTCAGATTTAGTTTAAATCTTAAAAAAGACGTTATTTTTAACACAGTATATTAAATTAGTTATAAGTATGAGAGTTAATACTAAAATGTTAATTAAATAATTGTATGCTAAATAGTTAAATACATTTTTAATCATATTAAAATTGTAACAATGTTGCCAAATGGAAATTAATTTTTTGTGAAATCAAGATTACTAAATTAATTATGTAATAATAAAGATGTAAAAATTCATAATTAATTTTTTCGAAATCGATTTCAAAGTTCGTTTTAAAAAGGCTATGGGATACAGTGTTTATTATTAAATACAATTCTGTAAGAAATTAATTCAAGTTGGAAATAAAAACAAATAAATAAACATTAAATTAAGGTACGGTCACATTAGGCAAATGTTTGTTTCAAATAAGTTTGCCCGAACATAAACAATTTTTTCCAAAGCAATATGAAATTTATTTTATGGTCACATTACTCACATTTATTTTCCCATTTTTGTTTGTTCAAACATACAATAAATATAGTCAAATAGGAAAACATGTTTTCTCATCGGTCATACTTGAAAAATTATTTATCTTCACAAATTATTTCATCAAACTGTCTAAAACAATAAAATTATTTTTATTGAAAATATAATATAGAACATGACAATTTTTTTATTTGTGAGGTAGAGCAGCTTCGATTGCTTTTTGGAAAAGGAAAAAGAAAAGGTAAGACAATGGCATAGCCATCTACATAGATTGCCCCCAATACCACCAGCGCCAAGAACGTAAAGATGCCCCTGATGCCGCCCATTTTCAATACTGACCCTCATCAAGAGGGTCTCATATTTTCCATATTTTTCCATTCTTCATCACCTTCTTTGGAAAGTCAACCAGCGACTTCTTAAACACTACCTCTCTAAAATCCTCTGTGATGTTCTTCACATGGCGGACCCATCCGTCACCCTCAACCGACGTGGTGGCCTTCTTCATAGGGTGCTCCGTTCTACGCGACTTTTCACCAGCTTTGCCACAAGAAGCAGCAGCACCCTTCGTCCCACATGCATCACTAATAGTCCACCTCCAAACTGGACGAATTTAGTTCACACTGTTGCAAAATGGCCGGCACTGACAACATAACGTCGTCATACTGCAAAAGGTCACATATAATCACGTTTTTGCTACACGGGTTATTCGCAGTTAAAGGAGCCAAAAACAATTTTTTGAATATATCTCGCTTATTATGCATCATATGTGTTTTTACTATATCATCTATAGAATATAAAATTTGCAACAATTTTGCTTAACTAAATTTGTACGTACCATCTTTTAGTGATAGTCCTTTGATTTGCACAATTATGTACACGAAGTCTTTTCATTTTATTATTGTAATTTTAATCTGTTGCCTCTTTGAAATTTTTACATTTTCGGACACCCTAACTTGAACCACAAAAAGTTTTTTCGACAATATATGCAATAGAAGAGAAGTTAGAAGTAAAATTGTAACACTTTATTGCCCTGCTGGTGCCAAAAATCAGTTTTTTGCATACATATATCTCACTCATTTTTATGCACCAAACTTGTATGGACAGTCCTTTGACATGCTTAAGTAGTCTTTTAATTTTTACATTGTAATTTTACTCTTTTGCCTCACTGAAAATTTTACACTTGGGTCAGAAAAGATTTCTTGGCAATATATGCAAAAGAAGAGTAAATATCTTTAGAAGATGGTTGGTATAATATTGCTATATCGTCCTGAAATATAGTTGATACTAAAAATCATTAGATATATCATAAAATGCATAAATTGATTTTTGGCACCCTTAGATTCAATAGTAAATATGGCTCGATACAACTATTATTTGATGTTGTTTTCTCTTACAAAAATTTTGTAAGTTCAAATAATTATTTGCCCAAAAAATGGGAAAATATTTTCCATTATGTGGTCACATTGTGTTCACATTATGAATATTTTTGTTTGCTATCAAATAATTTTGTTTGCCCAAAATCAGCTGATTTGTTGTTTGCCACATAAAAATATTTTATGGTCACATTGCGGCAAAGAAATATTTGTGAGTTTTAGTCAAATGTTTCCCTAATGTGACCGTACCTTTACAATTATAGGCATTTCTATGGTAAAATTTTATTTCATTAAACTTTTTTTATGTTTCTAATTTCACCCACAGAAAAATTAATTTAGTGGTTTTCCCTGAAATTTATAAACACTTTTTTTTCAACTTAATGTGTCATAAATCTTGAGATTTATGAAAAATATTTAATGACTTAATAATGGCCAATAATTGAAAAGTTATGTTGTTTTTTGTTTTTTTTTTTTTTTTTTGTGATTTAGATGGTATAATATTACATTTCTTTTAATTTCTTTTACTTTTTTTGTTGAGCGATTTTTTATTTCAGTTGACTAAATGTGTGTAATGTCTTAACGTTTTGACTTTGTTAACCTTCTTTAAAAGTTTAATGTTTTTGTTTTTTATTATTATTTTTATTTCTTTGATTTTTCATTTTAGAAAAAAATGTAATAAAAACGAAAGAAACAAAAAAATGTCAAACAAATCTTACTTTTGTTTTTTAGTGGAATTTGTTGGAAATAACAAAATATTTATTAATTTCAGAGTCAAACAAAAACAGAAGTTTAAAGGAATTAATTATTTCATTAAAACAATATTGACAAATTTTATACCGAATGTAAACAATGTAAAATTTAATATAAAATTAGAGATTTAAAATGATATGTAGGTATTTTAACATTTCCTCTCAAATTTCTATAACACCTTGTAAACTTTTACAATTTATACGATTTTAATATTTTAAACTCTGTTCTAACATTTGTCAAACATAAAAAAACAGAAAATAATTCTGGCCAATTCATATTTGCTATTACACGAAACTCAGCCAGTCAGTTAGTCAACCAATAACGTGTTTTATGTTCTTGAAACCCGTATTATTTTTATATTCTCTCTTATATAATATTGGAGGTCTACACACACACTATTAAAAAAATTTAAATATCTATGTATAAATAAAAAAAAATAACAACCACATACAAACAACAATAATTTACGAGTAAATCGAAAATTATTAAAATTTTGTAAAGTATTTTGTTTAGAAGCTGCAGCAGCAGCGAAAAAATAAAGAAAAAATTAAAATAAATTTTATGTATTTTTTAAGTTGAAAATTTACTACCATACGGCGCATTAAGTTAATACTTGAGCGATAAAATGCCAACAACGGCACAGCAGAGCAACAAGCAACAGCCTGCTATGTAAGATTCATGATCTAAAGCGTCGATACAGTTAGAGGCAAAATTTTATTTTCCAGCTAAATTCTTTAAAACTGCTAACAATGCTAAATTCGTTTATACCGAAGATTATATAATATATACCCTTGACACTTGTTGCAGACTTATAGAAAATTAAGCGATTTATTTTTTTTCATTTATGCGATTTTTTTAGTTTTGGCATTATTCTTTTTAATATTTTCAATTTATATTTTATTAAGGCGATTTTTTTCGTTTTGACGCTTTTTAAATTTTAACAGTATTTTTAAAATTTTTTCGTTTTGACGCTTTTTTAGTTTTAGAGATTTTTTTTTGTCAATGATCATTATGAATCTGAAGTCGATAATGATCTAAAGCGGCGAGACATTGAGAGGCAAAATTTTATTTTCCAGCTAAATTCCATAAATTAAGTTACAATGCTATATTCGGCTGTGCTGTGCCGTATCGTATACTCACTTCACACTTGCTGCAGAAATTTTAGTGTTTTTTATGGTTTTATATTTTCCATTTTTTAAGTTTTGGCATAACTGATAAATTTTTTTTGGTTTATATATAATTTTTTATACCTTACACCACCATAGGTGGTTGGGGTATTATGTGTTTGTGCAGAAATTGTAACGCAGAGAAAAAGTCTTAAAGTATACCGTTCGAGCTGGCTGGCTGTCCATGTAAAGCTTGTGCGCAAAGTACAGGTCGCAATTTTGGAGATAATTTGATGAAATTTTGTACATATGTCTTCCCGGAATAAAGTTTTGACACTAATAGATGCCTTAAAAATAGGAATATTTTAATAAATTTCATAAAGATCGGTATAGAGTTGTGTCGTTCATGAACGAATCGATTCAATTGAACGAATCAGTGCAATGAATGATGTTGATTCGTTCTTTATTTTTGATTTTTACATTGTTTTTATATTTCTTTTGACACAATTTTAATACTTCAATTTATGTACTTATTTTCTTAATTAATTAGGTATATGTTTATTGTACTTTCAGAAATAATTGTTAAAAACAATTTAAATAAATTTAAATTTAATTTAAATAAATAGTGTTCTAAGAAACAAATGAAGCAATTGTTTCAGTTTCATTTCTTGTCTATACACTCACACACTCATCGTTCAGATTCTGATCAATGTTAAAAAATGAACGATGAACGAAATGAACGAACTGAATCGTTTTACAATTTTGAACGATGTGAACGAAACAGTAAAATGAACGATTATGCCCAACTCTAGATCGGTCCATAACTGACCATAGCTCCCACATAAACTCCTCTCCCGAAAATCACTAACGTGCATAAATCCCATACAAATGTTAGTATTATGTTAATTAGGGTATTCACTCGAATATTGTTTGTTCGATTAATTGACAAATTAAAATCAAACAGGTGTTCGGTTAAATTGAAATCAAGAATTTCGAGTAACAATTTATTCGAGCAAATTATGCCGATTAATCGAATAATTCGAGTAAACAATATTTTAACTAGTTTTTAGGATGTTTTAATTTTAGTTTTCTAAAAAATTTAGCCTAAAAACAATGTTTCAAAATTTGTATAGAATATTTCGAATCTAAAAGTGGTACCACAAATTGTAATTTTATTTAAAAAAAATGTATTTAGTAAAAAGAACCGAATATATGACTAAATTACAATTTTAATAAAAAAAAAATTAATAAAAATATAAACGTCACTTTAAAAAATTATAAAGTAGAATTCAAATAATTTTAATATAAATATAATAAATAATATAATAAATAATAAGAAATAAATTGAAGGATTTTAAACTTGATTTGGAAAACATATTATTGTTTCTACGAATGAAAGTACATAGTTTATATACCAATAAATGCTCAGTCTGGTGTAGAGGATATGATGGTGATGGTTTGAATGAAATTTGTTATATAGAAGGAATTTGGACTTAAAATTAAGTTTAGTATGTAAACTTGTTCTTTATGTTAAGAATCGCTGAACTACTTTATCTAAGAAAAAGATAGTCCAAAGTGTTTTTTGTCATTTTCAAAATGCAATAACTCAGAAACTAATAAATATATTTTCACAATTCTTTCACAGCCTAATGGACAAAAATGCATATAATATTTGTGTAAAATATTATACAGAGTCTGTTTTACTAGATTTTAACAAAAATAATAAAAAATGAACGATGAATTAGAAAATATTCTAAAAACGAGAGAAAAAGATATAGTCGGTCAAGCCATTTCGATCCACATAATTTTGTTATTACGTATATTCAACTTACTTGTGTTAAATATTAACATAAGAGTATTCATTTTACACGACTTTCTCTCATTGTTCGAATAATCAAGTAACTCGAAAATGCAGTTTTTAAATTACTCGAATAATTGAGTAAATCTTTTAAGTTAATCGAGTTATTCGATTAATTTATACCTTAAAATTTTACTCGATTTTTCTAATAAAAACTTTGCATTTAGATTTTACACTAGAATTAATTTTAATTAATTCTCTTTAAAAAAAATCTTTCAAAACTTTTGTTTGCCACTGTTTGATTTAGTACATAATATGTGTGTCGTATCGTATCACATCGCGCGTTATAACTGCATTTAACCAAAAGTCATAAAGTTGAAAATGAAACCGTCATAAATATTCCATACAATTTTTGCGGCAAATTTATGAATCCAAAAAAAAAAAAAAAAATCATATAAAAAAATTGACGTATCCAATGAACAGAGAAAAAACATAATTTTTTAAGTAAAAAAAAAGAAAAAAATGGCATTTGCAATAAAAAAGAAATATGTATAAGAAATAAGTAACAAAAATAAAAAACAAACTTCATAAAGAAAAAAAAGTTAGAAGTTTGAAATTTCATTCATATATTGTATTTTCATGTGGTTCAAGTCATTCGTTTAAAACGTTAAGGTTTTAATGGGTTTACGTTGTCGTTAAAGTCAAATTACTCGTACACCTTAGAAACATGGTGAGGTTAGTTGTTGTTGTTGTTGGTGAGAGGGGTTGAGACAAGTGTTAAAGAGAAACATTTGTTAAAAGTCGCGTTTTTACAATAATTCAAACATGGGTAAAATACTAAATGAATTTTTGTTCTTACTTTTAATGTTAAAAAGTAATCGAAATTTACCTCCTGGCCCCTTCTTGAAAATATATAATTTATTTACTTATGTATGTTGTTGTGGGTTAATATTTTATTTCATTATCAATTCTACTGAAAATGTCGAATAAATTCCATATTATGTCGATAAGTTTTTGTATATTTTTTGGTGTTTATGCCACAAAATACCGGTTTAATACAAATTAAAACGAATTTAATGCCAGGTTTTAATACCTGGAAAGAATTAAGAATAACATCAACAAAATACGATTACATACTCGTACTTTGTTACCTGACGAGACATGTTAACTTTTTTTTTTTTTTTTCTTTTTAAAAGTTTTTATTTCAGCAGCAGGTTTCTTATGGCAATTACGTTTCTTTTTATTGTTGGCTGTTTTTAGGTGGATTTGAAATAAATTTTTACTGGATTTTAACGGTTTTTCATTAAATATTTACATATTGTTGACATCATGTAAACATTATACTTATTTTTATATGTTTAATACATTTAGAAGAAATTAAATTAATATTTTAAAGCGTTTAAACTGAAATATAAATGTATAATTCAATTAACAATATTGTTTAAACGAAAATGCTGTGCGAATGATATTAGTTTATATTTTATTATCCTAAAAACTTTATATGTGCACAATAACATAGTAATTCTATCTTTCTAACATTATATAAATATTTATTGTAGAATCAACTTCTAGAAATCCCCCTAAAGCTTTGAAATTTTTTAAAAACCATCTCTTAATAAATGCTCCTTTTTTAGTTTTTTACTAAAAAACCATTCTTCAGAAAACAAACTTTTTAAGTATAATGTTTATACAAGACAATTACACAGGACAATAAAAGGAAAACAAGTGCGAATGTTATATTCGGCTCGGCCGAATCTATATACCCACTATCAACTTTTTCTAATTTTATGTTATATGGGAGGTGGGCAGACCACGCCTATTTTTTGTTTCCGAGTTTACATTGGTCCTTGAACTATTTGAACACAATTTCGTTGAAGTTTAACCTTATATGGTAGGTGGTCGGTAAAGTGGGCGGACCACGCCCATTTTTTGTTTCCAAGTTTATATCGACCCTCAAACTATTTATACAAAATTTCGTTGTCGTACATGCTTTTGTTTAAGAGATATCAGCAGAAAAGTATGAAATTAAGCTACAACGGACACCCTGTGTTTATAGTTTTTAGCCCATAACTTTTTTGCTTATAAACCGATATTTGTGCCAAATTTCGTCCCCCTACGTTGTCCCGTTCTAGCCCTATCCTGCTTTCAACAGACAGACGGACAGACAGCTAGATCGACTCAGAATCTAACCAGGACCCACAAAATATATATGTATGTACTTTGTGGGCTCTTAAATGATTCCTTCGACATGTTACACACGGAATGACAAAATCAATATAACCCCCATCTTTATGATGGTGGGTATAAAAATATAGCTAATGCATCGTATAAAAAAATCAAAAACTACAAACAAAACTACATACAAATATAGTGGACCAAACATAAACATATTGGGAATAAATCTATATCTCCTTCGGATCGAATTGAAATGTTTCTTCTCGCATATGCAGAGTGCATATTTTATGAAAAAAGTCAGTTTGACAACTCTCCTCTACAACATTTCAATTCCATCCAACCAGTAGTATAGGAGATATAGATTCATTACCAAAAAAATGGTTTATGAAGAAAAATATAAATATTTTATATTTATATTTTTCTTCATATTAAAAATATTATTAAAAAAAAAATACTGTTTTTTTTTTTTAATATCTTAATTTTATTTTTCAGAAAATGTTGAATTTATTATTTAAAATGGTAAAGTGTAAAAAAATTTAAGATTTTTGCAAACGGAATCCCACAATTCTTAAAAAATTAACAAAAATCCCAAAAAGAAATTTTTGGAATTTTGCCCATAAAGTCTACATTTGTTGGACGTTTGTAAAAAGCCATTGGCAAATTTTTTGGAACACATTAGGGTTTTGAAACTGCAGAACTAGCCTTTGAGATTTTAGAACAAGTCAAAATTTTGATTTAAAATAGGTCTAATAATCTTTTTGTGCGTTTGGACTTGTTTTTAAGATACCTTTCAGAAAGGTATCAAATTAGTAATCGATAGCTTATATTCAAAACGGGCCACATGCAAAGCCCTAATTGTTCAGGAGAATATAAAAACTGTTTATTTCTCTCATTTTTCAATATTTTGCAATCCGTTCTTCTACGATTTATTAATATTACGTCTACTAAACCTCACACTGAAAAATAAATTTTTTAACTCCATTATTCGCGAAGTTAAGGTAGATAGCCCGTTTTGTCTTAATTATTTTTAATGTATGTTATAAAATGTTCAATAGCCCGTTTTGTTTATCGGAAATTAAAGAAGTAAAACATAATATTTTTGAAAAAAAATTTACAATATGTTAATTTTATGATATCATACCAATCAGGAGATAAGAAAAAAGTGAAATTTTGTGGTTGGCTGGACCATTTTTAATCGTTAGAAATTTCAAATAACAGGTATTTTACTAAAATAAACGGAAATTAAATTTTGGAAAAAAATTTAAAAAAAAAACTTCCAAAAAAAAATTTTGGACACTTTGTCAAAAAAAATGTTTGAACACAGTCAAAAAAATCATAATTTTTACAATTTTTGGACTTAGAAGAGATATTGACATCTATTTTTTTTTTTTTTCTATTCAATTCATAATTTTGTTTTTTTAGCTAACGGGGCAAAAAGTTAAGAAAATCGGATAAAATTATTGGGCTATATATTGAAAAATCTGGACCAAGATTTGGCAAAAACTGTGTTCGCGTACCTGATATTTTGTGATAATTATCACAAAATGTTGCTGGGAGTTGCTAAATCGCGTTCGTTTACTTAAAAAATCTTGCAATTGAGAGCAAGAGAGAGACAAAATTTGACAGTTCATTGAAGGGTTTTCTTCCATCAACTTCCATCAGCAAAACATATGATCATTTGTTTACAAATGTAAACAAAGAACATCAAAATATAAAAACTTAAATTCTACGAAAAGTTAGAAAAATAAATGTAATAAAGTATTATACAAATACTTACGTTTCATATTTGTTTAGATTTATGTAAATATATGCAAGATGTTGTTCGCGTACTTTTTTCAATTTGAGAATAAATTGATTTTAACTCTCTCAAAAAAAGTTGCGGAATCAGCGTTACCTTTGAGAATTTTTAAAAAGTGTCAAAAAAAGAGGATTTCAAAATAAAAAGTCGCCAAAAAAAGGGGATTTTCTGAAAAAAAGGGGCCAACAGCTTTTAAGCCTAAAAACTCATTAAAATTTGTTTATTTTTTAACAACGAAAACAAAAAATTGTATATTGTAGGTAAAACTACAAAATTCAGTTTTATTAATAACAAAAGAATTTATAATTATTTTACAAAAATTTTTATTATTGAAAAAATTTACAAAAATCTTTGACATATAATTAAAAAAAATAAAACTTCTGTACTTTTATACGAGTTCTTCAGTCGTACTTCAGTCTTTTAAATTCTCATCAGATAAATTTAGGACGAAACGCATGGATCCACAAGAATTGACTTAAGTTTGTTAGACAAACTATTTTTTATTATTGATAATTTGGTAAAAAAAAAAAAAACACGTTCCCCAGGGATTGCTATGAGGAATGTAAAAATATAAATGTGACGACGCCATATTCTTTTTATTTTTTTTTTTTTTTTTTTTTATTGTTCTGTTTAACTTTTACTACTGGCCAAATTTTGAATATTTGAATTTTTACTACTTGTTAAATTTTTACTTTCAAATTTTGAATTCATATTTGAATTTTTCAAAAGGAAAAATTTCTTAAGTAGGCTTGGTAGAAAATAAAATGTATATAAGCCAAAGAAAATTTTGAAATTTTATCAGTCTTGTTTCAATTGTGTTGTGTGTTTAATAATAAATAAAAATAAAAAAAAAATAATAATAACAAAGTGAAAAAATAATAAAAATTTCGTTTTATATAAATTCTTATAACGGAAAATTGTAGAATATTTTTTTTTTTATTCATAAACGGCCGGCAACGATTATTGTTGGTATGTATTTTTGTGAAGTTAGTTTTTTTTTGTGAATGTGAAAATAATCGAAATTTTCGTTTTTTTTTTTTTTTTTTTTTTTGTTTAGCCGGTATAATTTTTACTTTGAAAAATTTATTACTATTTGGTCTGGGCAAATTTAAAAATCATATGCCACTACAATCACACACAATTTTGAGAAGCGAATACAAGGCTGATTAAAATTTTGTTTTCTTCTTGAAAAAAATTTAAAAAAAGAAACTGTCTTTTTAAAGACAAAAAGAAAAAAAATAAGGAAAAGAAAGACAATTTAATATTAAAGGCTCAATTCTTCAATTGATTTTTTATTATAGAAAATTTTAATTTAATTTGCAATTTTTTTTTATTGCTCAATAACATTTACTTAAAAAAAAATAGAATTTAAATTTGTAATACCATAAAAAAAAGAGGTTTAAATTATTTTTGATTTCATAGAAAAAAGAGAGATAAATTTAATTTCTTTATCCTGAATCCTGTTCCTGTTCCTGTTCATCGTCCGGAAAAGGGTGAGTAAAAAAAATAAATAAATAACCATTTTTATTATAAATTAAACTAATTTTTTTATGGTAAATAGTTTTTTTTTTTTTTTTTTTTTTTGTATTATAATTTGCTTTTAACTGTTCATATCCTTTTAATATATCAACATGTTTAATTGTTTAATTTTTGTAAAGTTTTCTCCATAATTTAATAATGGAATAAATACTTTAAATGATGGGGTAGTTTATATCTTAAAGCAACATTTGTTTTAATTGGGAATATCCGGTTTTATAAGGTCTTGGGATATTCAAAGGTAGGGTGGGTAGGAAAGACCTCTTCAGAGAGAATAAGAATCAATATTAAAATAATTCTCTCTGTTCATCTCAATCACTATATATTGATCTGTTTTTGTTTGTTTCATTTCGGTGTTTTTTATATTATTTTTATTTTTTATTTTTTTTTTTTTTTTTTGGTAACTGGGTAAACTTCAAGGCAGAGACAAGATCCCACACCATTCGAGCTTGAGCCAGTGCACAAGAACACCGAAGTAGTCTCCTTTAATATCTAAACCTTAAGCCCAACTGTTACATAAATTAGGATATAAGTTTTCATCGAATCTTTTTTTATTTTTGCAAGCTTTATTATTATTTTTAGTTACTAATTCTAAAAATAAGTAGTCTGCGGGATTTTATATCATTATACTGTGAAACAATCTCAAAATGATGAATTTATTTGTTGAAATTAATTTCAAACAACTTAAGTTCTCGTCATTTAGCACATAGTCTTAAAAAGTCTCTATTTAGTCGCCATTTAAAAAAGGCGCCAAAAAAGTGGCCACGTGGTTGAAAAAGGGGCAAATGGCGACTAAAGTCGCCAAAAGGTAACACTGTGCGGGATAAATCTTGCTGGAAAGTACGCAAACACACCTAAAATTAATATAGTTGAAATTTAAAATGCAAATAAAAAAGTAAATCGGATAAGTGATAAAAATTTGGCAAGTAATGGGGAATTTTCTATGTCAGAAGTACCCTATTTTTTGACCTAATAGCTCCGCTCCACACTTAAAATTATAAACTCCTCTGCCACGCCGGTGTTTTATGTAAATGTAAGCAGCCGATTATTTCCAAAAATTTTCGATTCTGCCCCATTTATAGCTAATTTTATTCAATTTAAGTCCAAATCAAAAAAAAAATACAGTTAGCAAGCTCTTTAAAAAAAAAAAAAAATTAGCATGGACAGATAGGCGGTCGGATATTGTTAAATCAGCTTGTAATTCTAAGATGATTTATATTATTTAATGTGGGTGTTGGAACAATAATTTTTAATGCTATATAAAAAATAATTTTCAGCAAAAAGACATATTTCCACGAAAAAACTTTTTCACATTTAATTTATATTAAAATCTACATATTTCAGCTTGCAAACAAATCATTTCGTTCATATACCTTATATAAATAACTTTTATAAAAATTCTTACCTTAATTAACTTGTTTTTACTGCTAAGTTGATAATATTTTAATAATTTCATACCTTAATGTTTTTAATAAATAAATTAAATATGAATTGGATACATACCTGAAAAAAATAAGAAAAAAATATGTAATTAAAATTTTTTTAACAAAAATAATAATAATAATAATAAAAATAATAATAATTATAATTTTAAATTAATATTATTATCCTTTAATGAAGAGTTATATATTTTTATTAAATTTCAAACACATTTCTTAATTTTATTATATAAAAGTGAAAGACTTTATTTAATCCCGTTGATAATTAAATTTTCCAGGAAAATAAGAAACCCTACAATCTCTACAAATAAATCAACAACATTTCTATTCGTTTGTATTTAATATTAATATTAATGATTGCAACACGCAACAAAAAAAAAAACGTTGTCTAAATAAGTGCAACATTTAAAAAGTTAATAAAAGATTGAAACTAAAGTGACCATAAAAAATTTTAATTAAAATATTTATTAGAAAGGTGGTGTGGTGTGGCTTAAAAAATGCCAACAACAACTACAAATAACAAGCCTAAAAATATTACAGAATTAATTTATTGATAGCATGTTTAAGAAGAAAAATGTAAATAATTTTTTTTTTTTTTTTTATGAAAACACCTACTGTAAATCTTCATTTAAAGCAATTAAAAAATACTTAAAAATTTATAAATATGTATTTTACTATTTATTTATGTTGATACATACTCATAAAAGCCAACAAAAGTAAGTGGCAAATGATTATTATTACTTTACACACTAATTATGTGTGAGTATAAAAATTTACAATGAATTTAAATTACATTAATTATAATTTGTTTTATAAAGAGCGTAGGAGCTTACAACATCATTTAAGAAACATTTTACTTAAGTACTAATAAACGAAGTAGACATTATGTCTGCAACATTTAACAAGAATATTTCCTTAAACGTTTTCATACAATTATCAGAATCTATGTAAAATACTCTTAACATGAATGGAAATCATGGCAGTAGTTCCACTACCTACATACAGCATGGTTACTGAAAATTAATGTGGAAATTATGGAAAATGTGTGAACGTAATGAGTAAAAATAAATTTAGTAATTTAAATGGAATTTTTTTATGCGTTAAAAATGCTAATGTTTAGGAAATACTTATTAAAATAAATTTGTTAAAAAAAAATAAAAATTAGAAAACAGTTTTTTTGACGTTTTAAAACATCATCGAGATGGTTTTAAATTTTTTTAGAGGTTGTATAAAGTAGCTGAAGAAAATGTTAAATTTAAACTTTAAAAGAACACCAGAGCAGAAGAATAGTGTAACAGTTAATAAAAATAATTACTTTCTTAGAAGCCACATGTTGCAAATTCTTAAAATTTGGTTATATTAAGAACTACTTATTTATCCATCACATTTAGTGTGCTACATTATAAATTTTTAATTTAAATTACTCGAGAAATGACATAGCGATGATTTTAAACTATTACCGGTGTCATTATCCCAGCAAAAACTTCGCCTAATAAATAACGCGATTTGTAAGCGAATCAATATGAAAAACAGCTTCCACTTTTAGTGCTATAACTGATGAATTTTGTTCGCGATGTCCAAAATTTCATAGGATTTTATTTGGGTTCCAAAAGAATTGTTTTGGATGCTGATTTTTTTTACACACAAGAAAAACAATTGGCTCGGTTAAGATTTGAACCCAGTCATCAACATACTGGTTGTGTTTTTTAGTCTGCCGTCTTACTCGCTACACCACAATCGACTTATATTTTTATGTGCAAAAAAGTGGTTTTCATATAGGGAAATAAATAAATACAATTTATAAAAAAAAGAAATAAAAAAAACATTTGCCTTAAGTGGGAGTTGAACTCTCTTTGAATTTAAATACACGTTTTTTTTAGTTAGGCGCTCTAGACAACTGAGCCACGTAAAAAGAAATTACATTCATATTTACTAAATACCAGTTATTCAAGTACTATTTTATAAAGCTGCGAGTGGTGAATAAGGCTACATTGTAATGCATACAGGAAGCTGTTGCTTTTAAAAATATAAACTAAGTTTTTGCTGGGTATAAGATAAAACAAGAGGAATTAGTTGCGTTTTAAATAACTAAGTAATGTAATTTTAGGATATAAATAGCTGTTTTTTATTTCTTTATTTTAAACGTGGAAAGATTTTATAAATTGTAGGGCCTGATTTTGTAAAATGAAACGAAAGTCCTGATTCACACACAGCAATTTTTCTTGCCGCAATTCTGACTTCGTAGGCGTGAGAAGCATACAGAATGTAAAAGTTTACTCATCCCTTCTCCTCTCTCTACTATAAACTCAGAATTGCGGAAAGAAAAATTGCTGTGTGTGAACCAGGACAAAGCTTGATTCGACAATTTGTATTCAAAACAACAAATAAACTCTGGTCATAAATAAGTAATTAAATACCGGGTTATAAATAAGTAGTCACTAAACTACTTCTATGTAATCGGTATGTTATTGTCATTGAAAAGTAACAACTTCCATAACTACATGCCATTACCATGTTTTGAAGGAACTTTTAAAAATTAAAAAAAAAAAATAGAATCTCTTTATCTGAAATAACTTACAAAAACTCTCCATACGTTTCGCATTTTTGCTTCAAAAACTAGGCACCAAATTAAACATTAAATTGAATATTTGTCTTTAAATACATAAATGAAACATTTTTTGATTACGTTTAGAAAAACTTTTAATATGTGATTTATAAGATTGTGATCTTGTTTTATTTTAAACAAAGTAATATTTGAAACTCAGTACACAAATATGTTTACTTAAGAAAAAATCCCAAAAATAACTTTGAAATCGAAATCTTGAAAAAGAAAGGTAAATAGGGACTGCACACGAAAAATTTCGTGCATACTTTAAGGCTTATAATTTCTATTATACGAAAAAAAATAGCAACATGGAATAAAATTATATTTAAAATTATTATCGAAACTCATGTCGAACATATAAACAACGAACATTTAAACATTCGAACATATAAAACAAATTCCATATCACAAATGCTATAGGATATAATGAGAAAGATATCGTGTAAAAAAATTCGAAATTGTCGAATAAATTTTGGGTCTGCAAAGACGTTCGTAAATTTGCGAAAAAAAAAATTTAATTCCCAATTAGTTTTTAAAACAGACGACCAATTACAGTTACTGTTCGTGTTGTACCTAACCTTACGGATATCTTTACAACAGCTTTTAACAAAATAAATATTTCAAAAAGATTGACACATTAATGTTACTTTTATAACCCGAATTGTATGCACTAAAATTTTAGTGTGCAGTTCTTAAATTTGAAAATGTGGAATTAATCTTTTTTTTTTAATTTTAATATAATTAAACAGTTTTTTTCTATATCGATTAGCAAATCTCAAATCGACTTAGAATTTAGGGAATTACGAGCGCACGAACTACCCGCTAACGGCTTTTTCAGAATATCTCAAAATATACAGTGTGTTTCGAAATGTTTGAAAATTGATTTGTGTTGTACTTAAGGAGATCTAGAAACTACATTATGTCATTTTACGAGTTAAAATGTAACTAGTACAGCAATACATTTTACTAATCTCTCTTAAAGTCTTAAAAAGTACAAAACGAATTTCCAATTTTTAAAATCTTCATTTTCCACCCTTATTGTTGCTAATACTCATAACGGAAACATCCTTGGAAATAAGAATCCAATTATAACTTTAGAGAGAAACATTTTTTTTTTTATAAAACAATCCATACACAATCAACTTTGTTTGCCGAGACTTGTTATAGGAAAAATTAATATGAAAAAAGAAAATCTATATATTGTAAATATTATACTTGATATCAAATTACAATTCAATTTCAATTTTCAATCTCTTCAAGTGTATCATCCGTATGTCTTGTTTAAGATAAATTGTTTTTTTTTTTTTTTTTTCTTTTTTCAGTTAACAGGATTTGTTAAAGAGCAGGAAAAAATATTACTAAAACATTTCATCAGCCATCGATATTAATCAATATAAATCTCAATATGTATTTATACTATATCTACACAGTACACAGTGTTTATAAATGCAAATATTACAGTTCTTATACTCGTAAATATTTAAAGATAAGTAGGTATTTGTGTTACAGTGGGAGAAATAATATGTGGCTCGTTAGGTACATTCAAATATTAATTCAAAAATTGTTTATTCATTTTAAAAAGTCAAAAGACTTAAGCTACAAACGAATGGCCTAAATAATTATATTGAACTTAAGGTGTCTATAATATTGTGTAAATTTCATATACAAATGTATATTTGTTTATTTTTTTATTTTTTTGTACCCAAACTTTTACTCAATGTCTTATAACTTATTGGTCACACTGTATAGTAATATTTGCATACATTTACACTTACTGTAAATACCAGATATGTATTACGTTTATTTAGGAAAAAACAAGAAACACATTTTAAACACGTGCTTACTTCCTGTACGAATAGGCCTTTAAAGAAGAAACAACAAGACGAGAAGAATTAATAAACACCAACAACAACATAACAACGATTTTATTAGACGCCTTCTTCTATGCTGATTTTTCCTCTTTATTACATGCACGAGAATTTTGTTTGGGTATGACAAAAACATTTTTTTATTTTCATTTTTTTTTTCTTACTTTTTCTTCTTATTTTCATTTGATTTAAATTGACTTGACTTGTCGGGTCGATCTTACGTTGTTTTACTGATTTGATGTCGTATAATTTAACTGACTTAATGGCTGCCTAAGCAGACTAAAGTAAACGCAAAATAATTTATTTTAAACGCCTACGACTTTTAAAAATCATCATCATCATCGTACATACACCATGAAAAACATAAAAAAAAAAAATTACGCGAAACAGAAAAAAATCACAATACAACACTGTAATTTTTAATATACTACTCAAATTTTACTCCATGTATCAACACTCTTAATGTACTTTTCTTTAGATGGAGTACATTAAAACATGTAATTTTACAACGAGCACAGTGGGTTTTAGGCTAAAGGTAAAGACATGGAAAAATTTACTTTTAGATCATTGTTTGCGATTTATAGCTATAAAACTTTACCTTAGCACCGTGCTTCTTTTAGCCAATAGAATAGAAAGGGGACCATGTTTCACTTCTTTCAAAGTGCTCCCTTCTCATAACCCTAAAGGTACTTTCAGACGATAATATTTAGTATTAGGATTTTTCGACAATAAAATATTACGTATTTCATCAGCATGTCAAAAAATCCAATAGAAAATCCTAAAGTAGTTTACACGGTAATACATAAATTGTATATTATTTTTGCAAATTCTTATCTTTATGAAATTCATGACGAATATTGATTTAAAATTTTTTTAATAAATATTTTATTGTTTTTACTTTTTGTTTATGAAAAATATAACATGAAAATCTAAAGTTTTTAAAAAATTTTCAAAAATTTAAAATACCATTGGTATTTTCAAAAAAATCATAAGTAATTTTTCATAATCAAACAATTTTTATTCAGACGATAAGTAAATATTTTATAATTCAAATTTTTGACAAATTTTTATATTGAATATTATCGTCTGAAAATACCTTAAACGATATTTGTAAAATTTATTTTGTCCAAAAAAGACTTAGATATGTTGGCTGTTTAGTTCCGACAATTTCTTTTTTTTGTTAATATTTTTATGAATTTCTGAAGTGATCAACAACTTAGATCCAGGGGAAAAATTCTACGAATGGGTTGGAGAGAAATGGAATAAACCGTAAATTTATTGATATATGGTATTTTATATCTTTAATACAATACTTTAGTTAACAAAATAAACTAATTATAAATAATGTAATTCAAATTCATGTACACAGAACAAAAGTTACCAATTAACAAATATGTTAGAAATTAATTCATTCAATTAAAAACTTGTTTAAATTTGCATCTCTCACCAAAATGATTATATCAATTACTAAAAACTGTAAAAAATACAAAACAGAAAAAAATTTCCAATTAATAAATTAATTAAATCAATCAAGTAGTTGATGAATTAAAAATGTATATAGGTTATAAAAGTATAGTTAAATTTTATTTTTATTTCATTTTTGCTTGAATAAATTTTTTAAATTTCGAGGCAAAATGAAACAACTATGTTAATTGAAAAAAAGGCCGTAATAATTGTTTCTGTGTAAGGTTAATAAAAATTCAGTAAAATAGCTATACTGATTAGGACCCTCTTAAATGATAACAGTGGAGAACCAAAGTACGCGGCGACCCCAACTGTCTCGCAAATTATCCCCAAGGAGATTATATACCAATAATGATTTTTTTCCATGCTTCAAATGAATTGTTTCAAGTTTTGTTCCAGACAACAATATTTTAAAACCTGTAATGACTGCGCACGAAAAAATCTGTACACACTTTAAGTGTGAAATTTAATCAAGTTTATTATCGAAAAATATGTCGAACATAACCAAAAGATAAAGTTGATTTACAGATTGTAGGATCGCAGACAAAATAATACGAAAAAATCTCTATATCTCTGGATCTTTTATCAAAAAAGTTAAAAAAATCTAGCCTGAAGTCCTATGAATTAAAAAAAGTTCATAATAGGAACTATAAATAAAATGTAAAGAGGACGAAAATTATTGAGATTTTTTTTTTTCGAAAACATGAGTGTTGCTCACGGAGTGATAAAAAGTATATACTGGGCGACTTTTTGCAATACCCAGGTCATGAATTCATTATCAACAATTTTTTATTATTTTTATTTATTTATTTATTATTTATCGTGTCATAGTAAAAAAAAAAAACTTTAAAAATACTTAAAGTTGTTTAACAAGCGCGAATGCTATATTCGGCTCGGCCGAATCTATATACCCACCATCAACTTTCTCAAATTTTACTTTATATGGGAGGTGGGCGGACCACGCCCATTTTTGTTTCCGAGTTTACATTGGTCCTTGAACTATTTGAACGCAATTTAGTTGAAGTTTCACCTTATATGGGCGGTAAAGTGGATGGACTACGCCCATTTTTGGTTTCCAAGTTTATATCGACCCTCAAACTATTTAGAAAAAATTTCGTTGTCGTACATAAATATTTGATTCCTTCGACATGTTACACACGGAATGACAAAATCAATATACCCCCCATCTTTTTGATGGTTGGTATAAAAAGAAGTGAAGCCATTCCAACAAAAAATAAATTAACCGAAAATACAATAAAGCTCTTATGGAGGGTATTCTAGAAAAGTATAAAATATTTTATTAAAAACAAATAAAAAGATAATTTTTTTAAATTTAAAACTTGTCCTTAAGAATACAAAATTTAAAAAATTATTGACACACTGGTTTTATTTTTATAAGCTAAATAGTATGCACTAAATTTTTCGTGCGTAGTCCTTATATACATTTTTAACATGTGCAACTAAACATTTATTAGCATTTTTTTTTTTTTTCATACTTATTCATTTGTATATACACGAGTATAATTGTAAGTATACTTACTCGTTTACATACTACAATGTATATTAAGAAAATGCTACGAAAGTAGTATGAACGTAAGTAATCAACAGTAGTAGAAGAAAAAATGAAAAAAAAATTAAGAAAATTCTTAAGTAGTACGAGTATAAACTACAATATTAAGTGTAAAAAGTAAATAAACAAAAATAAAACAAATGTTTTTTTTTAAATGAGGGTTAGAAAATTCCTCATCATCTTCTTCTTCATTTTCTTTAAACGATTCTTTAAATACTTGTGCAAATGATTTGGATCTATTTATTTTTGCTACTATTTACTACTTAAAATTCGCGGTAGCAACTAGTCGAAGGCAATTGTCATAAATCTTTATTTAGTTTATGGTAATGTTTAGGAGAATAAAGAAATAAAAAACTAAAATGTGCATAAAAGATAAATTTATTTTCATGTATTTGTACCTTGAGTAGTAAGTAAATCTAGCAGGTTCATTTACATATAGTATCTATTGGCAACATTGATTTCAAGTTTAAATTTAACAAAATAAGATTTATGTAATCCTAAATTGAAAAATTAATAAAATTAAGTATTTAGTATGAAAATACAACACCGTTATTTGAGGGACAAGTGTTAGGCCAAAATATTTTTTAAGTATTCTTTATAAAATGTCTAACGTTCCTTTTTTAGAACTGTTTATTTTGTAATAAAATGATTTAATATTTTTATAACATATCACTTGACGTGATGACATAATTTCTTTGAAGTCTTTCTTTTTTTACAACAATTCGAATATAAAAATATTTTCTCTTCCTTTTTATTATTGTCTCTCCATTAAAAAGTCATTAATTTAAAATTCAGTAAAGAAAATATGATTGAAATAAAATCCAAAAAATGTCACCTCTAATGTATGATAATCACATCATCACAATCTTTAAAGAATTTTAAATTCTTAGCAAAAAATCTTACACTTTGTTTGCTGCTTAGATTAAATAGAGAGTAATAACCCCTAAAGGTATTTGATCTAAGGGAATTTAGTTAAGTTTTTATAATTCATATAGACATGTTAAGCATGTTGTACTCGTGTATAAAATACATATTTTACAAAAGTTTCCCATTGTCAAGCACTTGTGGAAAATAAAATAAGCAAAAGAAAAAAAAAGTGTGGCACGTAGCATCTTGCACATGTAAATCGAAATGCAAAAATATTTTGTATTTTAGAGATGTATAGAAGTATTAGGTACTTACTATTTATTTTCTTTTCATTCTGTTCTTTGTCTCCATTATCAAATATTGTTAATATCTGTGGTTTATATGATAAAATAAACTTTGGAATGTAGATTCATAAAGTTTAACTATTCCAATAAATTTGTATAGAAATGGAAATTTTATGTGTCACTTAATGTTGACACTTAAAAAAAGGATTTTTATTACAATAAAAGAATAAAATCATGGAATAATATAATAACTTTTGCTAAAATGCTTAAGGAATTTCTATATAATTTTAAGAACAAAAATATGAACTGAAATAAAGTTCTTAACTGAGACGGGCGCCTGCCGCTTATTTATAACTTCTTCTTATTAAAAATAATAGTAATAATAAAATATTTTTGCAATTTCTTTAAAATATTATAATTAGGGAGCGGATATTTATGCAGTAACTTTGTGAAAATATGCGCCTAAAAAATGTTCTTAAAAATTCAAAATAAACCCTTGGAATTAAAAAAAAAAAAGTTGAACACAGAAAAAAGTAAAAAATGGATTTCAATTACGAAATTGCTTATATTAATTAATTTTTAATTGATTTTATTATTACTGCTTTTTTTTTAAATAGATATAATGAACCGCAAATTGTTGGAAATTTACTTAAATTTATTTTATTTCTATATTTTAATAGACAAATTTTTAATTTTTCTTTATATTTTATTAATAACTGTCAATTTATTTAAAAAAGAATTGTAAACCAATTAGAAAATTAATTATTTTAATAAAAATATAATTAAATTCCAATATAAAGTTAATTAATAATTTTATTTAAAAATAATTTGAAATATTTTTTTTCTGTAAATTTATTTTTTTAATTTTTGTTAAATAGGAAAAAAAAATTATTCTATAAAAAAAGAAACAAAAATCAGTCCATGATAAGCTAAGTAATGCATAACATTTTGTATTTTAAAAGTTAGAGCTATGTATACTTTCTTAAATTTTTGGAATATAAGTATATTCGTGACATTAGGTTTAATACAGAATTGGTTCGATAATCTTTTATTTTTATAAACAACATTTTTTTACTAAGTTGTCAAACGTAAACGATTGTCTATTTTGCTAAAAACATTTTTATACATAGCAAATAATCCTCCCACGTCAAGAGATGTTATAGAAGCGTATTTGAATAATTGCAGTTCAGAAGGAGAGTATTTTCCTAAACACGAGATCTGAACGTAGAATAATTGAGTTTGAATTTTGTTTTAATATTCTCAACTCTTTTATTTTTTTAAGAAACAGCTTGCAAAATTAATTTCATTTTTTCAGCAATAGGGCCTTAGTAGCTTCGATTTTCTCAATAACACTATCATTTGAACTGTTGAACTGGATACTTAAAGAACCGAATCCCTCTAATTTAGTAATAGTTTCAGAAGGAAATCCATAGTTGGAACAGACATATAAGAGATTAGGTTTAATATTTCTTGATGTTAATACTCGTTTTAAATTTTTTTATAGCTTAATAGTCGTTATCATTCAACTCATTATTTTTATTAAAGTCCTTCCCCTACTTAATAACTTGTTTGAGAATATCCGCTAAATGAAAGTTGAAAATTGAAAGAACACCTGTTATGCGCGTTAGAAAAATATAACTTTAACAAAAAAGTCAAAAAATTTAAAAATATGCAAATTTATATGTATTGTTAAGAAAAACATGCAAAAAAATATGCATTTCCGAATAAATATGCAAAAATATTCACTAACAAGTTGATGCCATTTTTTAAAAAAATGTCAGATTCGGATAGATAACAACATAATATAGTTTTTAAATGGTCCAGAAAAAAATGCATTTACATAAAAATCCGCCCCCTAATTATCATAAAAATTACACTCTGCTATAGTGAAAAAACAATCGAGAAATGACTAGAGTCCGTTATAGGCCCTTTTGAGGTGATCATAACATTGTTATGCTTTTTATGTATCCCCAATTTATCTTAAATTGTCTTTTTCCTCTTAAATTTTTTGTGGGAAGCAAAAGGATCCGGCTTTCCAACCAAATAAAGCTAATTTTTAAGCAACATTTAAGAAAAAAATTATTTTTGTTTAGTTTAACTAAATTTTATAAATTTTGTTATTGTTGTAAACTTTAGTTTTTTTAGTTTTTAAAAGTTAGACGAAAACTGTAGATCTTATTCGATTTTATCTGAAACAATTTACTAAAACTTTTCATAAATTTCTCATTTTTACCCCAAAAAGTATGCAACAAATCCAACATCAAACAAAATATTTTGTTTTAAAATATATAAACCCTTTTTTGAAGAAGTTTAAAAAATATTTAACAACTTTTTGAGTTTTAAAACTATTTTGAAGATTGATATCTTTTATTAAAAAAATTATATCAGAGCTAAAATTAAAAAAATACATTTTAAAATGTTTGATAAATTATTAGTTATTTAAAGTACATATATATAATGTAATTAAAAAGCTACGTTTTTCTGCTATCTAAATCAATTAGAAAATCTAAAATTGATTTAAAATTTAGGGATATAGGGTCTATTAAATGATTAATCAAAAAAATATTCCAATTACTTTTTTAATTGTATCAATTATTCAAGTGATAAAAATCTTAATTTGTCTAATATTTTTTACTAAAAATAAAACATTTTATTGGCTTTCAATTACTTTTCTTTCTAAATTATTTCTGAATAATTTATTTAATTATAAAAATATATGAGATTATTTTAAAATTCTAATATAAATTTTAATTGAAACTTTTACGAAAATATGTTTTCTATGAAATTTTTTATAGGTTGTATTTCAATAAAGAAAATAATTGAACATTTACCATTCGTCCATTTCATTTGATTTTAGATTTTTCTATCTAAAGTTTGAAATTAATTCGTTAGAATACTTAAATTTTAAGCAAATTATTTAATTACCAAAAGAGTTGAAATCATTTTGAAATTCTGATTACAAATTTAATTAAATTTTTTTTCCCAAAATCGGATTTTTCGGAATATTTAAACAATTTAGAAAAATTATTTTTTTATTTACTCAATAAAATCGGTAAATGACAAAATTACTTTTATGGAGTGAGAATAAAAAATGTCATTTCATAGCACAGTAGTGTTTTTAATCATATTTTTTATACAAAAATTAAAAAAAAAATAATAATAAAATAACATTCATTTTTGGAAAAGTGTGATTTTTTATTCTTTGCAAAACTCCAATTTACACTTATCACAAAAGAAGTTTTGTTCATGCTAAAGAAAGTTTGTTACAACTATTATGAAAGTATGTATTTGTATAAACAAAAGCAAAGAAACTCTTCTTTTTGTGTATTAAGAGTAACATTTTATAGTTCTAAGTTATTTCAAAAGTTCAAAGTTACCGCTAATCAAAATAAATTAATAAATATTATTAAATATACATACAAATTATAAGCAGCATTGTAAATATTGTATAATATCTTCAACACATATTATTGGTACTTGAAAAGTTTTAATAAGAAAATATGCTGGTATCTAGATGGCTTCAATGAATGAATGAATGAATTTTGCTTCAGCACGTTGGGTTATCAAATGAGTTGAAATTTCAAGACAAGAGTTTAAGAAGAAAATAACAAAGAAAAAAAAACAATTTCTATGAAACCATAAACATTATGACAAATTTATAAATATTAATGCCACTTGGCATAGATTAAGGACGTCTTAACTACAAATACCCAATTAATTCTAAAAATGTATTAGCAGTGAATTTAAAATTTAAACAAAAAAAAATGTTCTTCAACTTAAACCAATTAAAAGATTTATAGGCTTTTTGTCATTTTCTACTTTAAATACAATTAGATTATTTTTTAATTAAAAAATTATATAATTTTACATATCATCAGTGCAATATTACATACAATACAATACTGAGTTTTTTTTTTTTTTTTGTTGGAATTTATAATATGTATTCATTTAGTTTATGATTTAAATGTTATTGATAATGAATTTATGTCTACTTATGGAAAACGTGCAAGTTTTTCAAAATCAAAAAACTGCATTTAATTTTTTTCTGGGTCAAGTTCTAAACTAGTTTTCATTATTTGTTCATTTTGACTTGTCAATTAAATATTTTACGCATTTAATTTTGCGTATTTATTTATAGTTAATGAGTTCATTTAGTTAGAAAACTTACAAAATTTGTATAATAGGCTTAACGATATTTACAGTGAATCATTAATTGAAAATATATAAAATAAAAGCAGACAATTTGATTTAATCGTAAAAATAGTTTTGCAGAATTAAATAAAATTACTTGATTAATTCTTTGTTTACACTCTCCTACAAAATTACTTTTTTATTTTCGCTCAAAAAGCGACCTAACGTGGTATCTTCTTGGGAACTTCATATAACTATTTTCGAAAATTTCAAAATATTCTTAAAACCATATTAAATCTTTTAGATACATAGATATTCTAAATAATTGATATTTTATTCAACATTTTTGAATAAATTTCTCTTTTTTATTATTGTTATTATTTTTATTTTTTAATTCGACTTTGATGTGTTTTTTAATTTTTTGTTTTCATTAAATGTTTTTTGTTTAAAACAAAATGAGATATCAATCTTTAATAAAGGTTAAAAACCCAAAAAGTTTAAACATTTTCTAAAGTTTATCAATAAATTATCTATAGGGTGCCCCGGTGAACTAGTGAACAACGCGTTATTCTATCAGTTAGAATATACTTTATAATTGCATTTTAATTTTAATATGAATAAAATTGATATATTTATATATTTTAAAACAACTATTTTAATTTATGTTTAATTTGAAGCATACTTTCTGGGGCATAAATGTAAATTTTTGGAAAAGTTTTAGTTAAATTTTTGATTTAGACATAATTAAATTTAAACGTTTAAAAATCCTAATTATTTTGCTTCTCAAAACAGTTGTTTGAACATTAGTCAAAATGTTAAGAGTTTATTGGATATATTGAAATTTTATGTACTCAGGGAGGCCTATAACATGTTATATTTCAAATGATGATTTTTCACTGTAACAAAGTGTGATTTTGTTATTAGTGTTAAAGTGATAATGACTTTTATTTATATTTTAAATAAAGTTTTGTTTCTAACCAGGGCAACCAAAAATATATATTATTTTTTGTTACTGTGTTTCAGGAGAACATAGTTGTGTTAGTTATTCGTAAGATTTAGGAACATTTAGTTTTTATATGACTTATCTTTGCATATTTTATATTTAAGAGCAGATTTTCGCATATTTATTTTAAAAATAATTTTACCATATATTTGTTAGAGCTTATTTTAAACTAAATATTGTAATTTGGCTTATTCTGACATATAAATTTGCAGTCTTCCCATTGATTTTTTTTTTTTTTTATTTTTTATTTTTTCGTATGTAAAGGAATTTTTTTAAGCATATTTATATTATTTTCCTATTTTTTCTTTTTATAGTACAAGTTTTCTTATTTTCTTAATTATTTCTCACACGAAATAATTATTCTGCTAGTAAAAAAAACAAGGCAATTTACGATTGCAAAATTTTTTTAATTTTAAAAAGAAATATTTCAAAAGTATATTTTTCTTTTTTAATAGAATTTCTATTGCGCAAACATTTTTTTAAATTGTTTTGGTTTCCCTGTTTATAAAAACCACAGCCTTTATTTGTCTTTAGCAAATAGTTTTTGTGTGTCTTTATTGATTTTAAATATTTAATACAACATAGTTAATTTATTATTTATTTAGTTTTTTTTTCTATTTAACAATTCGCCGAATATAATAGATATTTGATAATATGGAAAATTAAATTATTCTTGGAATCAACAAAATGCCAAAAACTTAAATCAGTATTTCCTTATTATAACATTTTCCAATGAAATGATTAATTTTAACAAAAATATGGATTTAAATGTAAACTGTTTAACTGACTTAAATAAAAATCGCAAAATATCATCCAGTTTAAAAAGGACGCGAAAATGCCGTTTAGTATAACAATTTTTCAAATATCAAAATATCGAGTTTGTAGCTAAACGACAATCGCTATATCGTCATACATGTGATGGTATAATCCTATCCAACCTCGAATGTTGTATCGTCTAAAAATTACTTCCTAAAAAAAATTAAAGATGTCACTTCGTTTGTCTGGTCTGATGGCTTAAAAATACTTTAAATATATTTTCATAAAATAATTCATTACGGAAAATCGCATCATATTTTATCACACCATGTGTTCTATTCTGAAAAAAATTTAGTACTTTAAATGGGTAGGATGGGAGGGGGCGGTAAAGTGGGCAGTAAAGTGGGCGAACCACGTCCACTTTTTGGTTTCCGAGTTTATATCGACCCCCGATCTATACGTACAAAATTTCCTTGTGCTTTTATTGAAGAAATATCATCAGAAAAGTATTTAACGGACACCCTGTGTTTCTAGTTTTTAGCCCATAAGTTTTTTGTTTATTAACCGATTTTCAATCTCTTATATAGGACAAACATTTGTGCAAACATTTATCCTGCTTTCAACAGACGGACATAGCTAGATCGACTCAGAATCTAACCAGGATCCAGAAAATATATACTTTGTGGGATCTTAGATGATTCCTTCGACATGTTACACACGGAATGACAAAATCAATGTACCCCCCATCTTTTTGATGATGGGTATAAAAATATGTTACAGGTTTTACCCTCAAAAAAGTAGAGGGTGAACATGATGCACTTTATTAATAGCACACTGAAATATTTAGTGAGAAGAAATTTATGTTTCACTATATTATGGAAATTTCACAAAAATTCCGAATATTCACCAAAAATCCAAAATTTCACCAAAATTAAAAAATTTACTAAAAATTTTAAATTTCACCAAAAATCTAAAATTTCATCAAAAATTAAATATTTCACCAAAAATCTCAAATTTCACAAAAAATCCAAAATTTCACCTAAAATTCAAAATTTCACCAAAAATCCAAAATTTCACCGAAAATGCAAAATTTTTTTATTAGACTTGGAGTCAAATGTGGACCGATACTCATAAGTGTAAAATAAAACATAAGAATACAGAATTTTACGTTGAGGCTGACATTTATATGAATTTATTCACTTTTCGGTGATTCCCGAAAGAGGGCCTTATATGAGAGCTATGGTAAATTATGGACCGATCTTTGTAAAATTTGGCACTATCATTTATGTTCATATAAAACTTATTTGTGTCGAATATTAGCTTGATACTAACATTTTAATTGGATTTATGGCTGTTAAAGTGATTTTCGGAAAGGGGTTTATATGGGAGCTATGGTTAATTATGGACCGACTTTTTAAAAATCGGCACACTTTTTTAGACTTATATGAAACTTATATGTGCCAAATTTCATTAAAATATTGCTATATTTAAGGGATTTATGATCGTTAAACCCTTTTCCGGGAGGACATTTGTATGGAAGCTAGGTGAAATAATGGACCGATCATAACCAATTTCAATAGGCTTCGTCCCTGGACTATAAGAAGCCTGTGTACCAAATTTCATTAATTTTGGTTCAAAATTGCGAACTGTAGTTTGATTACAAGGTTTACATGGACGGACAGACGGTCAGACGGACAGAAGGACGGACGGACGGACATCGTTAAATCGACTCAGAAAGTGATTATAAGCCGATTGGTATAAATTAAGGTGGGTCTTAGACCAATATTTTTGGGTGTTACAAACATCAGTACAAACGCATAATACCCTCCCCACCTATGGTGGTGTAGGGTATAAAAAGGCACCATTTTATTAGGGTGAAAGTAACCCTTAACCCTTAAGGTAATATCTTTCTTCAGAAAAGAAAACGCTATTAGTAAACAAATAAAATTACATTCTTGAATAATTCTTAAAGAAACAATAAATTTATATTGCTATTCTATTACACTTGGTCACTCTAATTTTATTATCGCCCTAAATATATCAATAAATTACCCAATATATGCATTTAATAGATAAATTTCGTTTTTATAATTTTTTTTTTTTTTACCAACCACTTGAGTTTTAAACATTAGACCAAATAACAATTAGATAATAAATATTAAATTTATTTACATTTTCATTACTTTCAAATAAGTAAATCACAACTATTAATTTATTTTGCTGAAAGAAAATAACAAATTGCCTATATTACATACATACATATATTTATTTGTATGTATTTGAAGGAGATAAAATAGAATAACACTCGTAAAGTATTATACGATAAATCAAACACTTTAAACTAAATGCAATAAAATTACAGTTCATCCCGGAAAGTCAATTTGCCAACAAATAATAAAATACCTTAGACAGGCTGTAGTAAATAATAAGAGAAGGAAGTTATATACGAATTTATGAATCGAGAATTTAACAATTTCATTTCGAATTTATTTAATTTTTTATTAGTTTTTTAAAAGTAATCGTTTAATGGTTTGTTAATTTATTAAAATAAATTAAGGAAAAAATTTTAAAATTTTGTATTAACGAATATTTATAAAATAAAAAATAATTAACTAAAAAATAAATTTAAATTACTACTATTTATTTTTCGTTTATTAACACAAAAACTAAAAATATAACAACAAAGAATTTTTTTTTTTTTTATATTTTTTAATTATTATTTGCTTTAACAAATATTTACATTTTTATGGAAAATTTACGTTTTTTAACACATTTTGTGTAAATTTTTAACAAACGTGACTTTAACTTAACGATCATCATATGCTTGAAAATAACAACAAAAAAATGCTTAAAATGTTTAAAATATATGAAATTTAAAACTTAAAAAAAAA
Source organism: Protophormia terraenovae (assembly GCA_951394005.1). Taxonomy (NCBI): domain Eukaryota; kingdom Metazoa; phylum Arthropoda; class Insecta; order Diptera; family Calliphoridae; genus Protophormia; species Protophormia terraenovae. Next base: position 136,170,391 of record OX596075.1, on the reverse strand, counting down.
AAAAAAAAATTAAACAAAAAACAGTATGTATAGTACGTAATTATTTAAATATTTACATACATACATATACAATTCTATATGCAAAGCAATTAAATGTGAGTGTGTGTAAGATAAAATGATTCTTAAAAAATGGTAATTAAGCTTTGAAAGAATTTTCTTTTTTTTTTTTTAAAGGTAATTTTTTTAATTTTTTAGATTGCTTTTTACACAAAATAAACAAAAAAAAATACATTTAGTGAAAAATATGACTTTTTAGTAACACGTTTAAGTAGTATTTTTATATAATATGTGAAAACGTTTTAAAATTAAAATTTTTGCGAAAGACAATTATTATAAAATGTTTGTTTTATTTTTATTTGTTAAATATTTAATTTAACAAAGCTATTTTTATCATTATATTTTTATACTCAATTTAAACAAATATAAAAAATATGAATTGCATAGGAATGTTTTGGAAGAGAACCTAAGCTTTCAGAAAAAATATCTCTTAGTCACCCTGTTAGAATTTAGTTTATCGCGAATAATTTCCATAGTATAAAAGTGAAATATTTCTTAAAAATACCCTTTGAATTCCAATAAATTCCATTACAATTTATTTCACAAATTTCGTCACCTTTAAATGTACTTTTTTAAAGAAAAAAAATCTTAAAGAAAAATTTTAAAATGTTAATATCAACTTCAGCTATTTTAGTGTGTATTTTCTTAAGTATTTAAATATTTTTCCAAATATTTTTATTTTTTAAATTGTCCTAAAATACACTTAACTTGAATTTAAATAAAATTTCACTCACATAGGCAAAGTAGTGGAGTAATATTTGAGCTACTGTAGCCAAATTTTTGCTCCTTTCCCGATTTTAAAGATTTTTATATAACCTTAAAGCTCACCACTGAAAAGAATTTTTACATTTACCTCATATATTTTTCAAGTTATTTGCATTTGAAATTCCAACTAGGTTTCACAATTTAGCAAGATCTTGGTCAAGTTTTCTCCTTATATAGTACAACATTTTCTACCAATTTTATAATATTGTAATTAGTAAAAGAACAAAATTATGTTTCGAATAAAGAAAATTTGAAGTCGATATCTTTATTGAGTTCAAAAATAAAAGATTTTGAAAATGTGCAACAATTAACTAGCAGCCGGACGGAAGGACGGACAACCGAATTCTCTCAAAATAGCATTTTTTTAACATATTGATCAATTTAAAAACAAAACTTAAGCTATATGTTCAAATTTGTCAAATATTTGACCAAATTTGCGTGACCACTAATTCTGCAAAAAAATAGTTTGCCTTCGTTTGATCTTAAAAATGTTTTGTAAGAGAAAATAGCGTCAACAGGATTCGGTAAAATGTCAGCTATGGTTAATAATAAGTAAAAAATATTTTATCATTAAAATGGAGAAGTTAGAAAATATTTTATGCATTTTTATTATTTTATTTCTATTTATATTTTTTAGTGGTAACGCCATTTTGCTCAAATATTTGACTAGTGTGAACATACCTTTAAGCATTAAAAGATTTATATTTATATTATTTTTCAAAAGATGATGCTTCATAAATGGTTAAGAATGAAATTTTGGTTTGGTTGATTTTATTGCATTTTATACATTTTCAAATCTAGAACAAATAATTTATATATTTTTTTAAACTCCTACTATTTTTTAATGATGTAAAAAATGTGGAGAAAGAGAAAAAAATATTTACCTATTCACTGATATATATAATGTCATTATAGCCTGCTAAACGAAGCTAATATATTGGTCTCAAAACAGACATTTATGGTAAAATTGTTTAAAATTCACTGTAATGGGATAGACAGAATTCAAAACTGGAAAAATATTATTTTTGCACAACTTAAGTTGTGAAGCGAAAAGTTAATTTTTTATGAACTACATCTTCGAATTTAACAATCGTAGAAAGACTTCAATTAGTGTAAATGACGCGTTATCAAAATGTACCATTTATGAATAAAAATATACCATTTATTAATTGTCTTAAAATATTTAGTCCACAGACTTTTTCAGAATTTTTTCTTTTACAGCTTTCGGAAAAAAACGAGAGAAAAAGATATAGTCGATCAAGCCCGACCATATGATACCATACACCATTGTGTACATTATAATTCGGGAAGGGGTCTTTTATTAGACTTGAAGCCAATTGTGGACCGATACTCATAAGTGTAAAAATAAGTGTTAAATAAAACATATGAATACAGAATATTACGTCGATGCTAACATTTATATGAATTTAATCACATTTGGGTGATTCCCAAAAGAAGGCCTTATATAAGAGCTATGGTATATTATGGACCGATCTTTGTAAAATTTGGCACTATCATTTATTAATTTTTATATAAAACTTATTTGTGTCGTTAAAGTGATTTTCTGATAAGGGGTTTATATGGGAGCTATTGTTAATTATGGACCGATATTTCTAAAAATCGGCATTAAGACTTATATGAAACTTATATGTGCCAAATTTCATTCAATTATTGCTGTATTTAAGGGATTTATGATCGTTAAACCCTTTTCCTGGAGGACATTTGTATGGGGGCCAGGTGAAATAATGGATCATAATCAATTTCAATAGGCTTCGTCCCTGAGCTGTAAGAAACCCGTGTGTCAAATTTCATTAATTTTTGTTCAAAATTGCGACCTGTAGTTTGATTACAAGGTTTACATGGACGGACAGACGGTCAGACGGACATCATTAAATCGACTCAGAAAGTGATTATAGGCCAATTGGTGTAAATTAAGGTGCGTCTTAGACCAATATTTTTGGGTGTTACAAACATCAGCACAAACACATAATACCCTCCCCACCTACGGTGGTGTAGTGTATAAAAAAACACTAAAATTTAAAATCTACTGAACTTATTTTTATAAAACAATAGCGACCAATAGCTATTTAATAAATATTGAATTTTTTTAATTTTTAATTAATGTAGTAGCGATTAAAACAGTGGTAAGCAATATATATTTTTTATTTAATTCCCCGTCTATTATTTATCTGTGAATTTTAAATTATACAACACATCAAATTTCAAATTATAATTATTATAATGTTTAATGTTTAAATAATTTTGCTCAGTGTAAGAATTTATACTCATATGTCATGTATTACATTTCTGCCTTTTTGAGCAATTTTATTATTTAATCTTTTCAAAGTAGTTCAAATAACGCAAAAAAAAATCTAAACTAAAAGTATTTTTTTTTTTTTTTTTTTTTTTGTAATTTAAAGTTTTCATTGCATATTTACGAGTAGACTAGATTTGTGTGGAAAAAATAAAACAAAAAATAAAATAGAATATAGAATAATAAAACAAAGGTAATTTAAAAATATGAAAAAAAAAAAACTTAAGTGTTCTTCACATTGAAATAAGTCTGTGTCTGGGTTAATCTTCAATTCTCTTTTTTATAAACATTTTTTTTCTTTATATTGTTTTATTAAGCTTTTTAAAGCATCATTATGACAAAAAAAATTTATTAAGCTACTAGAAAATAAAATAGCAATAAGAAAAACTTTAAAAATTTAAACAGGTAAAAACTGCATTTAAACATTTTACAATGACAATAGAATAAATTTCAGAAATGTTTTAATAACAAAGTACTCATACTGTTTTTATTTGCTTAGAATTATTTTGTACTTAGTTTAGGCAGTGAAGAAAAATTTTAAAATTTTAATAATTTTCTTTTTTTTTCTGGTATTATTAAGTATACTTTTATGAATTGAACTGATTTTAATGAGATATTTTTCTAAATATCATCATGTGCGGTTTGTGTGGTTTATCTAAAATATATTTTTATTTTTTTCTGCATCCGGATATGTCTCAATTTCAAAACCTTATTTTCCTTTACATCAAAAAGAGAAAATATGTCAATAATATCTATAAAACTTAGGTGAGATTTTTAAGTTTCAACTTAAACTAGGTTTAACTATTTAATATTTATTGCTGAACAAAGTTTAAAAATTAATTTTAAGACACATATAAATATATTTTGCAGTTATAGTTTACATACATATGTAGTTACAAATGAATAACATTAATAGTTTAAACTTTTATATTTATAAAATCAAATATAACTAAACCTTAACAATATATTGCCAATTTTTTCCTAATCAATCACACTTTACCTATTTAATTTTTGATAAATATTTGTATTGAAAGATAAGGTTTTTTTATAACAAAAAAATATTTTTGCTATGTACTTCAAATGATTGAAACTTATTATCGTATACATCTATCTGCCGGTTTGATGGTTTGACAGTAAAGTTAAATGAAATTTAAGTAATTAGTAGAAACAGTTAACTTTAAACATATCTATTGTTTATTTATAATAAATATTTCAAGTCCTAATTACAAATCATATCTTTATTGCTCAAGAACGTAAATAGTAATAGAGCACAAAATGTTCAATTAAATTAAATTTATTATCGAATTATTGGTAAATAATTATTTGAAGGTAATAAAATAATTATACTTAAGTCATTATTTTAAATTGGAAAAAATAACAATATATATTTTTATAGTGATTACAAAATTTGTAGGGAAGGAAAACTTTTTAACGAATAAATTTAAATGTACTATAGTTTGCCAGACAAAAGTTAAGTATATTAATGCTTAGTTTTTAGAAGTGATGATGAATAGTTATTTTTTTTCTATTTATATGCATTAAAATTTAATTGTTTGCAAAACATTTCCCATTATTACCATATTCAAGTTGCTAATTTGCAATAAATTTACTAAACACTTCATTTTTAAAAGCGAGAAAAATTTATTAGTAATTTTGTTAAGTTGTAAAAATTACTATAAATAGTTAATAGTTAACAGTAGTTAATAGTTAACAAAGACGAATAGTTAGATTTGATGCATTTTGATGTGCTAAACACGAATCTGCTTTCGGTTTTTTTCCATCAGGTCTGCATTTTTTTTATGGTAGTGTCTAATATTTTGTCCATAGCCGGGCCATTAGTATATTTTCTCATAACTCAAGAACGGTGTGTACAATTGACATAAATGATACACCAAAAGATTGAAATGTGTCCGAAAAAAATTTTAGATTTTTTTCTTACTAAAATTTCGTTTGATAAATGAAAACATAAAAAATGTTTCAGTTTATATTAAAAAAAAAATAGGTAACTAGATGGATTTTGACGAGTTGAACAAAAATCAGTTTTCACTGATTTTGTATGGGCATGACTAATATCATCACCTTATTCAGCGGCCACACTATAAAAATCGAGAATGGTTTGTCCAATTTAGGCTATAAATCAAGAACCGTTATTTTGATAAATAATACACCAAAAGATGCATACGAAAATTGACAATTGTTTTTATTCGCTCAAGAATTTCAGAGTTATGGATCAAAATGTTAACGATTTTTTCAAAACAAATTTATTTTAATTTTTTCGCTACTAATTACCGAATAACTACGGAAATATTATAAATTATGTAAATTCAGCTAAAAGATAATTTAAAACGCTATCTATTGGAGTTTAATTTATCTTAATTGGACAAACCGTTCTCGAGTTATACAGGTGTAACTGCCTTAAGCGGGATCATAGTAGTCATGCCCATAAAAAAAAAACAATACGTGATAGAAAAAAGTGAAAGCTGATTCTTGTTTAGCACGTTAAATTACATCTAATCCACCTATTTTTTTTATTTTTATTTAAGACGAAAAATTTTTAATTTTTTTTGCCCACATGCATGGGTATGCATGGGTATTTTAACTTAACGTGGCTTTATTTACTCGTAGTTTTACCAGCTTTGAGATAAAAAGATGATAAACGCATATTTTGGTGTATCATTTATATAAATCGTGCATACCGTTCTCGAGTAATAGTGAAATATACTCAAGTTTTGTTAAACTTATCAGGGATTTTTTTTTTTTTTTAATTTTAATAAATACATATTTTTTAATTTAATAGATGTATATTTTTGTTAACTCTTTTTAAAGGTAATTTTTATGTTTATATTTTCAAATAGAAAATTCATCAAAATCTGCCCCTACTAATTATTAAATAATTTTACAGCCAATAAAAAAAAAACAATTTCCAGCAATATAAATTGTAAATTCTATACTGCTAGTTTTTCGAGAAATTTGCAAGTTTATATGAAACTAACTTGTGCTGAATGTAATTTACAAAACTAAGTTATGGTATAATCACCAAATAATTTAAAATCAATCAACAAATTTCTTAAAAATATTCCCAAATTCATGTTTACTCACATGTCAAAGGAAAGTTTTTTGTTGAAATTTAATGATTCATAAATACATAAATGTATTTTCACTCTTATTCAATTAACACTTCTTCAATCATTTACATAAAAACGAAACAATAAAAAAAACAAAAATGATCAATAAATCGTTTACACAATTGGAAATAATTTATTTGTGAATCATATGTAAAGAAAGTAAAAATCGGAAAACAATACATACAACCCTTTGGTAATTTTCCTATTGAATAAATAAATTAGCAAGAATTTTATTTACAAGTGTGGCCAATTAAAAATATTCGTAGAATGAGACCATATTTTGTACTTTTTCCTTATTACAAGAAAACTAATTATATTTATTTCAATTTTGATTGATTTTGGTAAACAATTCATTGTAAAAAATATAAACAACATCATCACTAGTAAAATTTTAAATGTAAAGAATGTCGTTTATTTCTATATGAATCATTTTACAAACTTCAACCTATGCCCACCATTAAAAATATTCTTATCAAAAATAAAGATTATTTTATAATTATTTTAGTCTACAATAACTACAAAATGTTTAGTATCTTTTATTGTCATCATGTTAGTTAATTATTAAAGTAATTTTAAAAAATTCTTAAAAATTATTTGTTTAAAATATGAACTTCCTATAGGAAATATCTTGGAATATAAAATGAAATAACAAACTAAATATTTAGTATTAAAAAAAAGTATGCAATAAAAAACACTTATTAATAATGTTTAATACTATGCAATTTTAATATTTTTGAAACAAAACAATTTAAATTAAAGTGTGCCTACAGAAATATTAAATCTCATAATACAAATTATATATTTCCAATTGAAAACATAACCTATATATTTTTGAAATTATTTTATATATGTATTTGAAATAATTAGTTTTAATAGCTATACATATTTATACCCTATACCACCAAAGGTGGTTGGGGTATTATGTGTTTGTGCAGAAGTTGTAACGCAGAGAAAAAATTATCGGACCCCCACCTTAAAGTATACCGTTCGACTCAGAATCACTTTCTGAGTCGATTTAACGATGTCCGTCCGTCCGTCCGTCCGTCCGTCCGTCTGGTCGGCTGGCTGGCTGGCTGGCTGGCTGTCCATGTAAAGCTTGTGCGCAAAGTACAGGTCGCAATTTTGAAGATAATTTGATGAAATTTGGTACATATGCTTTTTTCAACACAAGGACGAAGCCTATTGAATTTGGTTATGATCGGCCCATTATTTCACCTAGCCCCCATACAAATGTCCTCCCGGAATAGAGTTTTAACACTTATATATGCCTTAAAAATAGGAATATTTTAATGAAATTTAGCACAAATAAGTTTTATAACAGCAAAAATCTGTCTGCCAAATTTCATGAAGATCGGTCCATAACTGACCATAGCTCCCATATAAATTCCTCTCCCGAAAATCACTAACGTGCATAAATCCCATACAAATGTTAGTATTATGTTAATATTTAACACAAGTATGTTGTATATAAGTAAAAACAAAATTATGTGAATTGAAATGGTGTAGGGTATCATATAGTCGGGCTTGACCGACTATATCTTCTTCTCTCGTTTTTCTATATTTTTATGGTAAAAAATGCATTTTATTAACAATTTAATTATAAAGAATATTTTAATAATAAAGTAACAGCTTATAAATTAAAAAATAAATATAAATATTTTACAGATACTAGTGATGACTTAAATAACGACAACAATAAAATTTAATGATTTTTACCCAATTACATACATATGTTTTTGAACTTCAAATCAATAGCCATATAAAATTATTTTTATGTTACAATTAAATGTGTAGCATTTTAAATAAATATCAAATACTAATATTTAGTATATTTTAGTAAAATAAAATTTATTTGTATAATTAAATTTAAATATTTATTATGTTTACAAATAAATGTGAAAACAAATACTGTTATCTTTTTTAATATTATTTAATTTGAAAATATCTACATTAGAGTGAAACCGAGAATCCATTTTTTTTTTTTTGTAATTTTGATGTAGGAAGAGCACTTTAACAATACATATCGATGAGATCAATATAGGAAAAATAACAAAAAGTACTAAAAATTGGTTTTCACTTCACTACCAGTTATTCAGAAACCATAGGTTTCGTACTTATACGGCAAAAAATAAAATAAAATTTGTTTTGCTTTTAAAATATATATCGTCCATTCCATGAAAGAACGCCCAAAAATATACCAAGTGTCCTCCGATTTTTATAAAATTTTATACGTATAAGGTCTATGGGTGTCTATAAATATTTCCGTTTTCAGATTCGCTAAATTCAGAAAATTCGCGATCTTATTTCGCTTTTTCACTTTTGAAAAAATCTAAAAAATCTCAAAAGTATACAACTTTAAATACAAATATTTCTGGAAAGGCTTTGCAGAAATTTGTGATTTAAACGGCGTTTAAATTGTAATTATGTTAGCTTAAACATGAATATTTTATAAATAAAAAATATTTTTTAAAAATGCATTTTAATGCAATTGCATTTTTTAAATGCATTTTTCTTTAAATATGCTATTCAAATTTGTCAATTTTTTAACATAATTGAAAAGTTTGAAATCTTTACATTAAAATAAAAATCTCAAATTCTTGGGACGTACACATATACTGTGCATAATTTCCCCTTTTCTTCAACTAGTTTAAATTTTTTTATATAAAAATTATATTTTTCTGGTATTATGAGTATCTTTACTTATTTTGTTAAAAAAAAATTATTGTGTTATTTTTTAAAAATCCTGAAAAATAGTAAAACTTTATGTATCAGACTGTTTATTGTTTTAAGTTATAATAAACAAAGCATTTTTAATACACTTTTGAAATATTAAAATTTAATAAATTCGCAACTAACAAAAATGCATCTAAAAACTGCATTTATATTTTTAAAATATCATGAACCGAAGAGGAGATTTTGGAAATAGTTACATAAAAAATATGCAATGGCCTTTTAAATACTTTTTAAATTACAGAAATCCATCAATAACTTCAAGAGATATGAATATTTAAAATTGCATACTTTTTACATTTTGTTAACTTTTATACAAATTTTAAAGAAAATTCCAAAAAGAAGAAAAAAATTTTAATTTTATATGAAAAATTTGAAACATGTTTTTATAAAAATTGAATTATGCATATAAGATTTTCGCGTCCCAAAAATTTTACACTTTTATTTTAATGTTAAGATTCCAAAATTTTAATTTATGTTAAAAAATTTAAAAATTTGAATAGCATATTTAAAGAAAAATGCATTTGAAAATTGCAATTGCATTAAAATGCATTTTTAAAAAATCTTTCTTATTTTTAAAATGTTCGTCGTAAAGCTGCCATATGCGAAAGTTTAAGGCCGTTTAAATCATTAAAATTCACAAAGTCTTTCTAGAGATATTGCTATTCAAAGTTACATACTTTTGAAATTTGTTTGGTTTTTGAGAAAATTAAAAAGCGAAATTAAATCGCGAGTTTTTGCAATTTCACAAAACTGAAAACTGAAATTAATAAAAGGCTTAATGGAGTTTATGTATACAAATTTTTATCGAAATTGAAAGCCATCAAGTAAAAAAATATACTTTTTCGGGCGTTCTTTCCTGGAATGGTCGATATATATTTTTTTTTTTTAATTTTTTTATTCCTTAGAAATTTTAGATCAGAGGACTACTTTTGAAATGAAAACATTTTTTTAAAAACTTCAAATTATTATGAACTTTTTTTGAAATTTTTTAAGGAACAAAAACAGAATGTTTTACATTTTTTGCAAAAAAAAAATTCTAAAATAATCATTTCCTGGAAATTTATTTAATTTTTATTATATATATTTTTTTAATAATCACAAAATTAATAGACCTGTTTCGAGAAAAAAAAAACTGGAATCATTTTCTGTGTAATATGTACTATTTCCGTGATTTCCAATCTTTAGGGAACTAGCACTTATGTGTTTTTAAAATGGTTTTAAATATTTTTCCTGTATTAAGCTCATCAATACACATCGTATATAATTGAAAACATTTCAATTAAATTATTATAAATGATTTCAAGTATTTTTATAAATAATAATTTCCTTAAAATCGAAATATTCTAACAAATTAAATTAAAATTTATTATAGAAAAATCTAAAAGCCAATTTCAATTAAAAATTATACATATTCAATTATTTTATTAATTGAAATTCAGCCTATTAAAAAATTTATAATTATTTATCCAAATATCACCCATTTGTATTTATATTTGATTAATTTATTAATTGACACAATAAGAAAAATAATTGAAAGCCGATAAATTGTTTTATTTTTAATAAAAAAATTAGAAAATTTAAGTTTTTATCACTTGATTATTTGATCGATTTAAAAAGTAATTGGAGTAGTTTTTGTCTTTAATAAATCGTTTAATAGATCATATTTTTTCTGTAATACAGAAATTAATAATACAGAAATTTAAAATGCTTTTAATTACTTTAAACATTGAATAATTTTCCAAAAAATAAGTTTTGTAATATATTAAAGTAAAATTTTACACCGAAAAATCTAAAATCATATTTCAGAAGCGAAAAATTCATATTTAATTATTTTATTAATTAATTCAAATTAAAAACAATATATTTATTTAATCATCACTTATTTCTTCTTCATATTCGATTAATTTATTAATTAATACAATAAGAAAAATTATCAAAAGCCCATAAATATATTAGACTAATTTAGGTTTGAGCACTTAATTAATTGGTACAATTAAAGATGTGATTGGAATAATTTTTATTTTTGATAAATCATTTAATTTGATCATATTTTTTCAAATATTTTCAAAATTCTTTTTCTTCTGGCATTAAAGTCGTTTTGCGGTTTTATAAAGCCATATTTAGATGGCTACGTTAATAATTTGTATCAATATGCGCAAAAGTTATGGAGGTTTAAAATTGAAAATTTCTAAATATATTAAATTTTTGTCCATTTTTTCGAAACCAAAACAAAGCAAATCTATAAAACTTCTTTAGTGCTGTAATACCTCGAAAAGTTTTTTTTTTTTTCAAGTTTCTTTTTTGCACGGTTTTGTGAATAGCGAGATTAGACATTAAAAATCTTGAAAAATTATAAGTAATATAAGACATAATATTTGAAATATCTCTTATAATATTGTTAAATAAATATTTATTTATAGGAAAAAAAATATATAATTTTTGATTGTTTGGGCAGCAGAGAAAACAAACACTTTTTTTTATTTTGTTTTAAATATTAAAGTATGTATTTTAATTGCTTTCAATAAATTGTTTATAAATCAGTTTTGGGTATTTGTCGATTTAATATCAATTTTTTTTTTTTTTGTTTCTTTGGGAGAGTTTTTAGATAAATAATTTAAATTTTTATTAGCACAATTTTTTCAATTGAATTTACATACATATATTGGAAAATAAATAAAATTACGGCTGAAAGCAAAACAACTATTATGCAAAATTCTAGGAATAGTCGTATACATACTACATATAATAAATATAATACATACAGACAAACATATACAACATAATTGAGGCATTTATTTTGAAAGTGGCTTAAGTCCATTCACAAAAATGTTAAAGTTAGGTGTGAATATATTTAAATTTTTACATAATTAATTGATTCTTATTTATGAATGAATAAACATAAAAACTTAAATTAGTATAAAATATATACATTAAAATTTAAATATTTTTATAACTTACTAGATTTTTTAAGAAAGGACTTAGGTCACTTTTTAAATAAACGGCTCACTTATATGCATATAGCACACCTTGAGAAATTTAGGGAGTGTTAAAGTTAATATTTTTAAGTATTTTTCTATATAAATTAAATAATAATAAAATAATTGTTTAAAGTTTATATTTTTACTTTAGAAGAATAATTATTTTATTTAGATAAAAATAATTGTAATTTTATTAAACTCCAGAATTTAATACATAATTCACAATATTTAAACTACTATAATTTAATAAACTGTTTGCTAATTGTTTAACCATCGCTATATGTAGAAACTTTTAAATACACAACAGGTTATATTTATTCTAACGAAAAAAGTAACAATCTCTTACCTTAAATTTTGTCAATAAAGAGTTAGTTGCGGCGTTAAATATCCAACAAATTTCTTAACAACAACTTCAATATCACCAACAACAACTACAATAACAACGCAAAGAAGAACAACAAGAAACATGAAAAGAACAGCGGTTGGTTATCCAAACAAGACACATAAAAATAAACACGCGCACGCACTCACTCTCTTACGAATCGAAAAAAGAATTCTGAAAAATTTAACACGTCTACAAAAATGCAAACAAACCGATAAATATTCATTTTTTACTCTTTATTTTATATATAAATTAAAAAATCTGTAAGTAGAAAAAAGAATCCACCGAATTATATATATATATATATTTTTTTTTCAACGACCGAACAAAAGCGTGAAAATTTTGTATTGACTTGAAACAAAAGGTAGCGATTTTATTTTAATTCTTTATTCATTCATGATGCCATTAAAATTAAAACAAAAGAAAATAGACAAAAAATTAAAATAATTTACGCTTCAAGAAACATTGTATGTAAATAACTAGAAAATTCAAAATAATTATTAAAATTAAAACATTTTTAATAAAGTTCATGTTTTTCCTAAAATCTTGAAGAGAAAAATAAAAAAACACACAAATATTTAATTATCAACACTAACACAAAACAACAGAACAACAATAATTTTTTTTAAAAACACGTGAAGTAAATTATTCAAAAAATATCTGTATTTTTAAATACAATAATTTTTAAAAATTGGTTTCTTTAATATCTTTCGCTCTTGGGGTTTGTTTCTTTTTCCATCTAACTTGTGGCTTAATAAATCGTTTAGCACTTTAATTTGTTTATTATTTAAAATATTCTTATTGCAAGGAATTTATATATATTTTGTTTAATTCTTATATTACCACAAATTCGTTTTGTTTATAGAAATGATTTTAACAAAAAATAAATAAAATAATAATGGAAATAACTCGTTTATTCGTTTAACACGTTGCTTTCAATTTATTTGTATTTTGCCGTAACCGAACCGTACTCAATAAGAGTCCACACTAGACTGATCGTGGCTGAATACAAAAAGTAATGATGATCGGTCGGTCGACAAAATTGTTATTTTTTATTTTCAATCTTTTTATTTATTCATTTTTTATACAAATTACTTATATTCGTACAACAAATACTGCCACAGTCAATGATGATGATGACGATGTTGTTGCTGATAATGAGCGTAGATGGAATTAAAAAAAAGACATACACAATTTAGCTCTTTCGCTAAAATAAACTGAAAAAAGTGCCCAACAAGTGAGTACATTACAATTAATTAATACAATATTACCAATAACTCGTTCTCAAATTATATCGTTACGCTCTCAATTTCTCTCATGCTCATGCTTACGGCAAGGCTTATTTACTATTAGGTTAGAGCAATTCTACAACAAATACAACAATAAAAAAAAGTTCTCTCATTTGTTTTCGTAAAATGTCAAATTTTGTACATTGAAACAATAACAAAAATGATATAAAAAATGTAAACAAAACACACATAGAAACAAACACCATATAAAAAAAAGATTTGACAGTCATCACACATAAAGAAAAAAAAAGTCAGCTGTGTTTTTAACTCTACCTAATAGTTAATATACCTTGGCTTACGGTTAATAAAAATCAACACATTTCAAGAAAATTAACTCGCTCTCTATTACTCTTTAATTAAAAAGAATCTTTGTATAAAAATCCTTTTAATCTAACTAAAAAATAACAACAAAAAAATTGATTTGTTCTCAGTTTTGCTTTCTCACCCTTTCTCATTTTATCACTTTATCTAAATATCTCTTATTAAATATTTTCTCATTTTTTTAAAGAGTATATTTGACTTGTTCAATCCTTTTAAAGAAAAAGCAGCAAGTCTGGTTTTATTGATATTGCACTCGTTCATGCATACACACATACATATGTATGTACTTTTGTGTGTATTTTTTCCACGCTTCGCTTTTTTCTTCCAATTTATTTTTAGCATTTTATAGTTCTATTTTCAAAGTAATATTACTTAGTTCATTTACTTTGCCTTCTTTCAAATAAATATACTGACTGCATTTACAGTGGTTGTCATAATAATGTGGACACATTTAAATTAACAAACCCTTGCTAGTAGTAAAAAATTATTTGTAGATTAATTAAAATAAAATTTTGTTGCATAACATAAACTAAACCAACAAGAAACTGCTAAAACAAAACAACGACAATGCGAATAAATTGCCAAAACTAACAAAAAATATGAAGAAAATCGCCAAAAAGCCAAAAAAGATCAAAAACGATAAAAAAAAAAAAAAAACTTCAAAACAGGAAAATACGCTAAAACGAAAGTGATCGCTGACACGGGAAAAATCTAGAGCGAAGAAGAAAATTGCAAAAATTAAAGTAATAGCTAACAAGAAAAATCGCCAAAATTCAAAACTGAAAAAACGTCAAAACAATAAAAATCATTCGGCGATTTTTTTATACTTTTTTCCGTTTTGGCGATTTTTTGTTTTTCCTGTTTGGCGTTTATTGTATTGTACAAAATAAAAAACATAACTTTTTTATTTCAGTGTTATAGGGGTAACCCCAGCACCTTAGAAATAAAATAATATAAATAAATATTCACAACAGAACCAGCTTTTTTATTAATTTCACCAAACTGAAGGTTGGTTATTTAATTTCCTAATTTTCCGATTAGAAGCTTTCTTTACGCTTTATGAAGACTTTATATACATAAATCTGTAGAGTAAAGTACATCAATGTAGGGCTACCACAAATCCATAAAATATCTCTGTATATTGATTTAGTTACCCCTACAAATATATTTAATAATTTAATTATATTATTACCTCACAGAAAGCACATTTATAATCCTGTCACTTTTCTTATCTGTCACACTGTTAAGAAATTTTTCGAATCTGGTTCATACCAAACAATTTCGCATACACAACGACTCAAGTAACAACCACTGAAACAGACAACACAAATACAATATGTATGTATGTATATGTATCTGTAAATGGCATTCGAGTCCAAATACACAACAACAATAAAAATAATAATTGCTTGTATACAAGTTCAATGCCGGGAGAATTTATTCCTTGTACGATTGAATATATATTTGTACTTCAAAACCTGAATCTTGTATTTTAACAAACAAACATACACATGATTACAGGCCGCGTTGAAAAGATTCTTGTTCTTGTAATTTTGTTGTTTTTGTGTGTTTAAAAGAATCTTGTTAAAAAGCTCATAGAGCAAATACATTTATACTCACTCATATACATACATATAAAGTAGATTGATACATAGATACTTTATGAACATATGTATGTTTGTTGATAGGTACACGCTGGTACATAGAAGTTAAATATCGTTTGTATTTTTATCAGTTCTAATTTATATTTTCAATAGAAAAACGTTAGATTTGTTTATCCTACACCGCTATGGATGGATACGGGATAGGGTTGTGTTTTTTAAAATAGCAACCAAAAAAATGCCCGATTCGACAGCATTAGTCCTTTGGACCAAGTGGCTTTCAGTATAGACGACTATTTTGGTATATTAGGGATGCCAAGAGAGACTGGTTTTTACAAACCATAAAATCGCGAATCCCGGGATTTTTTGAGACCCCGGTATTTTTTGGGATCCTGGGATTTCGGGATTTATTTTTTACATTTAAAATAAGGAAAAAAATAATTTTGTATACATATTTCAATTAAAGAAATTCATTCGTACTTTAAAAAGCAAAATAAAAATTTTTATCTATGTAATCGATTTTTAATTTTTTTTTTTTTAATTTTGTAAAATTTCTGTAAGTTTTTATGTTCTGTCTTGCCCTAAATTCATTTTTGAATTGTATTTATGTCAATAATTCCCGAAATTGAAATCCTGGAATTTTTTTCGTTCAATCCCGGCATTCGGGATTTTGTAATCCCGAAAAATCCCGCGATTTTCAGAATCGGGATTTCGGGGTTGGCATCCCTATTGTATATAATACCTTGTGCACACTGATTAATATTTCACATTATAAAGTGATTATTTTGGTAGATTGAATTGGTTATGATCGCTCGACTGTTTTATCAACATCTTGTGTTTTCGGAATATGGTTTGAGACTTTAATACATCTGTATTTATCTTCCTAAAATCACTTAAACGTTCATAATTTCCCACAAATGAGCTTTAAATAAATCGCAAAATTTTACTTAAATCTGGCCATAAACTATGATGCACTACATAGTCGGTATTGGTTGTCTATAAATAGTGGATGTTAGTATACAAATAGTTTACATTATGCCTACCTGTATGTATTTGAGAAGGTAAAAAAGCAATAAAAACAGAAAATTTAACGTATTTCTTAATTTACAATTATGTTTAATTTTCAATTATATTTTTCATTGGTTTAGTCAAAATCTAAACATTTAATCCTATTTATTTACAACAAACACAATAGTCTTTCAAAATCTCTTCGTATTCAAAATACTCGATATCGTATCGAAAGCCAAGAGTGTGTGTAATCTGAATCATTATGTCTATTTGTATTTGGAATTTAAACTGCTTCTACTGTTGCTGTTATTGTGTACATATTTGTATTACTTATAGAATCACTATCATCAGCATCATCTTTATTAACAAGGCTGTTTATTATTTGCTGATGTATACGGATCAAGATAAAAAAACAACAGTTCGATACAGACATTTGCACACATAGCATATATTTACTATAAAAAAAAACATGAAGACATGGAGGAAGAGAAATCAGAAAAACCAAAATAAATTTTCTTAAAACAAAAGAACCAATATTCAATTAAATATTCTTACTTCACTACTATAACTACTCGAATTTTGTACTGTGGAATATTAAACCAGCTCAAACTTTCATAAAACGAAAAATCTTATTTTTAATCACCACCACAATTGATTTTAATAAATTATGTAAAAGTTTTATGGAATGAAGCAAACAAAAAAATTATTAACAAAAATATGAGCAATATAAATGATTAAAAAATTTAAATTTTAAATCTTTGGATCAAATGGTTTAAAATAAAATTTAAAAAATGTGACCCTAAATCAAAATGGTCGATGTTTCTCAAATAAAAGTTTTGAGAAACGGTATCTTAAAATGAAGTTAACTTTAATTTTAGCTGGGAACATCGATATTTTTTCTCCATACAAACGGGGCCATCCTTACACAAAATGTATGCATGTATGTATGTATGTATGTATGTATGTATCTCTATAAATGTGTAAATAACAAGTAAGAGAAATATAGTCGATCTAGCGGATAATATAATACACTACACCATTGTGTGTGTGTGTGCATCATTCGAGGACAGGCCTTATGTGGGACTTGACCCCAATTGTGGACCTACGTTTAAAATATATTTCTATAAAACATACGTATGCAAACATTTATATAGAATTTATGAACTTTAAAATTATTTCCTGAAGCGGGGGTTATGAGGGAGTTCTGGTCTGGACCGATCCTCATAAAATTTGGCACTGTAATTTCTTGTGTCAAATATTAACTTCTTACTAAAATTAGAATGAAATTTGTGAACGTTTGTGCAAGTGATTTTCGGAAGAGAGGGTTATATGTATGTGAGCTATGATCAGATATAGACCGATCTTCATGAAATTCGGCACACAGATTTATACTTATATAGAACTTATTTATGTTGAAAAATATATATTATAATAGACCGATCTAACCAATTTCTTGGTCCAAGAAGGTCTCGGTCCCAAACTTTATTGAATTTTTCCGGCATGGAGTTTGTTTATAAGATTTAAATGGACATACGGACATTATTAAATGAACGCTAAAAGTAATTTAAGCCGTTTAGTATAAATTAATATGGATCTTAGACTAATATTTTTGTAGTGTTACAAACATAAACACAAGCGCACAATACTCTCCTCATCTATGGTTGTGTAAGCTATAAAGTATTTTGTGCTTATTAAGGAAAATCTTCTGTTTTAGTCACAAGAATGAGTCTTCAATAAACACGCACGTTAATTAATGTTTATTTGAATCAATTGTATAATAATGCAGTGAGACCTCGATTATCCGATTTATATAATTCAATTATTCAAGGATTTAATATATGTAAATGTTTAAAAAATAGAAGGAAAAAATAATAATTTTGGAAAAAAACAGTGTATATAATACATAAGGATTTCATTTTACGTAGTTTGCTTCTTCTTTTTCATTCAACTTCATATTTTCATTAACTAGCTTTTTCGTTTTGTTCACATTGTGTTTGATTATACAAAAACAATCGAAAAAAAAGTATGCTTAGAATCCCGGATAATAGAGTTAATCACGGTTAATCGATGCAAAATAAAATTAAATGGATGGTAAAAAAGAAAAAAATTACAAATTTTCTTTCCCGGATAATCGACGTTGCCGGTTAATCGAATCACGGATAATCGAGGCCCCACTGTACTACTAACAAAATTTGAATTCATAATTTATACAAGTATTTTTCTATATCCGCAAATACCTATAAAAAAATACATAGTCATTATGTTAATATGTGTGTTAATATATGTATGTCGGTATCCGCTAAACATTTTTGAGTAACATGTCTGAGACAAATTTTGATGCTTTCTCCAACAATTAACCGAAAAGAAATTTAAATTTCCTTCCGAAATTCTTGAGAAAACTCTTTTCAGACAAATTTCAACTTAATCTGGAAATTTTCGGATTTATTTTTATACGACAAAATTGCACTTTTATTTTTCTCTGTATTCAAAATCATGCAAGAAGTTTTCTTTTAATGATAGTTGAATAAAGTACTTCTAAAAGGAAAATGACATCAAGTTTTGATTTTATTGGTTTAGTTTTATTTTCAGACATTTTTATAAGAATTTCGCCAGACATAATGGTACGATTTCCAAGCAACCATTTATACAATTTCCGTACCTTTTACTGGAAGACTTCGCATGCGAAAACGGAAGTTTGTGCAGGCTGTCGGTACGACTTGCAAGTAAATGTTTACTGGGTAAATACATGCATGTATGTATGTTTACGTATTATATTAGGATATTCCGTAGGAATATATTTTGAAACTTTAAACTGGATAGTTACATTTTTTAATGCAATTTTAAGCATGTTTTATTTACCTAATTTTTATTTGCTAAAACCCTTTTGATGTATGTGTTTTTTGTGTAAGTATGTATGTGCAGACTTGATACGTAATCTAAAAAAAAGGCAATAAGCTTTTTGGAACACCCTAACAAAAATTTTTTTTTAGCCTGTATGTTTATATAGATTTAGATTCTCATCATTTATGGTTTTAACTAAACACAAATTGATATTGATTACTACTCTCACTCTTATTTATTATGCTTAAGTACATATTGTACTTATGTCATTTTGGTGTAAGTTGTCGTAGACACTTCAATAAAGATTTAAGGACATTTAAAGGTTTTTTTCTACTAAAAATTAGAAGAAATACGATATTATTTCCTCGATTCTAGTTTAAGCAATAATTGCTTTAATTTTCAAATTGAAACACTATTATAGATTTTGCATTTCGATTATTAAAATTTATTAATAAGTAGATCTACTTGTAAATTGTTGCCTTACTCAGTTAGCTTTTAGTATGTATAACTCGGTTATTTTTCTTTTATTCTATTGCTAATAGTGCCAACCATATAAATACATATACAAATTCACTCATAAACCACAACAAAAAATCTTCTAGCTACTTAAATGATTATCTGTAACTCTTAGCTGGATAAATAGTACATGACAAAAGAATTTAATACTTCTTCATAGACAATGGCAGACCTGTGACAAAATCCTTCAATACTCACAGCACACAGTCAGTAAGTCATCAATTGTCTTAAATCGGCTTAACATTTACACTTATTTTCCCATTATATTTTTTTCTCATAAAGAAATTAAAAGTAATTAAATTTAACAATTTAAAGTTTAGTAACTTGACAATTTGTTAATTAAAATCTGATTATTTCCATTAGTTCACACTAAAGTAAATTATAGTTAGTATTTTTTTTTTTTTTTTTTCTTTTTTTTTTTTTTATTTTAACCGACAGAAAATCTACAGACTATAATTCTTTCTTAAAACAATGTTTCTTTTGAAAAGATTCAAGATTAAATTTTCTTTATATTTTATAATATATTTGTGCATAGTTTAATATTCTTTTTAAATATTTGTCTATATTTTTTAAATGTAAAAATCCAAATAATTTCTAAACGATTCCTTTACATGAAGTATTTCTACAAACACTTGGTTGACACTAGAAATATCTATGTCACATTCACATTGACCCACTTTTTAGATGGTTCAATAAGGACAATGTTAAATAGTGTAAACATTTCACTACAATATGATCTTTAACCACAAAATAACTTTACTTACAAACATTCAAGAAATACACATATACATACATATGTGAATATATAGCATTAAACTTAATATTCCCAGCAATACAAACATCTTGATTTAATATTAACGTTTAAGGTAATTTCATAATATTGAAAAAAAAAAAAAAAAAAACGCCTCCTAGTACATAAAAACTTCCTAAATGTTTGTTTCTTAATAAAAACTAAATCATCATGTTTTACTCCATAAACTTTATCCTGATTTATATTCAAATATTTTCCATTATACCCATTTTTCATTGGGTTACTCTGCACGACTTAACCATATTGAAATGTCAATATACATACACATTTATTACACCGTGCTACAAATTTAAAATATTTTTTATTACATTTAAACGAATATTAGAACTACGTACTTAGTTTTTAATTACATATCTGATGTATACAAATTTACTTTTTATTGAATTTTTATATCTTAAGTTCAAGGTTATAACAAGGATATTTGACTTAATTTGAATTACTTTAAGGATAAATATATGTAAAGGAAATGATTTAGTAGCAAATGTATTTTTTTCTTCACTTAAAAATATTATATAGAGAATCTCCTTTTTGTGAACAAATACAAATGATATATGTATAACATGTCCGTCCGTCTGGCAGGCTGACTGGTTATCTGTCCAATTAAATCTTATAAACAAAACACACTTCGGAATTGTTAATAAAATTTAACTAAATTTTGCACATATGATTATTTTAGTATACGACGAAGCTTATTGAAATTGGATATGATAAGTTCATTATTTCACCTAGCCTCTCCATACAAATGCCCTCCCGGAATAGAGATTTAGGGCTTATAAATATCTTATGGCGTTTTCTTTTCTGATCAAAGTTATTAAAGTTGAACTTTACTCTTATAAAATGTTACTCTTTGTGTGGTAACAATAGTACAAACAAATATGTGACCGATTCAGTAATTGTATTATTTATTAAAGTATTTATGAGAAAAAATTTTAATTTCGTACTTTCGGTGAAATTTTGGATTATTTAAAATTTTTGGTGAAAATAGAATTAGTAAGTTTTCGGTGAATTATCAAATTTTTGGTATTGGAATTAATTTTTTGTAAAAATTTTGAAGTATGTTATTAATAAAGAAGCCCAAAGTCTATCGCACATTTAAATGTACCTAAAATTATGAAAGGGAACATCATCTAGAATATATATGCCAAATTTTAACTTCCTACAATGATTGGAACAGGATGGTACATTTCACATAAGGGCAACTGTATGGAGACCTTCTATATAACTTTAGAGAGGATATTATTCTACACAATGTTTGTTCACAACATTTTTCGTCAACGCTAATGCGTGGTCGTGACTGAAGTCCAAAGTGAAAGAAAAATTTAATACTTTTAAATTAAAATTTTTTATTTTTTTTTTTTTCATATGATACACATTAGTCAGAAAATATCATCTGACATTATAATACATAGAAATAAAGATATTTTACTATTTATGATTGTTTAGGTTTCAACGAAACCGAAATGCATAAGACACCACGAATGCTAATGAAGTGTGTAGCGGCACAGAAAATACGTATTCCATTCTGCTGGTGTCTAATTATAGTCCACAAACTCTGCTTTGGTACCGCCAAACAGAGACAACAAGGAAATTTACGATTGCAAACTTGTTTATGGTCCTTCGAACCGGATGTCGGCTTACGACACTATGTAACCACATCTTTAACAGCGTTTACGACGCTAGATTCAACCTCTTTTTTACTTGCCCCAAACGCCTGGCGCTGCTAACTGAGTCCCTCAAAATTGCACCCAGTGCAAGGCGGGCGACATGTTTAGGTTTCAACGAAACCGAAATGGATAAGACACCACGAATGCTGATGAAGTGTGTAGCGGAACAGAAAATACGTATTCCATTCTGCTGGTGTCTAATTATAGTCCACAAACTCTGCTTTGGTACCGCCAAACAGAGACAACAAGGCAATTTACGATTACAAACTTGTTTAATGATGGCAAATTTTGTTAAGAATTAGTGTAAAAAATTTTGCATAAAAATGCAGTCGTCAAGAGTTAAATTGACAATTTGTTAAAATAGTATATTTACTAGTTTCAATTTTTTTTTGAAAGCAAAAAAGTAACATAAATATCCTGAATTATCCATTGCATTAACATATACCTTAAAGATCAGAATGTCCATTTGTATATTCTGTTTTAACATTTTGCGAAATTCGATTTTAAACCATTTTGAAATGTTTGATGGATCATTGAATTTTTTAGACCTGCAGCTAACAATTTTGAAAATAATTAAATGAAATTTGGTATGAATGGTTTTTTTGACATGAGAAAAATTATTATTAAATCTTCACCTAGCTCTCATAAAATGATATTCCCGGAATAGAAGTTAAATGTTATTATATAACATATATAAAGTCAAATTTTGACGAAATTGAGCAATAAATGTTTGGTAACCATAAATTACTCTATAAAATTTCTAATTGGTCCACACTAGACCACACCTTATACATATTTTCATTATTTTTTCATTAATATTGTTCGGTGGGTTATATTAAAACTTATTTATAATCTAGAGAAAATTAACTTTTCAACGATCCCAATCACTTATGTTAAAATACCTAGGTTTATTTAATGCCACGTTTGGTATATCTGTGCCCCTATGTGCACTGCAATTTAAGTTGATGATTCCAGAATAAATCGTAAAATTTTTTAATTTAATTTTTCCAATAAAGTTAGTAGAACGAAAAAAAAGAACATTTTATATAAAATTTGTTAATAAAGTTTTACTTTCTATTTCTACGTAATTTTTTAATATTATTTTGGAAACATTTAAAAATAATTTTTCTTTAGCTAATATTGTTGAGAAGAAAATTTTAAGATTTGTTCTATGATCATCGACGTAAATGGCCGTATGAAATTTGGCCAAGTTGTTCTAAAGGATATTGCCTTTCATAATTTTAGATACGTTTAATCGTAGCTCGCAAAAGGCAATTTTGGATCACCCCACTTCCGAAGTCCCATATTTTAACAATTTAAATGACATGCTTTGCATATTTTATAACTAAGAGAAAAATTTTGCATATTTGTAACCAATAGAATTTCCATTTACAATTAGCCATTAGAGATTTTTTTTTTTACTATCACATACGTTTTTAAAATCCGATTCTCTAATAACACTGGCCAACAAAAAAAATTTTTCGAGCTCCTTCAAAAAAAATATGTAGACTAGATGGAATTCCGCATGCTAAACTAGAATCTGCTTTCAGTTTTTTTCCCATCAGGTCGGGATTTTTTTTATGGTCGTGTCTAATATTGTGCCCTAAATATGCTGATTACTCGAGTATATTTCACCATTACTTGAGAACGGTATGCACGATTTATGATATACCACGATATGTGGAATAAAATTAGCTTTAAATCGATCTTGTATCAAATTTTTATCCGCTCAATAGTTTAGGATATATTTCGAAGAAAGTGTGGAAAAAGATTTTTTCTATTTTTTACTAAAACTTTTTTTTTTAAGTTAAAACATCAAAAAATATTTAAGTTTATCACCTCTATCTCAATGCTGGCAAAACTACGAGTAAATAAAGCAACATATTGTAAAAATTGATGCACAAATCTTGATTGGATTCACAGTTAAGTTTCGATACCCATGAATACCTATAGCTAAGTTGAAATGCAGTAGTGGGCAAAAAAAATAAAAAATTTTCGTCTTAAATAAAAAATAGGTGAATTAGATGGAATTCAACATGCTAAATAAGAATCAACTTTTACTTATTTTCTATCACGCATTGATTTTTTTTTTATGGGCATGACTACTATGACCCCGCCTTTAGGCAGTCACACTTGTATAACTCGAGAACTGTTTGTCCAATTAAGCTAAATTGAACCTTAATATATAGCGACCTAAATTGTCTTTGAGCTGAATTTGCATAATTTTTTGTCCAGTTAATATTTCCGTAGTTATTCGGTAATTAGTACCGAATATTTTAAAATTTATTTTTTTGAAAAGTGGTGAAAATTTTGATCCATAACTAAGAAACTCTTGAGCGAATGAAAAATATTGTTGACATATCTTGAAGACAATTTTCGTATGCATCTTTTGATATACAGTGGTGGCCACGAATTTAAGACACGACATTTCACTTATATATTTCTGATAATTTTTACATCTTATCGAACAAATTTTAGATCCATGTTATTTTTTAAAGATCCTAGTAATGTTATGAAAAAAAATCAACAATAGTTTGTTACCTATATTTAGTTTCCAATTTTTATTTACATATTATACAGATTAATACAAGTTTAAGCCTGGTCATGAATTTAGGACATAGGCAAAATAAAAGTTAATTCACAAAAGTAAAGCTCAGCTTCATAAAACAATATTAGTATTTGGTGGGAAATCCTTTATTTTGAATCACAGCAGCGCATTTCCTGGGTAAACTTTCAACTAAGGCCATACAGCGCTCCTTTGGAATGGCATACCAAGCCTTTTGAATTTCTTCCCATAAATCAGTCAAATTTTTTGGCTTTACTGCTCGTACATGCTCCTCAACATCATTCCACAAGTTCTCAATTGGATTGAGATCCGGGGATTGAGCTGGCCATTTCAGAACTGTGATATTATTTTCCTCTAAGCAACTCTTCACTAGGCGTGAAGTGTGCTTAGGGTCATTATCATGCATAAATTTCCACATTAGAGGCATGTTGTCTTCAGCGAATGGTATCATGATGCTTGTCAGTATGTTTTTGTAAATATGCTGGTCCATTTTATTGATAATCTTCTGAATGGGACCTACACCATGCCAGGAAAATGCTGCCCACACCATGACATTTCCACCACCATGCTTAACCGTTTTAAGGGTGTACTTTGGGTGATGCTCCAGGTTTGGAGGACGCCATACGTACTGTTTTCCATCAGAACCAAAGCGACAAAACTTCGACTCGTCGCTCCAAAGTATATTTTTCCAAAATGTCATCGGCTTATTGAGATTTTCTCTTGAAAACGCTAGTCGGGATTTAATATTTTTTTTTGACACAAGTGGTTTACGTTGTGCAATACACCCACGTAAGTTCTTCTCATTCAGACGTCTTCTTATTGTCCTGGACGATATATTAATACCGATGAAATCTCATTTTTAATTTTACTTGAGCTCTTGAAAGGATCTTTAGCAGCTGATTTATAAATTAAGCTATCCTCCCTGGGTGTAGTTTTTCGGGCTCTAGGGTGCTGTTTGACATTTTTGGTAGTGCCATGTTGCTTGATGTGTTCCAGTGCATTGTAAATCTTGGATCTGGAACATTTTAGTAGCTTGGAAATTTCCATTACTGTTTTTCCATCAGTATTCATTTGTTGGATAAATTTTCGCTCGGCATCCGAACTCCAAGTACCTCTGGCCATTTCTAACTAAATATTTTGATGTATTCTAACATTAAATGGAATAAAACATTCATTACTTACCTTTTAGCTTCAAAAAACACCAAAAAATCACTTAAAAACCAAATATTTCTTATATGTTTTAAATTCGTGACCAGCTTCAAAAGCACGTTTTTACGAAAATATAATAAAAACAGCAACAAAATGTATACACAAACAAAACCAAATAACGGTAATTGATCTTAACATTACAGGGTACACTGAAAAATTAACAAAATCTAATTTTATATTGCAGGGTTGTAATAATTATCACAACTTAGTTCGTTACATGTCGTGTCTTAAATTCGTGGCCACCACTGTATCACTTATCAAAATCGTGTAAAGGGTTCTTGAGTTATAGCCTAAATTTGACAAACTATTCTCGAATTTTATAGTGTGACCGCTGAATAAGGTGATATATTAGTCATGCACATAAAAAAATTAAATCAGTACCCGATAGAAAAAAAGTGAATGCAGATTCTTGTTTCACTCGTCAAAATCCATCTAGTCCACCTATTTTTGTTTCAAGAAAAAATAAAAATAAAAAAAATTTTTTTTGCCACCTCTGTATTTCTACTCAATTGTATGTAACATGGGTATTTTTACTTAACTGTTAATAAAATTTAGATTTCTGCATCAATTTTGAAGATACATGCCTTAAGATAAAGATGATAAACTGTAACATTTTAGATGCTTTCATTTATTAAAATAAATTTTAGTAACAAAAAAATCTAAAATTTTGCATGAAAATGATTTTTTTTTTTTTTTTTTGGGCACTTATTTCAAAATAACTTTGAAACTATTGAGCACATAAAAAAATTAAGTTCGGGTGATTTGAAGATTATTTTAGTCCGCATCTTTTGATGTATCGCTTATGTCAATCGTACACACCGTACTTGAGTTATGAGGAAATATACTAAAGTAATGGCCTTTCTATGGGCGAAATATTAGACACGCCCATAAAACAAATCCAGACCTGATGGGAAAAAAACTGAAAGCAGATTCGTATTTAGCACATCAAAATACATCAAGTCCAACTATTCGTCTATGGGGGAGGATTTTTTTGTTGACCAGTGTAATTTTCATCTTATAAGTTGATAGAAATTTTTTAATTTGTATATACAATTGGGGTATTCACAGTGTGCTATCATGTCGTATTGTCATAATCTCATAAAATTTTACAAAGGAAAATAATATTTTAGGACATATGACAATACGGCACACTTTGTGAATCCCCCAAATGTATTTGGTTTAAATGCTTGTAAGTGCAAAATTCAGAAATTACTAATAAAAATCAAATTAGTTTTAGCACGAATAGTAAATTATTTAAAATTTAGGCAAACAAAAATTATATTTCAAGAGCATAGTTTTTAAATTTAGGGGCATATTTTCCGATTACATAGTAATGTTGGGTAATTTTTCTGTAATACTTAATGTAAGGTATGATTACAATATTTTTCAATTATTCAAAAATTAGAAACTTAAAATTTTAATTCGAAGAAAACAATATAAAAAGCCCGTATAAAAAAACGTAATTTAGCTTTCAAAATTGATTAAATTTATTTCAAATATTAAATACATATTGGCATACATATATGTATGTCATTGTTAAACAATTAATAAAGTTTTTTAATTTATTTTACAATTTCAATAGTGGTTATTCATTTTACTTAGTTTCCATAATAAAAAAACCCTTTACTAATAATTATATAAACATTTTAACAAGAGAACAGACAATAAACTATATTTTAATAAATAAAAACTTTACAAATATTAGTCGATTAAGGCAACGATATTTTAATTTAATTACTACATTTATTATTACGTTTATATGTACCATTTACAAATATTAGTCGATTAAGGCAACGATATTTTAATTTAATTACTACATTTATTATTACGTTTATATGTACCATTTACTCGCAATTAAAAATATTGCGATATGAAAATTTTGCTGTATAAACAGTGAGTTAGTATTATATTTGTAAGTTAGTAACTCACGAAAAATAATCGTGATTAGTGAATCTAATTGCAAATAAAACGTACAGCGTTGCCACTTCCTTTTACGTTCAAAGAGTTTTCGATTATAATAGTTTTATTTTTCCGATCTGGCACGACAAATAAGAAAATATATTTCTTTGTGTAATTTGCGTATAAACAGTGAATTATTTATTTGCAAGTTATTTTTATTTGCAATAACCGCGCGTATAAACGTAATATATGATAATTTAATATGACTTGATAATATAAGTATGTATATGTATATGAAGTAAAATTTTAAATGAGTTTTGAAGTATGAGTATGATGCTGGGGCAAGATTTTCTTACTATTACAATGAAATTGTTGTTAGTAAGAAGATGTTAATTCAATTTAAAATATATTTGTATATACTTAATTATAAATGAGTGTTAAAGTATGTCTTTGCTTCATAAAATCATTTTATATTAAAAGCCTTATTAAAATTAAATCTCAAATCTTTTGTAAGTTTTAACAAAATACATCTAACAAAAACTAAAGTAGTTTTTCCTTATAATACTTGAGAGTTAAAATAAATGTTGAAAAGTATCAAAACACAAGAAATTCTACCACAACAGCTGTTAAATGTAGTGTGAAAAAACAAAAAGAAATAAATCTTTCGATTTGTAAATTCTAACATTTGTACTAACAGTAAAGACAGTATTTTAAGATTTAAATTCACCAGAACACTCACTCGTAAGCACTTGTATAAATTTACATAGGTAAATGAAACCATTTATACTTATACATCAACATATACGTACATACATAGCCACTTACAACCAACACACTTGTGTAAATAAAATCATTGAAATGAATATAAAATTCAATGACTTTAGAATTAAGAAATATAACTCTGTGTCTTTCTTTTTTAACTTTTAGTCTGTTTAAAAATCCGCCCACCCACAATTACTTTATTTTATTTAAATAATATGATTCATTTTTGATTGACAATTGACAATTTCTATTTTAAAAAATATTGCAAGATTTTTAATACAACCCGCTATGAACTATTTGTTCTATTTTACATATCATTTTATTTAGCATCAATTCATATGCATATTTCTTTAATGATTTAATTTGAATTACAAATATTTTATTAAAATATTTTTCATATTCCTTAAAGTTATATCAAACTCTTAGTTCTTTAATTAAATTAAAACCTTAAGTTTATTAACTTATCACAGACATGAGAATAACGCTTCAGTTGACAAAGATTTTTTAAGGATTTACTTAAAGGCAGAAAACAAAAGATCCTTAAAATTACTTAAGTTCTGTATTTAATTGTTATTTTATATTTTCAGTTAAATTTTTCAAAGAATTACATACTTAAAGACAAACGAGAGAAGAAGATATAGTCGGTCAAGCCCGACTATATGATACCCTACACCATTTCGATCCACATAATTTTTTTTTTTTTACACATTTGTACAATTTACTTGTGTTAAATATTAATTTGTATGGGATTTATGCACGTTAGTGATTTTCGGGAGAGGAGTTTGTATGGGAGCTATGGTCAGTTATGGACCGATCTTCATGAAATTTGGCAGACAGATTTTTGTTGATATGAAACTTATTTGTACTAAATTTCATTAAAATATTCCTATTTTTAAGACATCTGTAAGAGTTAAAACTCTATTCCGGGAGGACATTTGTATGGGGGCTAGGTGAAATAATGGGCCGATCATAACCAAATTCAATAGGCTTCGTCCTTGTGTTGAAAAAAGCATATGTACCAAATTTCATCAAATTATCTTCAAAATTGCGACCTGTACTTTGCGCACAAGCTTTACATGGACAGCCAGCCAGCCAGCCAGCCAGCCAGCCAGCCGACCAGACGGACGGACGGACGGACGGACGGACATCGTTAAATCGACTCAGAAAGTGATTCTGAGTCGAACGGTATACTTTAAGGTGGGGGTCCGACAATTTTTTCTCTGCGTTACAACTTCTGCACAAACACATAATACCCCAACCACCTTTGGTGGTGTAGGGTATAAAAAAGAATACATACAACATAAGTAAAATAAAACAAAGATACAAACATGAAGAGATACAAAGAGTTAAATAAATATTTTGTCAAGAAGTTGGGTAGTAAGAAAACTGAATGCTAATGTGTGTGAGTATATGTGTAAGTTTGTTTGTGTTCGAGGTCAGGCTAAAAATTTGACATTTTTAAAAGCAGCATTTCAGGAAATGTAAATCGATAAGATTTTTAAAATACAATTTATAATTGATAAATAAAAAAACTTTTACAAATAAAAATATTATTCAACCAGAAATGTAATGTTTTTAAGTTTTGAAAGGACTTTTAAGACTAATCTTGTTTGTTTCGTTTTTTTTTTTTACCATTAAAGTATGTACTTTAGATACAAGTATTTACATATACACCCAAAAATCTTAGCATATAAACAAATTTAAAACAGAATGCACAGCAACAAACAATATTTTGCTACATGTTGTTGACAAAATAAATACACACATAAAGACAGACAGCAACAACTAAAACAAAATCATTATCAGCTAACAACATCAGCCCAAAAAACAAACAACAATAAAATAATCTCAAAAAAGGTTTTGTTATATTTTCTTTATAAAATTTTGGCAGGGTTCCCAGATTTTTTTCAAGTCATATCTCCAAATAGTAAATTTTCATCCCCAAAAATCTCCAAATAACTACTTATATTATTCCCGAAAATCCCCACTAAAAATACCTTAATTTTAGAAATTAGCATAAGCCACATTTCCTTTTATTTGTGCTTCAATAAATTTTTCCAAATAGTCAATATTAAAAAAGAAAATTTCATAGATAATAAAAACAATATGGACATTTTTTAACTTTTTCATAGTTAATGCAATGACCGAAAATTACGTTTTTATTTCTCTAAATGTATGAAAATATAATTAGTCAAATTCCATTGCTTCAATTATTATTGACACACTTTCTATAAAAATTTAAAAAAAAAAAATACTGAAGATTAAACTATTTAAACTCTTATTTACTATTACAATAACAAAAATTAAACATCAATTACTCAAAAATTACCTTCATAGCCAGCCAATAATATAATCATTATAATAATAATTTTGTTTCGGAGATGTTAATCAGTTTTTGGACTTTATAGTAATAATTAAGTATTACAGTTACTTTTTATTGCCTTCAGTACACTGTTGTTGAAATAAATATAGTTTTATCTTACCAAAAAACGTCATATCCAGTGAAAAATTATGTCTCTCAAAAAATCCTCAAGCCTTTAAAAATATCCCCAACAAATCCCCTAATCCCCAAAACAAATTTTTCATCCCCATTTCAAAAAATACATCCCCAATTTGGGGATAAATCCCCTAATCTGACAACACTGTATTTTGGCCATAAAAGATAAATAATATTGTTAGAGTGTTTGTTGGTAATGGTGTTAAAAGCATTTGAAAAATTTCAACACTTTCAAATTACCGAAATTAAGTCCACTTCCTTTGGAAGTGTTTGTTGATTGCTTTTTTGTTGATTGTGAGATTGATTCTCTGTAGTTGGCGAATCGCCGAAATAAGTTGCAAATTCCTGCAAATTGGGCTTGCATTATTTTAATACCCTAGCGTTTTATTTTCTTTTTCCGTCAAATGTTTGCAAATTTTATTTCGCCGCCCGGCGAGAATGCAGATGGAATAATACATTAGTTTGTGTGTTACGTGATCGCCACGAACCAATTTAGTTCTGTAATACACGTTGTCGCCAACTCAAACCGAAGAACAATTCGATTGTAACAAACAAGTATGATTCGTATCAAACCTGCATGTGCGACGTAAATGACAACAATAAATTAACCCTAGAATGAAAATTGGGTTAAAAAAAATTTGTCGATACATAATTTTTTGGGAACAAAAAACATTAAATTAAGAATAAATAGAACGTTAAATATGATATCATATCATATTTTTTCTTAAGTTTCAAATGAACCGAACTGTGTTATTTGTCTGTTAGAATGGGAAAATTTAAAAAAAAAAATAAAATTTAACATATTTTAAATCAAATTTAAGTTAAATTTTAAATTATATATAAAGTTTAACTTATGTGAAATTAAAAAAAGCGCCCATCTGTGATAAAATCATATCGTAATATCTGGATCTATACCCCAATTTTGTAAAAAATATACTCCCTTAAGAAAATACGATTTTTCACAAAGAATTCGATTTTTTCATAAATAAAAATTCGATATTTAATTTCATATTTTCATATAAATCCCAGTTTTCAAATTTTCAT
The DNA here is from genome assembly GCA_951394005.1 of Protophormia terraenovae. Taxonomy (NCBI): domain Eukaryota; kingdom Metazoa; phylum Arthropoda; class Insecta; order Diptera; family Calliphoridae; genus Protophormia; species Protophormia terraenovae. Next base: position 136,138,009 of record OX596075.1, on the reverse strand, counting down.
AAAAAATTACAAAAAAAATTTGATTTTTCATCAAAAACTAAAACTAATATTCAAATTTTCAAAAATTAAAAATTTTTACTATAAAATGAATTATTTCACTAAAAATTTATTTTTTACTAAAAGTAATTTTTTCCGAGTTTATATCGATCCTCAAACTATCTATACAAAATTTCGTTATCGTGCGTGTTTTTGTTTAAGAGATATCAGCAGAAAAGTATGAACAGAAGTTACAACACTTTAAATTAATAATAATATTTAAAAAAATATATTTTATATGTTTTTCCCTTAAATCAAATAGAGGGTGAATATTAGGGTGATCCAAAATTAATTACGTTTATATGTGCGATACTCCTTGGATTAATTCATACAATCTTGGAACCCTGTGTTCCTATAATTTGATTTTGCTTATTTTCAATACCAAACATACCTTAAATAAGATAAATTTTTGAGCTAAATTTCGTCCACCTAAGTAATCCCCTCCGATCTCTATCCTACTTTCAACAGACAGACAGACGGACGGTTATAGCCAGAAAATATACACTTTATGGGACCTTATATGATTTTTTCGACATGTTATACACGGAATGACAAACTCAATTTTTGATGGTGAGTATAAAAAATAATAAATATTTGTTGTGTTTTATTTTAAAACACGTGGTCGTTACGGTCCCTGCTTTTAAATGTTTGTTTTGTGGGTTCTTCTTATTGGTCATAAAAAATAAATAAAAATACCGCCAAAATAAAGAGCAGTGTTAAAATACAATTTTATCAATTAAATATACTATAAATTATTGATTGACAATTTCTAGTTATTTTTAAAACATTGATTCAAATCATTCATTTATAAAATTCTAATTAAAAAGGTATAAAAATGTTGACAAATCGTATTTTATTTTGATTTTATTTAATAAGAAAACAATTAAACAATAATCACTAAGCCAATAAATAAATTTCGAAAAATTAAATGTTTATTTATATTTATAACCGCTGCAAACACTTGAACACTTATGGCTTTTATTGTTGTTAATTTTTTTAATTATAATTTGTCTATAAATTAAACATGACGTTATTTAAACAATTTTATTTAGCAATAATTGTTATCAACTTTTACACAAAAAAAAAAATAAATAAAATAACAAATATGCAGACTAAAAGAAAAATTTAATATTGAATTTGATAAAAAATAAAAAAGTATGTAAGTACTAGGGTGATCGATACGGTTTTCCAACCGATTTTTTCTGTCAATGTGCTGTCGGTTTTTTCAAAATGTTCATTTTTCGAATGTCGAATAAACAGGTTTTTTTAAACACAAAAAACCGGTTTTAAAAATAGCTATTTATTTCAAAAAACATGTACTAAATACTGATATTTGAATCGAAATTTATGAATATTTTTTAGGTTAAAACGAAATTAATTATTGTAATATTAAATAAATAAATTAGTAATAATTACTTTAATTGTAACACCTGTAATATTTTTACTCCTAATTTGAATGTTTTAGTCTTTTTTTTATTCAATATTTTCTTAATTTTTCAAAGATTTTGTTTAAAAAAAGTTTCTCCTACAGAATAGTTTCAATAAAATTGATTCTGGCTCTTATCATGTTAACCCATGGTTTCTGTTTTGTTTGTTTTGATGATTATTTTCTTAAAATTTTTATATTATATTATTCGTTCGTTCATATGCTTTGTAACACCCAAAAATATTGGTTTAAGACCCACTTTAATTTGTACCAATCGTCTTTAAGTCGATTTAATGATGTTCGTCCGTCCGTCTGTCTGTTCATAAAAAATAATTAATTAATTAATTAAAATACAGGTCACAATTTTGAACATTAAATTTGAAATTTGGCACACAGGTTTCTTATAGTCTAAGAACAAAGCGTGTTGAAATTGGTTCCATTATTTAAACTAGAGCCATGCAAATATCCTCCCGGAAAAGGGGTTTAACAATCATAAATCCCTTAAATGTAGCAAGAATTTTTTTCACACATGTAAGTTCCATATAAGTTAAAGTCTGTGTTCCAAATTTCATGAAGATCGGTCCATAATTGAACATAGTATTGGCCCACAATTCCACAGGTTTAGAATACAATTGAGTAGGGTATTGTCGGACTTGACCGACTATTTCTTTCTCGTTCTTATTGAATTAACAGATGTTTCAATTGTCACATTCGTAACAAATATTCTATATATAATTCTATATATTTCAATGGAAATTTTGGTGCTTTTTCTATTTGATTACATTTGTATAAATATATTCTAGCATCAGTACCGCAAAATTTTTCAAGATATAACTTTTTCCCATCGATACACTTTATGTTTTTCTGCCTGTTTTGGGTCTAAAAACGCATATAATATTTCTTTTCAAACATTTTATGTTTTATAGGTATTATTCTCATAAGACAAAATATGAACGAAAAAGTGGAAAATTATAAAATAATGTGTGCAAACTGATGAGAGCTCAGTTTAAAAGGTTTTAATAAAATAATATACAATAAAAAACAAACGGATAACATCGTCAACTTATATAGTTTTCGATACAAAATATAACTGGTCCAGCCAGACCTTAATAGTTGCAAATGTGACATGTACACCAATTTATCCTTATAAATATCTTTGTATTAGTTTTATCATTCTGGTTTTTTCACAGATCGTTAGAAAACAAAATTGTAGGAGGGTACCTGGAATTTCAAGTCTCTAGCTAAATTATAAATATACACTGAAAAAAGTAGTTTCAATGAATGAAGTACATTAAATGAAATTCATTAATTTTTGTCCAAAAAATTATTAACTTAATGTAGAAATTCATTGCTTCAATGAAAATATTCAATGAAATTATTAACGCTATTATGAACACTACATTGAAACCATTCATTAAATTTATTTCTTATTACAATAGGTAAATTAGTTAATTGAATTAATGTATTAGTTCATTGAATTAATTTATTCAATGTACTAATACATTGATTTAATTAAGAAGAAGCATTACACAATGAACATAAGCATTGAACCAGTGATAAATTTCATTAAATTATATTAAAATAAATGATTTCTAACGGGAAATAAAGTAAACTGAAAACAAATACAACTCAGTTTTCTTTTATCTTTTAACAAGAAATGACGCGTTTTAAACAAAAGAAAAAAGTAAAAAAATGAGTGTTATATTAAAAAACGAAAATAATTAAAAACTAAATAAGATAAATCGAATTATTAAAATACATAAATATAATTTATTCGCAAAGGAGAAGTCGAGCAGCATAATTGAATACACCAAATTAAATTAATTACCCAAAAGAAGTAATTTGGAGACTTGCCTTCATAACACGTAAGTTTAATAATGTTTATGATTTTAAACAGTTTTTAAATATTACATTTCATTTATATTTATGTAGATAAAAACACTAAGATGCAGAAGAATGTGTTATTAGCCTTAAATACCAGGGTTTCAAAAAATATTGCGATTTCAAAATCAAGAGGATTCGATTCGTAAGTATACATAAATATATGAAATATTTTAATTCAATTCTTAATAAAAATATATTACAGACTAATCAAGATTTGAATGCTACATCTGGTGATCGTCAAAATAAGGAAATTTCTATAGACCAAAAAGATTTAAAGGTATCTAGTTCAAATATTTTAAGCAATTAAACGAATTTTAAAAATTTTATTTATAAACTTTCTTTGTTAAGGATAATGCTGTAATTGTATTAATGTGGCATCTAAATGGATATTCCATACTATCATTGAGCAATATAGAGGACAACAGGAATTACTATATTATTATAAATGACAAAGCAAACACGACAACATCTGCATTTTTTTTATTTAAATTTTTTAGTGAAATGTAATAATTTTATTTTTATATTTATATTTAATTTTTGCTTATAACTCAATATCATAAACTTTAATCATTTAATATAAAATAAAATAGAAACAAGAAATACAGAACACGCCTATTATTATAATACATTTTTAATGTATAGTTTCATTGGGACAAAATATGAGTTCATTGAAACCAATGTACTGTTCACTGAAATTATTTATTTTATTTAATGAATGATTCAATGTAAGAATAAATTTAATCAATCAACTTGTACACTGAATTATAATATTAATGTATGACAATTCATTGTTTCAATGAACCTGTACATAGGGTCAAAATTAGTGCACAAATTCATTGTAACAATGAACTTTTTAATTGTATTTATGTACCTTTTTGGTTCAGTGTATGAAATTTACATTTAAATCTGCAATTGGTCTGACCAGACCAGTTTGTAAGACGAAGGGTTAATAGTTATTTCCAAAAATAATTATGTGTAATATATTTTAACTTGAACATCATAATATTTATTGATTTTTCTTTAAGAAACGTAGTCTTTTGGTAGAAATATTAAATAAGTGCAACCGGTTTTTTCAAAATACCAACTATTCGAACTATTCGAAAACTGATTTCTCCAAAAAGTCGAATAATCGATCACCCTAGTAAGTACTTAAAATTTTATATAAAAATACGAAATAAAAATATAAAAAATCTAGAATTCAAGATAAATTTATTCTGAATTTAGTCTATAAAAATTGTTGGAAATTAAAATATCAGGAAAAGATAACAAATAGTTAATTAAATAATTGATTGCTTGTCTATTTAATAAGTAAATGTTCACACAATCGTACATATTTATTTTTCAACTATAAATATAGTTTACAATAAGTAAAATCCCATTGAAATGAATGATTAATTATAGAGTTTTAAATTAATCACATTTTATTATTTTATAAATAAATAATTGTTAATGTCTGTGATAAATTGCCATCATTATTAAAACTTTTTATTTATGACAATATTTAATTTTGTATTTAACACAAATTTACAAGTTGTTGTCTGCCTGGTCATTCAATCCTTATCATAATCTACATTACGAAAATATTTAGGAGAGTATAATTAGTTTGTAGAAATGTTTGTAAAGTGGAGAAATAAATTATTTCTTATTTCTTAAAAGGTTCAAAACACTTTTTTCATTGATATGTTTCTTATAAATTTTATAAGGATACAACTGCTTAATTATTTATATACCCACTCCCGAAAATCAGTTATTGTTTATACACAATGGTGTAAAGTAAAGTAAAGTCGATTAAAGATTTCTTAACTGTTTTAACTAAAAAATAATTAGCTCTTTTAATGAGTTACAGTTAAACACTTGAAAGTATATATTTGAAACGAGAGAAGAAGATATAGTCGGTCAAGCCCGACTATATGAGAGAATTCTAATGTCCGTCCCTTCGTCCGTCATTTAATCATTTATACTTTATTTTATGCAGATATGAATTAGAATAATAAATCATTGGTATTTCAAAACTTAATTTCCATATTAGTAGTTAGGTTTACATACATATATTAAAATTTGAAAATTATAAAATTCCCAAAAAACGGTATTCAAAAAAACAAGTTACTTATAAATTGTTAAAAATTTACGATTTCAATCATTGCAGAAACCCACTAATTGTTATTGATGTTTTTTTTTTTTTTTATTTACTCTTAACTATCACATGACAAATGCCTAACAAATAATAATTGTTTAATAAAATTAGACATTTGACATTGTTTCATACTTTTTTCTATTTTTAATTAAACTCTTACATGATTTCAATATTGCATGTTAATTTATTTAACGGTTTTATGTCTTTTAATTAAAATTTATTTTATATATTTTATAAAAAAAAAAGCCAAACACTAAAAAACTATATTTTTACTATCTTTTCATGGAGTAAATACGTAGTACAGGCATAAAAATAAAAAAAATATTACATATTTGACTTGCACTTTTGTTTAAGTGTGTCAATTGAATATTGGGTAAGAGATAAAATTATTTCGTTTTTTTATCTAACTATTTACGATTTTAAGTCATTAATCAAAAGCATACTATACACAGAAAAAAGTAAAAAATGGATTTCAATTACGAAATTGCTTATATTAAAATAATTTTTAATTGATTTTGCTCCAATCATCAAAATGATAATATTAATAACTAGAATAATTGACTTTATTATTAGTGCTTATTTTTTAAATAGATATAATGAGCTGAAAATTGTTGGAAATTGACTTAAATTTATTTTAATTCTATATTTTTTTAGACAAAGTTTTCATTTTTCTTTATATTTTATTAATAGCTGTCAATTTATTTAAAAAAATGTAAACCAATTAGAAAATTAATTATATTAATAAATAATATAATTATATTCCAATATAAAGTTAGTTAATCATTTTATTAAAAAATAATTTGAAATATTTATTTCTGTATAAATAGGTTATGTACTATTTAATTATATTAATCTATAAATATATAGACATAACAATTTTATTTTTTCATACCTTTGGTCAACTATTAGATGAAATTATTTTCCCTTCCACCCAATCAAAATATTTTCTCAAACAATTAGAAGCTCAACAAAACATTGACAACAACAGCAACAATTATTATTATCATTATTATTGGGCGAGGGTGATATTCAACATCAATTGTTTTAAGATTTCATTTGACTGTTGGTTGTTTTGTTGGTCTTTCTCTGTGAACAAAATTTTATATAGAAATTTATTACAGCTGCTGCTATTGTTGTTGTCATTTCAATAAAATAATTTAATTAGTGGTCTTAAATCGTTGTAGAATAAAATGAAACAAAAACAAAAAAAATATTTAAAAAAAATAACATTATAAAATATAGATGTATTCCAAAGTCAAGTGGTGTTAATTAAAATTGAATTCCAAAATACATGCACACACACACAACAAAAATCATACAACTAAAAATACATACAAACGTACTTACAAAAATGTATAGCATGTTATGATGTTTTTCTGTTTTTTTTTTTTTTTTTTTTTTTTTTTTTTGAAAATATAAATATAATAAATGATTCATGGTTGAATTATTATATAATTAAGAGATTCTAACGAAATTATAATACAAATAATTAGAAATTTTCTTTTCATAGTTTTTAAGTAAAAAATTGATTTTGGTTTTTATTTTATTCTCTAATCTGCTCTAAGTAATCCGAATGGCATAAACATTTTTAATTAATTATTAAATTATTTTTTCCTATTTTGCTAAATAACTACGCAAATTCTCGTTAATGAAATAAATATATTTAAAGGAATTGTTTCAGTAGCAAAAATTTTAAAAACTATAGAAACTTTCTTAATTAAATTAAATAGCCGTCTCTTACAATCAAGGCAACTAAAAATATGTTCTAAAAATTTCGAAATTATTTGAAACCTACTTTGAGTGTCTTGTATTGCCAAAGTTTGTTTTAATATTAGGAAAAGTGTTGATGGAAATCCAAAATTATAAATCATTATCGTAAAATCTCACGGAAATACGGGCATTTAAAACTAAAAAAATGTGAAAAAAAAACTGAGTTGAAACTATCGACGATTTCATTTTATTTAATATTAATATTCATTTTAATTTTACACTGACAATTTACAACTTATTGACTTACATTTGCTGTATAATAAGTATCCTGTTTACTATCCATTGAAAAATTATTCTCTAATCTGCTCTAAGTAATCCGAATGGCATAAACATTTTTAATTAATTATTAAATTATTTTTTCCTATTTTGCTAAATAACTACGCAAATTCTCGTTAATGAAATAAATATATTTAAAGGAATTGTTTCAGTAGCAAAAATTTTAAAAACTATAGAAACTTTCTTAATTAAATTAAATAGCCGTCTCTTACAATCAAGGCAACTAAAAATATGTTCTAAAAATTTCGAAATTATTTGAAACCTACTTTGAGTGTCTTGTATTGCCAAAGTTTGTTTTAATATTAGGAAAAGTGTTGATGGAAATCCAAAATTATAAATCATTATCGTAAAATCTCACGGAAATACGGGCATTTAAAACTAAAAAAATGTGAAAAAAAAACTGAGTTGAAACTATCGACGATTTCATTTTATTTAATATTAATATTCATTTTAATTTTACACTGACAATTTACAACTTATTGACTTACATTTGCTGTATAATAAGTATCCTGTTTACTATCCATTGAAAAATTATGAGGTGACGAAAAAACTAAACCAAAAATTTACGATTTTTGAAATTTTGCATTTTTTATAGAAAATTTGCGCCATTCAGTAAATTACCTACAGTTTAATATATATCTCGTTGATGTCAGGAAATCAGGCGTGAGATAGCATCTTCACAAACTTTCATAAAATTAGCGTTAATATTTGTAAAAGTATGTTTTTCGCTACTGACAAATTCCGCTTTAATAGAAATTGTCCAAAGTATCGCGTAAACTGTATTTATTAATAAATTACACGTCCGAGTCAAAATGGCGTTAAAAATTTTTTGAATGAAAAAAAATTTTTATGCAATTTCGAAAATTTTCACCAAATTTCATTTTGTTCTGAATTTTTTCAGTGTAAGATATGACTTTAGATCATCGAAAAATATCTGTAAAAAATCATGTTAATGACTAAAATTGATATCTCTAAACTTATTTTGCTTGCTGACAACTATCGCAAAGTATAAATTATTTTAATATTGATGTCAATTGAAGGCATTTTATTTGCTTAATACTAAAATTTAGATGGCGTCAAAATATCTTAAGGACTTGCAATTGCATGAAGCAAAACTTATGTTCTTAACCTCAAAAATCAATCCTACATATTTCGCACTATTGTTCAAATTTTGAAATAAAATAAATTTTCGATGTAAAATTTATCCTCAAATAAGAAACAAAAAAATTTAAATCGCGCTTTTTATTAAGAATACTATTAAGAGTAGTAATGTTTAAACGACTAAATTTCCAAACTAAAGCCGATATACACTTAATTTTTTCAACATACTCATAATTTTGCGAAATTTTAAACCAATATTATTTTTTGCTATTTACGAAATTGTGCAAAAAATAAAATTAAAAATTTTTCTTTTCAGTATATTTCGATAAATATTGAAAATTCTGTAATAAATTATTAACGCAAACAAATTTTGTAGTAGTCATTATAAAACCACAAATCGACGTTAGTGTCAGAATTTATTTATTATTTTAATTTTGAAAATATTTTTACTTAAAATTTTAAATTTTTTTTTTTTTTTTTTTTTTTGATTTTCCTCATACAATATGTTCTTAAAATGTTAAGAAATTAGAAATATCTTTTATAACTGGCTCAAAATAACGAGTTTTTTGATATTCATTTCGAGACTATCAATCGCTGGTAGGAAACTGAAGAAAATATATCTTATTTTTTTTTTAAATATTTTTTTCATATTCAGCTCATTAATACGCATCGTTTGAAAGTTCTTCTGATTCTACGGGACACTCTAATGTAGATCGATGTAATTTTTAGGTTATAGGTTTTTAATGGATGGGTATTAAAAACATTACTTCTTAGCTGTACTATTAAAATTGATAATCAATCAATAAGCGGTTACAAATTTCAACTTAAAATTAATTCTTTTAATTGAAATTCTTTAAATTAAAATGTCATTACTTTTTTATTTTATTGTCTATAGGAAGCTACTACTTTTTTTTCCATCTTTCTCATCGTATGAGGCCAGAAACGAATCAAGACAATTTTTGATACTTGGTTCCAATATTCTGAATCGAAAAAAAAACAAATAGTAATGAGATGAGGTAATATCTGACCTATATGGTGGGTGGGGTAAAACTTCCCATATACTATTTTCAAAATATTGTTAAACTGGTCGCGCAACATGAGGTTTAGCATTGTCATGATGGAAAATAATTATCTGTTCACATATTCTGGCTTAAATTCTCTCTTCCAGTGTAGGCCCTCCCGTCATCTTTTCAGCCAGTTGCAACAGCTACAGATATTTGACTTTGGTATCGATTTTCCTGGTTGGCCAGGCATCACATACATTTTTTTTTTTTTTTTTTTGGGGTAACCATAATAGATCGAGTTTTTATCGCCCGTAACAGTGTGATGCAGAAACAGTAACATTCGCATTTCAGGCAACCAAAATCGATTTGGGTTTAGTTCGTATGGCACTCAATACTGTATTCATTTGGGTGTTTCCTTCTAAAATCTAAATTTTTTATAATAGAACGAGCTAATTAGCTTTTGTTACTTTGCTCGACAAATTAATTTGAAAGTAAAACTGAATGAAATCATACCTTTAAATAATTTTATACTTATATAGTTTATTTTGTCGAAAACATAACTACCACAATTTCAACATAATTAAAACGTATTTATTTCATTAGTCATTTTGTCTGTGTTTGTCATAAGAAAGAAGCATTACAAGCTAAAATGCTAAATGAGATGTCCTTTATTAACATTAATTGTTACATATAAATAATGTCTTTATCATTAACAATTATGTAGCACCAACTAATTGCAAGTCTTAATTATATTTAATTTAAATTAAGTTAAATCAAAATATTTTACAGCAAAAGAAATTAAAATATATAAATTGAAAAATAATCAATTTGCATTCAAAATTGCAAAAAGAAATTTTATCATTTTCAAAGTATTTGTTTTTGTCTATTGATTTCACTTAAATTATGTTGATAAAAATAACAGCAACAAACTAAATAATACTAAAAATAAAAATTATTGGTGATCGAACGTGATGTGTTTTCCCAATAAAGTTATTTATTAATAATAACTAGACAAAATGAATTAAACTGTTTTTGTTTAAAAATTAGATAATACCGTATTTCAGTTTAATGGAATTAATTACTTTAACCCTTTTCTGTTGCTCTTGCCATTTATGGTATTTTTTTTTTTTTTTAGCTCAATGTCTTTAAAATTTTGCAAAGGCACACGTGTACTTGCGTGACTAGCATTTTTTTGTTGGCTTTAAAATAAACGATTCTTATTTTTCGTTGGTAAGCTTTGCAACAACGGAAAGTTTTCAAACTTTAAATTAATTACACTGGTCGACAAAAAAAAATTGTTCGTGCTCCTTCCAAAAAAAATATGTGGACTAGATGGAATTCCGCATGCTGAACTCGAATCTGCTTTCAGTTTTTTCCTATCAGGTCGAAATATTGCACCCTAAATTAGCCGATTACTCGAGTATATTCGACTATAACTCGAGATCGGTATGCACGATTTATATAAATGATACACCAAAATATGTGGAAGGAAATTGGCTTTAAGTCGCTTTACTATCAAATTTTTATCCGCCCAGGAAATATTTCGAAATAAGTGTCCGAAATTTTTTTTTCGGAATTTTTTATGGGTGTGTCTAATATTTCGCCCATTACTCTCGCATTACTCTAGTATATTTCCTCATAACTCATGAACGGTGTACCAAAAGATGCGGACTAAAAATATCTTCAAATGACCAAAACATCATTTTTTTATGTGCTTCACAGTTTCGGAGTTATTTTGAAATAAATGTCCGAAAAAAACTTTTTCATGCTAAATTCAAGATTTTTTTTACTAAAATTTCTTTTTAAAAGTGAAAACATCAAAAATGTTTCAGTCATCTTTATCTCAAAGCTGGTAAAACTACGAGTAAATAAAGCCACGTATCATAAAAATTTATGTACAAATCTTGATTGCATTCACAGTTATGTTAGGATACCCATGCATTCCTATAGTTAAGTGAGGATACACTATTGGGCAAAAAAAATTGTTTTCGTCTTAAATAGAAAATAATATGTGAATTAGATGAAATTTAGTGTGAATAACAATCAGCTTTCACTTTTTTCTAGCACGTATTGATTTTTTATGGTTTGTCCTATTAAGATAAATTAAACTCCAATATATAGCGACTTAAATTGTCTTTGAGCTTAATTTACATAATTTGTTGTTCAGTTTTATTTCCGTAGTTATTCCGTAATTAGTAGCGAAAAAATTATTTATTTTTTATTTTTTTTTTTTTTTTTGGAAAATGGTGAAAACTTTGATCCATAACTCTGAAACTATTGAGCGAATAAAAATTATTATTGATTATTATTATTGAATTATCTACAAGGGTAGAAAATTTTCGTATGGAATCGTGTAAACGGTTCTTGAGTTATAGTCAAAATTGTACAAAACATTCTCGAGTTTTATAGTGTGACCGCTGAATAAGGTGATGATATTAGTCATGCCCATAAAAAAAACGTACGTCTTTATGGGCATCTTTATTTTTAAGATAAAGATGATAAACTGAAACATTTTTGATGTTTTTACTTTTAAAAAGAAATTTTAGTAACAAAAAAAATCTAAAATTTTGCATAAAAGAGTTTTTTTTTCGGACATTTATTTCAAAATAACTCCGAAACTGTGAAGCACATAAAAAAATGATGTTTTGGTGATTTGAAGATATTTTTAGTCCGCATCTTTTGGTGTATCACTTATACACACCGTTCTTGAGTTATGAGGAAATATACTAGAGTAATGCGAAAGTAATGGGCGAAATATTAGAAACGCCCATAAAAAAAATCCAGACCTGATGGAAAAAAATGATAACAGATTCGTGTTTAGCACATCAAAATGCATCAAGTCCAACTCTTCGTCTTCGGGGGAGGATTTTTTTTTGTCGACCAGTGTTATTTAAGCTTATTAGGGAATATTTTAGTAACTTTTAAAAAATGCAGTGGATATATATAGGATTTTATTCACACGTCTAATTTATCCTCCAAAATTTATTTAATATGTCAGTAATTATCTAATTATTTTAGAATAAAATATAAAAATAGTTTTATACTTTAAAACAAGCTAATTATTTTTTTAAATTGTCATGCTATATTAAATTTATTATTTACAACATAAGGAAAAATACTAGTGTACTTTAAAATAATATAAAAGCTCATTTTTAACCCAAGTGTTCTATTTTTTTTTTTACTAATTCATTTTATTACGTTTTATAAAAATATATACTTTTAAATAAAAGAAATAAAAAAATCATAAAAAACACTCCTCCCATAATAGACAAATGCAACAGGATACACAATCATATTAACAACAAACTCGTTTTAACTCATTTACAACAAATTGCAAACAAGAAAAGTTTCAACAACCTCTCGATCATCTTACAAATTATGTGAAATCCTAGCAATGTTTAGTTACAAATGACCTTCATATTGTTCTTTACAAGTACAATGTTTACCTTGAATCTTGATTTAAGATTTTTTTTAAGTTTATTTGCTATTTATGGTTTAGTTTATCTTAGCACAAGACTTTTTGCTTAGCATTATATTTTTAGTTATTGTTGGTAAATGGTTTGCGGACTATGTTATCGTTTAAACTTGAAAACAATAACAAAGAGATTGAGTGAAGAAAATAATAAAGGTATTCATTTAAGGTGGTACATTTCATAAACTGTTTCTTATAAAGAATAAAATAAATGAATCTAAAACGTTATGAAAATTATTTTCATAAATTAACCACAATCATAGCAGTAGTTTCTATTAATGTTTGACATTTTGTTAGCATTGAAGTGGTGTAATAATCACTTGATTGCGTGTAATAATATAATCCGTAGAATTAATAAAACCACAACATGTTGCGCAATTTACCACTTTTTCAATGTTAAACTTTTGTTATACATTTAAGATAAGGTTTACGTCAATTCAGCCCAAAATTATTTAAGAGTTTAAGTATTATATTACAGCTACTAATCAGGAAATAGAATAACTGTGCAGTAAATATATGAAAAAGGAAACAGACACTCAACACAGAAAACTCATAATAGAAAGTTATAAATGTGTGAATTGATTAACAAAATATGATTGGCTAACATAGAATTTTTAGTGTAATCTGGTAGAAGCAAACTTAAATACACGTCCCTTATTTATCGGCACCGAAAATGCGAAACAACGTAACATAACGTTTCATAATGTTACAAGATTCACATAAAACTTTCTAAAATCAAAATAAATTATCCTACAAACAAGATTTTTAGGTTATTGCATCCATATATATCGCCTAATATATTGGTGATGAATATTTTTATTTGTTTTAAATATTTTTTTTAAGTTATATAGGTTACGTTCTGAAACCAGAAGGACGTAACATAAATAAAAATTTAATCAAAAATTATACTTAAAAAGATTTTTCATAATTTTTTTTTTTTAGGGAACATGATGAGTAAATGGGACATTGGCACGTCAGACTTTTGCAGGACGTGTGGTGATGTAGAGGAGCTATAGACAGTGGAGCACATACTCTATTATTGTGTAGGGCTTCAGCGCGGAGGGCTGAAGTGGTTTGGAAGCCACACACTGCATGAACTAGATGAAGTTACAGGCAAAGGGCTTATTAATCACATAGGGTTTTTAATGGAAATAAGATGGCTTACTCTCACTTTTCATTATCTTCTATTCTGTTTTTATTTTTCTTGCTCTAATTTTAAAGGGATCACAATGGGCCGTTTGGTCTCTAAAAGGAGGTGTGATACGCCACACTTTTCAACCTAACCTATATTTTTTTATTAAAAATCATATCGCTATATTTTGTAAGCGAAAAAATCAATATAATCATTATAAAAGATTTATTATTACTTTTTTTTTAAATAAAAACAAAAAAATTGTGCCCGAAGTCAATAGAACCTGTTTTGAGGATTACATTTCTGTATTTAAAATTTTTTCCGCTCGTTCCTTTTTTGTTCAAAATTTCAAGAACAATGATTATTTTCCGTCCTTGGTTTTAAATAGTTTAAACCACTCAAGACAATATTTGCGCTGATTGAGAAATTAGATTGCAATATTTTTATTACATATAAGTATTTTGACCCGATTTATATTATCTTTAATTTTTAAATATTAAAAAAATGCTTTCCATGCCTTAAATTTGCACTAAAATAGTATTACGTTTTTTTAAGATTTCCTTTAATAATATTTTATTGAGAATAAAATATGATTTCTTTGTGACTTTAAATTCCCTCCCCATTTTTTCATTTAACACAAGCCATCAGCGTAAAAAAAATCATACAGAATATATAATTAGCAAAAATGTTGGTAACTTACATGTTTATACTTCGTTACTTTTTTTTAGGGAATTTTTTATATTTCTTCGGCATTTTTATTATGTAAAATTTATTTATTATTAAAGCGGCGGGTTTCTTTAAATTTCTCCACATGATGTTTGGCAATTTTATGTGGTAATGTATTCACACGAAGTAAATTACCATTTAAAGCATTGTTATAGTCTCTTATCAGTGACTCTTCCTCCTCAGGAGGCTCTAAATATGCCTCAAGGCCACCAATCAACTAAAAATAAAAACAAACAAAAAGTTATTTATTAACATAGCTACTCGTAATAAAAACAAAAATAAAATAAAAATGATTCTATTAAAAGGAAAATTAAACGCTATTTGTGTACAAAATTAAAGACAGACAAACTGACGGACAACTTACCAAATTTTCATTACAATTGAGAAAGCGTAAAGCAGAAGCATAATCGGACCAAACACGTCTACGCCATTTATTGTTGTATTTTTGTGCTAAGGGTATCATAACTAAGGAACTAAACAATTCATCACCATAACTGGCAGCTTGAAAATGATCCACAAACAAGGCGTATAAATTTTCAAATCTGCACTTGCCTTTATTTAATGGAAATTATAGACAAAAACAACAAAAAATAAAAATAATAATAAAAATATTGTTACATAACTACTATCTGTAGACAGTAGCCTTGTTTAGTTGATAAATACATATTTAATTACCTTGATAAATCTCATCAAATTGAAACATTACATTTTTAGATTGTGTATAAAATTCCATTAAGTGTTGTCGTAATAATTCGTGCATTTCCCTGTCCAAAAATTGTGAGTCTGGTCCCATAAATGCTATCATCAAGTACATTAATTTCTCTGTTGGTGTAGCAATTTGTAATTTATCATTGGATTTTTCCAATTGTGTTACAAAATTTAAAGTCATTTCCAATATTTCACGTTCTGTTTAAATGAAAAATCGTCATACACAAATTATGAATAAAGCAAGTAAATATGTAAATTAATATTAAGTCATAATAAATTGAACAATTCAAAGTTACCAGAAAATTCAAGAGAACTTTTGTGTTGTACATTTTCCACATAATTTTGTAAAATAACCTTCAATTGAAAATATGGCCAATCTGAAGGTAATAAAGGAATTTGACTGAATGGCAGCATCAGTGTTAATTCTGTGGGAGGCTAAAATAAATGAAATTTCATTTTAAATGTTCATAAAACACAATACAGATGAAAATTTAAACATTTTTCATACTTACCACTACTATGTAATGGGAATATACTAATTCCAAGCAAGTTTTACGCCATTTATTTAAAGTTTCCTGTTCTACCTGAATGTAACGTGTATTAAATATTACCCTTTCAAAGAGTTCTTCAATTTCTGGTATTTGTTCAGCTGTTAAACAGCAAAGATAATTGTAAACAATTTGTAACATTTCCGAATTCTCGAAATACGTGTGAAATCCTTCGAAACATAAAAGTTTAAAAATAAGTTTCATTTCCATTTTACCATAGAAATTTGTAGCCAAATAGCGATTGCAACGTGTTGTTAGGGAACGTAAAAAGTTGACTAATGGCTCGAGTATATCGGGTTTAAGTAGGGCGTTAAAAAGATGTTTTTCATTTTTCTCTAACAACAATTCCATTAAACGCCAGAGTGCTGTTATTAAATAAATGGGATACGTTTGTGTTATGACCAATTGTGGACCATAAGAATTCATTATAACAGAGCCAACATTGGGTAGGGGATTGTGGACTGTACGACGATCCACAGAGTCACGTATAACTATTGAAGATGAACTGTGAATGGGGAATAAAAATGTTTAATTAAGTTCGTTTATTTTTTATTGATTATTGAATTTTTATTGAAATTATAACTAAACAAGTTAGTGAATACATTCGTGTTATTTACGACAAAACTACTCCTAGCGATTTTCTTTAATATTTATATTTTCCTTGTTGTGTACTGATGCAGAATTCTGTGAATTTCAATATACGTATTTGCAGTTTACACTAAAATATATTCGAATATGTCGTAAATACTTGTTTCTTGCGATCCATCTACTACTTATACTTATCTTTTATCTACTTTGTTATTTTCTTTTCATTTTGTATATCTAAATTGTGCTGAGTTACAAAATCATTTTGTTTTGTCTCAAAAAGTTTGAATAATCGTCCATTCTTTACAGCGCCTCTCATCCTCAATGAGCTTTTTACACATTCACGAAATATTCGTCTAAGACCCAATAAAGTAATTATATACACAATGGAGCAAAAGTGAACACTTTTTTTCTTTGACTATTTACTTTTTTAGGCTCTATCTTCTTAACGAGTGAAGTAATACAAAAATAATTAATAGTATAAATTCATCAGGGATTTGTTTAAAATAATTCGTTATTAAATTAGTTAAAATCAGTTTAGTTACTTCACAATATAAAGATTAGCGTAAATTTAAAAATTTTGATTTTGAGATATCATCCCTTTTTAGAAGGTTTTTGCATCAGTAAAAATAATGGCATTTTTTTTTTTTAAATTCCAACTCCTTCCTCCTTAACACAAAGGGACCTCTCAGGACCCAAGTGAGCCGTAATCCAGTTTCATTGGCGGCAACCTGAAGAACCTAACCTAACCTAACTCCTTCCCCTGCATATCTTCGGCTAAAAACGCACATTTTGAGCGCCATTTTGCGCAGATACGAATCCAATTTATTTCAAAAAAATTTCTTTTATACATCAATTCTACATAAAATTTTATTAAGAATGAGCACTATTCAACCCGCTTAAAATGCATCGTGTTCCAATTAGTGTGTCCGAAAAATTTACTTTTTTCAAAAAAGTTTTAAAAATATATTTTTTTATAAATACAGTGAAAATATACTATTTGCTTAAAAATATAACGCAAACATTTTTACTTTACCACTTTTCGCCTTAAAGTTATAAGACATTAAAATTTTCTTATAATAGAAAAAAAAAATTTATTTAAACCAAAATTAAAAATATTGAATATTGTAACAATAAAATGCAAAAGCTACTGTGAATTATAATAATGAACATGTCTTAAAATTTTGTCATAACAATTATTTTTTAAGATAATTTATTCTTAAAGCTATTATTTGAAAATTTCTAAGTCTTATAACTCTAAAGCTAAAAGTCGTATATTAATTATTTTTGCGCCATTTTTTAAATCAAATAGTATATTTTCACTGTGTTTATAAAAAAAAAAATATTTTTAAAACTTTTTTGAAAAAAAGTCAATTTTTTGGACACCCCAGTTGGAACATGATACATGTTAAGCGGGTTGAATAGTGCTCATTCTTACTAGAATTTTATGTAGAATTGATGTATAAAAGAAATTTTTTTAAAATAAATTGGATTCGTCTCTGCGCAAAGTGGCGCTCAAAATGTGCGTTTTTAGCCGAAGATATGCAGGGGAAGGAGTTGGAATTTTAAAAAACAAAATTCGCCATTATTTTTACTGTTGCAAAAACCTTCTAAAAAGGTATGATATCCAAATATCAAAAGAAATATTTTTTTCGAAACGAACCCTAATAAAGATATTTTTAAAATATAAAAAAGTGTTCAGTTTTGCCCCATCTAAAAAATTTAAAGATTATTTTTAAAAAGAGACCAAGCATTTATTTTTGCTATTTAAATCCATATTATGATGTGACATAGACTCCTAAAATGTTTCACAATGACTAAAAGCTATCTCAATATACTCCCTGGCTAAAGTTGTACGTATCCCCATTTTAGTTTTTAATGCGAATTATACATTTTTATATAAGTTTAAGTCTGAGCTTTTTGCGGATCCCTATTTAACCTGTTACTCCATGTTATAAGCGAGTTATCGACACGTTTGATTAAGTAAGGACAGGTGTTTAGATTGAAGTTTGGGCTCTGTATTATTCTGTAACGCAATGTCCTCAACATTATATTCCCAGAAACTGGAAAAATTTTAGTGAAAATTAGCACAGAATGCTAATAATTAGTACCATAAATGCAAAAATATTTTTGTCTGAATATAACAACTTATTTCGGTTTATATACGAATCGCATCCCAGTATTATTAGGCTAAGAAAACTATAAAAAGATGGGAATTGTTTTCTAACGGTTTAGGGAAGTTTTACATACTTATAAGTTGGTCCATAAACAAAATGAGACCCTAAGTATTATATTCTACTATTTTTATTTTATTTCGGATCTACTTATCGTTAAGAAGATAATGCCCAAATAAGTAAATTGTCATAAAAAAGTGTTCACTTTTGCTCCATAGTGTATATTCTTGGTCCTAGTAAGATTCTAAGCCGATCTAGTTATGACTATCCGTCTGTCTGTTGAAAACATTGAAAATGGACATAATTGGTTAATAAACAAAACATGTTATGAACCAAATAATAATAGAAAACTTAGTGTCCGTCGTTGCCCCAGTTAATATTTTTACGCCGATATCTCTTATACAAACCATGTACGCCAATGAAATTTCTTACAAAATTGAGAATTTTAAAATGAGTTTTTCCAATTTCCTTTTTTTTTTTTTTTTTTTTAACCGTTATTTTTATGTTTCTTGTACTGTTAAGACTATAATAAAGTCTTAAGTAATATTAATTTAACTTTTTATACCCTACACCACCATAGGTGGGGAGGGTATTATGCGTTTGTGCTGATGTTTGTAACACCCAAAAATATTGGTCTAAGACCCACCTTAGTTTATACCAATCGGCTCAGAATCGATTTCTGAGTCGATTTAACGATGTCCGTCTGTCCGTCCATGTAAACCTTGTAATCAAACTACAGATCGCAATTTTGAACCAAAATGTATGAAATTTGGTACACAGATTTCCTTTGGTCCAGGGACGAAGCCTATTGAAATTGGTTATGATCGGTCCATTATTTCACCTAGCCCCCATACAAATGTCCTCCCGGAAAAGGGTTTAACGATTATATATCCCTTAAATATAGCAATATTTTAATGAAATTTGGCACATATAAGTTTCATATAAGTCCAAATAAGTGTGGCGATTTTTAAAAAGATCGGTCCATAATTACCCATAGTTTCCATATAAACCCTTTTTCCGAAAATCACTTAACGGGCATAAATCCCATTAAAATGTTAGTATCAAGTTAATATTCGACACAAATATGTTTTATATGAACATAAATGATAGTGCCAAATTTTATAAATATTGGTCCATAATTTACCATAGCTCCCATATAAGGCCCCATTTCGGTAATCACCCAAAAGTGAATAAATTCATGTAAATGTCAGCATCAACGTAATATTCTGTATTCGTATGTTTTATTTTACATTTATGAGTATCGGTCCACATTTGACTCCAAGTCTAATAAAGGACCCCGCCCGAATACCGTACACAATGGTGTAGGGTATCATATGGTCGGGCTTGACCGACTATATCTTTTTCTCTCGTTTAATTTAAAATATAAACATTTATTGTAATTAATATAAAATTATATTTAAAACTTACCTTATAGTTTTTAAAAACATAATAAAGCCATCCGATTTTATAAATTCATCAAGATACTTTTTAATAAAATTGTGAAAACGTGCTGTATCAGTATGACGAATATACCATGTAACACAATTTAAACATGAACTCAATAAAGTTGCTTGTGAAAACTGAAAAACAAAATTAAGGTGAAAATTAATATTTAATTAGTTGTCTGATTTTTGAGTTATTAATTACAATTGTAAACAAATATTCAAAACTAATTATTTATAACTAGCAAGTAATTGTCAGTTATTAATCCATTTTTTTCATTTTTTACCTCTTTCACACCATTACGCATGGCCTTATAAAACCAATTGCAACAGCAATCATGCAATATGTCACCCAAAAGTGCTGTTACTTCTGAACCCACTTGACTATTAATACTGCTTATTGTTGTAAGAAGAGAAGCTGCGTGTTGGCGTATCAAAAATGGTCCGCCCTCTTCATAAATGACATGATTATAATGCCAGTCTAGCAAATAACGAAAGGCGGATAGAAATTTTCTAAAAAAAAAATTGTGGAAAATGGGAAAAAATGCTTAATCATTTTGCGAAAAAAATAATATAAAGGTAAGCGTATTAACGGAAAGAAATACAGTTATAACGGTCTTTATTATCGTTCGAATTTGTGCGGATAAATTTAAGTTTTATTTTTTTTTTTAAATTTGATTTTAAAACCAAAAAAAAATGAAACCTTGGCTTATGGTTACAATATTTTTAGTTATTACCATTGTGGTTTCTAATAATGCTGTGAGTGTTTGAATTAATATAATAACAAAATAATAGTGGAAATAAAATAGTGTCAATTAATTTAAATGTCAATTTAGATGAAATCTGTAATAATTTGAAGAATTTTGAGACATTTTTTCCCGTTTAAATCTTTGTGATTTTTTTTTTTTTTTTTTTTAAAGGACACAAAAACAATCATAAATTCTTTTATAAAAAATATAAATTACTTCACCAAAAACAAAGTTTAAATTCCTATTTTTGCAATAATCAAAAATGTTATTTACTTTTAAAATTTCTTAAGATTAATTTCTAATAACATAAGTATTGTTAGAGTGCTATAATATTAAAAAAGAACACTTGAAAGAAACATATTCCTTAAGCAGTTTTAGTTTTCATGTTTTACATAAATCATATAATATTTATACAAACATCTATTTACAGATAGAAATACCAGAACACCTTAAAAAACATGCTAAAAAACTACACAAACGTTGTCAAAATCAAACAGAAACGCCAGATGGTAACATACACCGACATCCTTTTAAATTCATATTTACTTATTAAATTAATTTTAATTTTGCAGATGTTATAAAATCAAGTTTATCGGGAGTATTGCCAAAAGATAAAAATTTTCAATGTTATATTCATTGTCTATTCGATATAATGGGAATAGTAAGTAAACAAACACACACTTACACATACAATAACATTATAGACAATAATTTAATGTTTTATTTTAAATTAGATGGATGAAAACAATTTAATACATATAGAAAATCTACTACAGGTGTTACCAGAAGAAATGCATCCAACAATAAACATGTTATCACAAGCATGTGGCACAAAAGGTAAGTAATATGTAATAATATGTTTCAGTAATTGTCATATTTACAGGTTTTAGTCAAAAATTGTCTGAGAAACAATAAAATACAAAAAGAATTTTGAGTGCGGGAACAGTATACTGTATATTCTGACTAAAACCTGTAAATCCAACTAGTACTGGAACAGAGCTAATATATTTTTTATTTTATTTTATAGAGGGAAATGACAAGTGTAATGTAGCCTACAATACTATGCAGTGTTATGCCGATAATAATCCACATCTAATAAAAGATCAATTGGATTTTCTTTTTGATTAAATTTATGAAATTTTATAAGATTTACCTGTAAAGTGTATTATTTTCCACACGTAATAAGAATAAACATCTTAAAATACGCAATGATTCAATTTGAACTTTGATAAGTTTTCCCTTCAAATAAAAAAAGTTTACAATATAAGCATGGTTTAAAGTCTCTAATTAAATAATTGTATTATTTTACCTTTATATCCTCTCTATTAAATAGATAATTTTCCAAAATATCTGTTAATTTAAGATTGATTAATTTAACAGCTATGCCTAAATTGCAGGAAATTAAAATCCTTAATAATTTCAAACACAGGTATTGAGGATAATGATAAAAAGGAGGCGTTTCAATTGTAGTATCTGCAATATTTGAAATAAGAAAGGTTTTCACTTAAAACATTAAACATAGAAGAGGATAAAATAAAACTTACCAACTTTTTCCAAGCCTGGTAAAAAGTTTTCGAATAAACAATTTATTAGACCTTCATTATTGACAATTTGCAAGGCCACTTCTTTGCCAGAACGAGCCAAACGTATTAATATTTTCAAACAAGAAGAAACTGTACTATTATCCGGTTTTACGCAGTTTAAAATGAAACTTTAATAAAGAAAAATTTTAGTAAAACTATTATGATAAATAATAAGAAAAATTAATGAAGAATACTCACTAGATTCTTTGTAAAATATTTGTTCTTAAAAAGCAATTAATTAAATCGGTTTCAGCCAGCTGAAAATCACTCATTGATGTTTTACTTTCCTCTTCATTTTCTTCAACATTCGCCTTGATAGCTGCGCCTTTCAAAGTTACTTGTAATTGTTGCAAATGTTTTTGTAAATTGTCTATTGAATCGGGATCCTCTGAATCAATATTCGAATTTAGAACTTCTATACAAGGCTGCCAATGGCAGCCAGGATTTTCATAAGTAAAATCTAAAAGAGTCTTAAGAAAAAAATAGTTAAAAATTTAAGAAAATTCAATCTTCATCAGTATAAAAGATCCTTACTTCATCTGTTTCATTATAAAATAAGTATGCCAATGCTTTACCCACTACCTCCAACATGGCGGGTGTATTATCATCAAAACCAAATCTTAACAGAAAGAATATCTTTGTTATGGGCAAATCCAAAACTTGATCATAAAATCCTTGCTGATAGATATTCAAAATACCAGCAATTGCATTAAAGGCTGTAACTCGTTGTTGCATAACATTCGAACGAGCTAGACGAAATAATTCTTGCAAAGTATAACCAGGACGATGCGGCTCATCACCATGTAAATACAGTTCACGGTCATCTGTTACATTCTCAGCTTTGCTGTTAACATCTGTTAAAGAATACGGCAATAACACTCCCTTCCAATCAAAACGAGCTTCAAATTTTTCTCCTGGCTTCAATTTACTAGCCTGCATGGGTATATCACGCATCCATTCTAGTTTATCTTTTTCAACAACGTCAAAGTGTATCCATTGTTCAGCTGAAGATCGCTCAATTAGTTCAACTGCAGGATTTGATGGAGGTAAATCTTTTAATGGATCATCATTGGTTGTTAAGTTGTAGCAAGATGTATCCATAGCTTCTAAAGTATTTACAGGTGTAGACGTTTTTAGTTTTCCAAGAGTTTTTTCTTTTCTCTTCTGAGCCAATAAGGCTACCAAAGCAGGATCTAGTAGTATTTTTTAAGGAATTCAATACAATTTATATTAAAGAATTTTAAAAGTTGAAATTTATTTAAATTAGGATATAACTTACCTATGGATTCAAGTAATTTTTTACGCTCTGCGATTATTTCTTCCTCCTTTAATTGGCACAAAACATTCAAGTTCTCCTTATGAACTTCATCAGCAGTTTTAGAGTCTTCAATAATAACACTTTTCTCACCATACATGGCTGTTAAATTTGAAGTTTTTTTAACTAACTCCGATTCATCACAATCCATTGATTCTCCCTGATTTTTCAACTTTTCTTCCATAACTTGAGCAAACAAACTTTTTCCTTTTGATTGTTTATTTTCTACTATATTAAGATTTATTTTTTGAATTTTAGGAAAAGCTGACGCCTCCTTGACTTCTGTTGCCACATAGGGTTTAGGCTGTTGTACATTATTTTCCACGATATCTCCCATAATAATATCGGTTATAGTTTTATTGTCGCTTTGTTTGCCGACAATTTTGTGATGAATTTCATCATAGATTAATTTATTTGCCTCTGAATCTTTATTTATATCTTTTGCAGGCTCTGGAACCTGCTTTTGCTGCCTTAATTGAGCAAATAGAGATTTCTTAGGTTCTACAATAAAAGAAGTTTAAGAAATTCTAGAAATGTTTTAAATACAATTAACTCACGTTTTTCTATTTTCACAATTTGTGCCGCCGGTTGAATATTCGGATTTTTAGCTTTTTCCGCCATAAACTTTTGTTGCATAAGCAAAATATCTTCCTCGGTTTCACCTGGTTTTGGTCTGTTCATCATTTTGGCTTTAATAATTCTATATATTTTTGTTCAAGTACAAATATTTTATATTGAAAAAATAAACAAAACCGATTGTTTATGCACAAAACACACCGGATTACATTCACAATAATACATACAGCTGTTCATGCACAATAATGATAAAATAAAATGTCACTGTCAAAAGCAACAGTTGTTATAAGTGTTGTTAACATTGTTTATTGTAAATCGATTAAATTTCGCGAAAAATTGCTTTACGTATCTAAAAATATTTTCAATTCAAAATTCGAAATAAAACTTCTTTTAATATCGACGCCTCCATTCTATAACGTTCTAAGTGTACTTGACTTTAAAACTAAGTTGATTTAGTATGTTATGGAAGGGACATTTCTTAACGTTGTGTTTTCATGTGTATTTGGTATGTTCAGTGTGCTCTTTTTAGTGTCTGTAAGTGTAGTTAAAAGGTTTTTCCCCGAATTAAAAAAATAATTTTGTGCGTGTAAGTGTACATAAGATGTTTTAGTTTTGAAAAAGTAGTCAAGCAAATCGGACGCCTAATTTTTGTATTTTCGGATATAAAATGATTTCGCGTGCAAGAAAAATGATAAATTTAGCAAAAAAAATAACGTGAGAGGTATTATTTATTAGATTTCCATATTATCTGATATAATTAATAAGTTTTTTATTAGGAAAAGGTGAATCAAAAAGTATAAGTTCAATGTAATATAATCATGAGGAAAGTGTTGATAAGAAAATCACGACTTAAGTTAAATGTTGTGCTTATTTATATTTGATTTTTTTTGACAGGAAATAAAGAGCAAACTAGTCCAGCAAACGAAAAATCGTCTAAATTTGATAATGAAAATAGTAAAAATTCTGATTCACAGGTATGTGATATATTTAAATTATTTTATATTAAGTAATTAATTTTTTAGAAACATATCCCGGGAGTGACTGTGAATATAACACATCGAATAATTCATCTGCAATAGGTATGTTTATAGACACTTTTTTATATAATTTATTTTAAGTATCGCTTCAACTTTTAGAGCCATTTCCCGGCAGTTGCAGCGAATATAATACATCAAGTACTTCATCGGAAGCAGAATCAAATCCAGAATTTAGTCCAATAACTCCAAAATTAAAAAAGAAAAAATTAAATCCGGAATTTGATACACCACCCGAAAACTTTTGCAAAAGACATAGACGTCCATCCGAGTGGAACAAAAATAAAGCAAAATATTAAAAAAACCATTATAATAAAAAAGGTCAGTTTATACCAAAGAAAGAGTTAAAAGAAGGTTGCAAAGAATCTTGTAGAATGAGATGTTCACAAAAGCTGTCTAAAGATATAAGAACACAAATTTTTCCAAATTTTTATAAAAATGGCAGCAAGGAACTTCAATGGGCTTTTATAGCATATTTAATAACACTGCACAAAAAAGTTTGCACAAATATAGAAAATTCGCGAAAAAATAAAGAAATAAAAATATATGATGAAACTAGGAAGAGAAGAAAAGAAAATAAAATTGTTATACCAAAAGCATACATATCCGGATTTTCTATAACGGAAGATCAACGTAAAGATCTTTTATATCTGTGCGATCAAAATTTAATTCCAAAATTTTACCAAAATTTCTACAGACAACTTAATGGTTTTAATGGGAAATAATATGTAGTCGTGTCAGATAATGACGACTAAATAATACAATATAGTTTCTACTCATTTAATGTTATACTGAATTAATAATGTTCCTGTTATCTTTATTCTTATAATTATTTTTAAGTAACCTTGAATTTATGTTATAACTACTTTCTGTTTGAACTGAATTATTATACATATTTAATTTTCTTTTTTGTTTTACGAATAAAATTAATTTAAAAAGAAAATAATAGTTTTTTTTTTTTTTTTTTATAACATTTTAACTAAAAATTCGTCTATGTAGGAAAATATAATTTTCTAAAATTTTTGTCCAAACTAAAATATTATATGTATACTTAGGTGATTAACTTAAAAACAATAGACCTATCAAAAACATGCTAAGTACACTTAGACGACCAATAGCCAATGTTTTCTAAGTGCTAAAACATTTTATATCATTTTTAGCTATGATCCAATTAAAATTTTTAAATTTAGAAAATACTATAAAAATTCTACTTAAATTCTACTAAAAACAGTGAAAGAACAAATGGCGTATCTTATATAGTTTATGAGATATCGCGTGAAAACTTTGAGAGCTCGTAACTCAAAACTCACATTTTCGACTTAGAATGTTATAGAATGGAGGCGTCGATATATAAAATTACATTAATAAACACATTTATGCTAATAATGCCTTTATTTTTTAAATACACTTTATTTCAATATATTTCTTTTCCATTACACGAAAAATTATGTTCTTTATTTTGCTTGGGAAGCTAAACATTTCGTCAGAGCATTTTGAGCAATTAAGGTATCCTTGTGTGGTAAGACTGCAATTTGAAAGAACATTTCGATGCCTTCTTTAAACATTTCAATAGCTTCTTCCACTTTTTGTTCTTGCATAGCCTGAGCTGCCTCACGATATAGTTCTTCAATTTGTATCATTTTCGCCACACTCTCTTTTAGGGAAACATTTTTGCGGCAACGTACACATCTAACGTCTTTGCTGAGATCTTTTGGAAATTGCAAAACATTATTGCAATTGGGCGAAGTGCACCTGAGTAAATAATTTTCAATTATATTATTCCCATTTTATAGTTATTGTGGACTTACCAAAATCTTACTTGCTTATCCAACTTTTGTAACGTAGGCCAATTCTCTTGGCAAGCCATACAATTACAACTAAACAAATAGCGACCCCTTAAAGCGCGCTGTCGTTCCTTTAAATTTACTTTGGTGAAAACAGGACCATAATTTTCCGCCACAACTTCATTGGGACGATGAGGTTTTGTGGCAGCTAATATTAGCTTTTTGCCTACAAAGTATCTGGCTACTGAAGGCCAACACTCATGATTAAAATAGGCTGCCGTACCATATAGACCAGCACCTATATATACGATACGAGAGCCATCGAACAAATGTTGATCCGTTGTATGTGTTTGATATATCTCATGAGCATTGTATTGTAAAACTTCTAGCAAACCCAAAAGTGCAGTTCCAACTTGCAACTCAACTGCAGTTGGATTTACGCCTTCAGTTTTACGTCTACCAAAATATTGAGCCTTCTGTAAACATCTCAACAGAAATGCCGACATTAAAGAGCGTTGCAACAAATCATCAGCCTGTCTGGCGTCTTCATGGGTACACAAGTTTTGGTACAACAAATTAGCCGTATTAAGGGCACTTTCCAAATTAGGTGACTGCGTAAAGACGCGCAAAGCAATATAACACAAAATTGACATGCCAGAACCTGATTAGAGAAAAATTACCTTCTTATTAAAAAGTAAAATTAAATAAAAAGAAAAATAAGTTCCTTACCTATAAACAAATCCATATATTGGCATTCAAAACGATGATATGTATCACAAGCTTCTCCCATACATTGAGCCGAACAAAATGCAATACCCGAACAGTTTAAACAAGGAACAGGAGTTACTAATCTAATAATAAAAACCCAATAATTAAGAGGCTTTTCATCATAGTATAGTATGTCTTACTTTTCAAAACAATGATGACAATTGCTACCAAAAAATGTGGGCAATAGACAGGCGGCTACTGGATTTTCACTAACTACTATATCACCAGTCTTAACAGGATCATTGGCAACCACAAAACGACCCTTGTCTTTAGTTTCCACTAGTTTAACCAAATTAGAAGCACCACTCAAACCCTCATTTTCCCCATGTGTAACGGAAGGTGCCACTTTACTAACTTTTTTCTTATTTACTTTAATCAAAGGTAACTCCTGTCGACAACCATCAATAAGGGCATTACCACCACCAGCAAATTTTTCAGCAATTTTTAAGGATATTTCAGCTTTGGCCAATTCACCCATACCTTTATAAAAATAAAAGCAGATTTATATATGCAATCTAAAATTAAAGTTAAAAATACTTTTACGTATATGCAAGTACTTACAGGCATAGGCTTTTGCCATTTTAACATAATAATCAATACTTTGTTTACAATCCAAACCAAAAGATGCGGCCAATTTCAAATCACTCAAAGCCTGTTCACCTTCACCTAAAGCTATTAGAATTACAGCTCGGGATCTCAAAGCCAAAGCTAAACTCAAGCCATCATCTATTTGCATATCAACTCCTTCAAAATATAATATTTTAAAAAATCTATTACAAATTTGAATACTTTAGACAATTTTCTACCTTTAGCGGGCGCACGCATAACTGCTAAATTTGCTAATGCCAAAGCCTGCTGCAATTCTTCCTTCTTATTTGAACTAGTCCACATTAAATGATATTTATCAGCCTGTAAACGACGCTGGGAAGAGAAAACAGCATCTTTCTCCTTAAACACTGGTTGAACATTTTCCAACACTCCCAATACCGGATCACATATTTCACGATCACTGAATATTGACAGTATACGTGCCTCATTCGATTTCAATTTACCAAAATAATTCTTTAGCCATTTTTCACCGCATGATTCTTTCACCTCCAAATAGAATTCATTAAAGAACCCCTTTTTATCCGATTGCACAGTACGGGCACTACAAATTTGCTGATAAGTATTATCGGCAATATCCATATTGTTTTTTTTTATTTTTTTTTTATTTTAATAATGGATTTATTAAAAAATATTAAATAACCAAAAAAAAAATGTATTTTAGATATTAGTGCATAGCTTCCCCGAAGCAAACACTATTAGTAGAAGATTATAAAGATTTGTATATTTAATTCTAAAAATAAATTCTCTATAAAAATTTATAAATAACACATTGCGTTTACTGTGAATGCCGAAATTCATTCAAAATCTTTGAATAAAACCGTTATTGAAGAAATAAATATTGAAATTTATTAATTATCCACTTTAAATTTTAATCTGTTTTCAAATGTTTGGATTACTTCCAAAGTTATTAAAACGATTAACAAGTAATTTTGTATGGCATTCATAAAAAAACCAAATTGTTTTTTTTTTTTTTTGCTCTCGGAAGTTTGTTCAAAAATTCATATATTGGACTTTCCGTCAGCGCACCGAAGATTTGCTATTACTGTGAATGACAAATTTATTCTAACGGCCGTATGCAAAAAAACTTATTTCAGCTTTACAAAGTATTGTTAAGCTAAATTGCTTAAAACTGTATGCAAAAACGTTTATTAACTTAAATATAAAAACGTAATCTAAATATTTTAAAGTAGGTATGAACTTACATTAAACTTACTACAAGTGACATTATGATAAATTTCCTATTTCTCTTTGTGTTTTGCAAAAAATTCTCGCTTGTTCCCCCCTATTCTAGTCTTCTATACCTTTCTTCTTCTTAAGATCGATATATTTATTTATTATAGGTCCGATTTGTCTATCCCAGACAAATATTTAGAGAAAAAATCTAAAAAATTCACATAACATCACATAAAAAATAATAAAAATGTAAAAAATGTTTTAGTGATGTACGTTCCATCAAAACAAATAAAATAAACTCGTTGTTCGAATACTTATTTTATCCGTTCCATAAAATTTGTCATATTTTTGCTTTTTAACTTCTATTATTTCTTTTATTTTTTGTATTTCTACTAAGTTATAATAAAAATGGAAACAATATTTGAAAAATAATTAATTTAATATTTGAACAATAAAAAGCTTTTTCAAAAATTTGATTAACCGAATGTATTAATATTCGGTAGTGTACAACTTTAACTATGAAGAGGGGAAATAATACAAGTGTTGCCGTTTTCAATGCTAAAAAAACTTTGTGTTTTAAAACAATGTTTTTGCATACGTTTTTTTAACAAAAGTTTGTTAGCCTTTAAGTGTTGGGTAACAAAAGTGTACTTGAAAGCTAAGTTAATAATTTTTTTTGCATACGGCTGTAAATCTTTTTCATTAAATTTGAAAAAGATTAAAAGTTATGAAATTAATATGTTATCAAATATAATTTCTGTACAACATATTTTAACCAAAAAGTAAGATCAATTTAGCTTTAATAGGTACTAAAATCTAAATTATGTATAATACGTAAATATGCACAAACGGGGGCTTACATTCCCCCTAGAAATACCCGCCGTATTTTCATCTCAGTAATGAATCTTATAATAAAATTATTCCCACAAAATTTTAAAACTTTTCTCTAATAGTTTTTCATTTAAGCGATAAATTATTTTTACTTTGTATGTCCTATTTTCATCTCAAATTACTTAATGAAATTATTCCCACAAAATTTTAAAACTTTTCTCTAATAGTTCTTCATTTAAGCGATAAATTATTTTTACTTTGTATGTCCTATTTTCATCTCAAATTACTTAATGATTTAAGTTTTAAAATAATAATCAAAACTGATTTCAAAATATTGATCTCGAGATCACTTTTACAATTGACTAATTTACAAAATTATTCCCGAAGTTGTTGGAAATATATATATTTTTTCTTTGGGCTTAGAGCAATCCCATCTTTACCCTGATCGATCTACCTTTTGAAAGTTAAAAACTGTAACGGCAAGATGCAAATACAAACTTTTCAAATTTTGGCCCTTTACAGATGTCCTATAATTTACACGTTTTAATAGGTCCAATAATTTATACATAAACATGTGTTCTAAAAGCTTCACTTTCACACTTTTAAAAATGTTTAAATGTTCTAAACATCTAACATACTTATATGTTGTTCAAATCTTTAGGAGTCCACAAGTATATAAGGTTTTGGACCAAACCAATAACAGATTCTAATTTTATTTGAGGCGCTGATTTGAATCTTCGCTCCGTTTTTCAAAATTGCTTCTAGTTTTCGAGATATTGGTAAACATTGATTTTAAACGGATTTCGAATGATATATGTATGTGCTGAAATATTTAGAAACACAGTATATATGCATACATATGTATAAGAAAACACAAGTTTTTTTAAGTTTTATTGAATTTAAAGAGAAAATTTATTTTCATTTTTTTTATATATATATTTGGTTTTGGACTTTTAATACATATTTTACGGATTAAATAAAGGCATTTATTAATATTTTTCTGATCTTATTTGATTAATATTTCTTTTATAACTTTTTAAGTATTATCAACAACAAAAGACACTGAAAGAAAAACATATGCACGTATATATTTTTTTGTTTTGAGGGTAATTTTCCAAAAGTAAATGCTTTTATAAAAAGTAAAATATTTAGTTTCAAAATTTTGCATTGTATTCTTTAATTTTAAGATAATAATGTACTTTTTCATTTCTTTTTTTATAATTATTTTGTTTTATATAAAAATATTTTAAATTTTTTCATATACTATATTTTAATAATATGTATATTTATTAAGTATTTTGAATTGCATTTAAATGGCAATTTAAGATACACACATACTTTTATTTATATTTCATTTTATTTTATATATTTTCGTATATATGTATGTGTATGTATGTAAATGATGAGGCTAATAAAATAGTAGTAATTAGTAGTTGTATACACTAAATTTATATATATATTTTTTTTTTTTTTGAAAATAATAATAATAATAATAATAATAATAATATCGTTGAGAGTTGCTTTTTATCAATGTTATTTTTTGTTTTTAAGTTAACTTTTTAAGTTTATGGTTTTATATATTGTTTTTTATTTTTTATTTTATTATCAAAAATAAGTTAAAAACTAAATTAACAAAGCTACAAAACCCTTTTTTCAGCCTCATAAATGTAGTATTTTATTTCTTTAAAGAAAAATTTTAATTTTCTTTTTTTAACTTTTTAAAGATAAATAAAAAAATAAACTTTTATTTGAATTTAATTAAAAATTTTGCTATTTATATTTATTTGTTTTTCTTTTTTTCATTTTAAGATAAATAAACTTTACAAGTATTTGGAAACTATATAAATATTAGAAGTTTTTTCTATATATATATATATAAAAAACAAAGAATTGTAATTCAAATATCTTAAAAGAGGTCAAAGTTTAAAGCAGTTATTTATTTAAATAAATTAAATAAAAAATAATTTAATTTAAATACAATAAAAAATCCTAGATATTTGCTTTAGCATTTCAATAAATATATATTAGGTATGCATTTAATTTTAATGTTATTTTAATTTTTATTTTTCTGTTTACTATTTATTTTTTAATTATATGTAAATATTAGCAATAGTATCACTTAGGAAAGTTTGTTTTTTTTTTAATAATTTCACTTAGCTTTTTCTTGGCATTAAATTAAATTAACTTTCTTTTTTTCTATCATTCAATTACTTTTTTTTTTTTTTTTTTGTATTTTTATAAAAAAAAACATTACTAACAAATACAATACAAATAAAAATATAGTATTAGAATTAGAATAAGAATAATTTAAACTAAATTAAGACTAATTTTTAAATGTTAAGATTACAGTAAACGTAATTTAATATATGTATGTAATTGTAAGTTTAGAGTTGTTGGGGGTTGGTGTGATAGGTGAGGAGGCGAAGAATTTTTAATTTATATAGTTTGGGGAAGAAGATGATGGAGAAGAAGAGAGCAAGCACAGCTGCTGATTTATTTATTTCATTGTTTGTTTGTTCGGATGTAAATTTAATGTAGCAAGTCATATTAATAATGATAGTGTTGTGGTAAACACATCATGTCATATTAACACCTAAACATCTGCTGGAGTATTCATAGACCACATAACTTATGGAAACGGCTGGTAAAACTTTAATGAAATTAGGCGTAATGCCACGATAAAGACCACAAATGCCTTCGGTACGTAAAATTTTACGGAAAACGCCAAACATGTTGTCATCATTGCCAGCTCCAGCTTGTTTCAAGGGTATACCACCCATAGGCGATCCAGATTGTTTGTTTTTAAGCACGACTGTAATTTGAAAATTAAAAAAAAAAAAAGTATTAAAATCATATTTCAATTACATTTTCTCAATCATATTTACCTTGAGCTTGTAATCGTGTCCTCACCAATGCCAAAGGGTACGAACACACTTGACCCAGTGTTGAGGAGGCACTGCCACATGCTAGTAATACTAGAAAACTGGGTTGTTCGGTGTTGTGACTACTTAAATAATTCTTTTTTAAAGTTTCATAGACGGCCAAATCAATGCCCGCATAAGGTATAATGCCCAACATATTTGGAATGTAACCACGATAGAAACTGCGTAAACCCTCGTGAATATAAATCTTTTTCGCCGCATCCAAAATACCACTATATTGACCAGTTTTTCGCAAAGCTAAACGGGTCTTTAATACTTCCATGGGATAGATAGCGGTCTGTGAAATGCCACCTGCTGCAGCACCAGCCATAAAACGTTCACCAATTGTCATTTGACGTTTATCATCACCACGTATCAGTCGTTTTATTTTTTCATAAGCAGCAAATTTTATTGCGGATTCGGGAGCAATTTTTATAACATTTATTCCATTACCGCGCCACATACTACGTAAACCGCCTTCTTTAAGCATATATCTTAAACTATCTGAGATTCCTGTCTTTTGTGTTTGGACCTGGAACAAAAAAAGTAATAGCAAAAACAAATATAAGTATATTTACATAAAAAAAAGAATTAACAAGAAATGATAAACTAACAGTTACCTGCAAAAACACTTTTATTCTATCAAGGGGAGCAGTACATGTACGGGATACAGCACCAGCAACACCACCAGCTGCCAAATGACGCCACCACATGCCACTTTGTAATTCTGTTGCTGTAAAGTCATCAGGTACGTTCATATCCTCACCAATATCGAGGTACTAAAAATAAATCAATATAAAATTATTTCATTAATATATTTAAATGCAAGTTAAAAATCTTAACTTTATTTAACATAAGTAACTAAACAGGATATTAATGTTATATTTATAGCATACATACAGGCTCATCCTCATCTTGTAAAATTTGTATAAGCATTTTTGTTTTGATTTTTATGTTTTTCTAAATATAAAATTATTCTTTTTTCTTTTTACTTTCCAAATATTACTATTGCAAATGTTTATTATTTAATTTTTAAAAATTTTCTATAATAAACAAACTTATTTAAAAGAAATAAAAAAATATAAATTAAAATATCACGTAATAGACATTATAATCGTTGATGATACACTGTTTAAATCTTTTTTTATTTTATTTTACAAAGCAACGAGCTTCTATCTACTAGCAACTAGAACAACAACAGTAAACTACACTCTTAAAACGAATGCCTATGTAAAATTGCATGTGAATTAAAAACAAAAACTATCAATCAAAAATAAAAAAAAATAAAAGATTCTTAAAAAAACTGACAAAATTATTTGCACGTTAATCTAACATTAAATTAAGAGTAAACAAATCAAAAGCTGTTGAAATTCTCACAATAAAAAGAGCAAATTTTTTATTTGCTTTGTCAAGAGTGAGAACATACTATACTATACTACACTACACTCATTCATACATATTTATAAAAATAATAATGTACATACGACAGTCTGTAATTGAAAATTGCATAAACGCGAACGATAACAATAAATTACATGACAGAGAAAAACCAAATAAAAATATTAGAAATGAAATCAAAGAATTAAACAAAAGTCAAATTTAAGGTTAAATTTTCAGTAATATTCTATAAACTGAATTTCCGGAAAAATCATAAAAATTGATTGCACAAGAACTTTTACTTTTTATAAAGAAAATTATTAAATAAAAATATATTTTCGTGTACACATTGTTTTAACTAAATAACATTAAAAATTTACACCCGTATTCAAAAACAAATTTTAAATTTTAAAATACGAGTGATTTTATTTTTAATTTTGTAATATTTTTAAAGCAATTGTTCAGCTGTTGATGGTAATATTAAAGGAAACACTTTTCAAAAACAACTGTGGGTTTGAACAGCAACCAATAATTACCAATGTATGTACATATGTATTTCTAAACTCCAAAATATGTTTTTTCTGTATTTGAAAATCATCTTAACCAAAACCATTCCAAAATAAATAAATACATAGAAAAAAAACAACAAATTTGCAGGTATGTAGGTAAAAAGTAGGAAGCTGACATAAATCAAAGGCGTAAAGAAAATTATTTAATATCTGCTGTAATACATATAACAGGCTAACAGTTAGACAAGCAGGTAACATTTAGTATACGTTTTTGTAAATTTGCAGTGTCAATGCCATTTTTGGCCGTTATGTATTTGACTGTATGTATTTATTTGTATATAGACAAATTAAATATGTTTGTAGAATATGTAGATATGCTATAGTTTTAAAGAAAGAAAAATGTTTTTGATTTTCCGCATTTGCTAACATCTATCTTTAAATTGTTTTTAAAAATAGAGAAGCAGAGAGAGAGAGGGAGAAATATAAATTTAATTAACCAAGAAAATACTACGTAATTAAAAAGTGTGTATTTTATTATAAATGTTGACAAAAAAAATTTGGCAAGATAGCTTATAGAAAAAATAAATATCTTTTTTAGCTAAATTGGCAAACTATTTGAAAATTTCATAAAATTATGCCAATTTATTTTTGCTTCTCTTATAACCGGTTTTTAAAAATGTCGTCTCCTTAAAAAGCGACACTTAAAAAATGTTGCCTTAAAAAATTATGCTCTTTTTAAAAACAACAACAAATGATAACGTTTTCATTTAGAAAATAAATTTAATTAAAAATCTTAAAATTAAAAATATTCAGCATATTTTTAACACAAATACTTAATTCTAAACATTATAAAAAAAGCAAATATTTTATTATGTCTAGCTTAAAATCTATATACATAAAAATAGTAAAGGTATTTGCAACTTTGCAAGACCCTTTGCACAACTTACTTTGCAAGGGTTTGAGCTGAATACCTTTAGTTATTTATCAAACCATTTTTTAATGTTTTATTTTTTTAATAAAAATATGTAATTGAAATGAATTCTTAAAACATATTTTTCCATAAATTCCATAAAACTTTTGTAAACTAAATTAATGTTTATGGGAACCTTGTAATTTTGTGTTTATGTTAAAGTTCGAAAACCTGTAGCCACAGACATAATTTTTAAATTGTCACCATTGTACCCATACAAGTAAATAAATTTTGTATCGGTGTGTTTATTAAGAGACATTGTGTATGTGTGAGTGATTTTTGTTATCTTTATAGAACCATGAAAAGTATATATTTTTTATATTTACGAATAAAACGTAAATGTATACAAGTTGAAACTAGAATTGCTGATGCAATAATTTAAAATTGTTACTAAGAAGATCGTTTTAAAATTTTTCTTTCAATAGGAATTGAAAAAATATAGGAAATATTTCTGGAAATAGCTAAAAATTAATTATATTATCTATTTATTCAAATTGTTAATGAAAGAAAAAATTGTAGAGACTTTAATATAATAATATAAAACTAAATTAAAATCTCTGTGGAATAAATTTAGTTAGTTTTCAGAAAGATAAGTTTATTTTTACACGATATTTTATATTAACACTTGTCAAAAATTGGAATATCATAATACAAGTTTGTCTCATAAAATCTTGTATTACCGTCTCAACTGGTTAAGTATCTTTCTATCAGATTTTTTGACAAGCCGATAAAATACGTAATATTTGATTTTTGAAAAATGTAATTTTTTTTTTAATTTTATAAATTTAAAATTCTGTTAAATTTTTTTTAAATCCATTTTTGTTCAAAATTGTATTCTTTTTTTTACAACAAAACATTTAAATCTTTTTTAAAAATATTATTTGTACTGTATTCTTTTAAAAAAATTTAAACCCCAAATTTTATTTAAAAAAAATTTCAATTTATTTTGAAAAAAATTTATTAAAAAATAAATATTTACAAACATTTAAACTAAAATCACGAGAAATTATTTAA
This sequence comes from Protophormia terraenovae, assembly GCA_951394005.1. Classification (NCBI taxonomy): domain Eukaryota; kingdom Metazoa; phylum Arthropoda; class Insecta; order Diptera; family Calliphoridae; genus Protophormia; species Protophormia terraenovae. The sequence goes on along the minus strand of OX596075.1, from coordinate 136,100,378 downwards.
CTTATTTAAAAAAGAAAACACATTATTAATTAACACTTAAATACAAAAATCTTCAAGCAGCAAGATCAAACTCCTACAAAATAGTATTTATTTTGCTTTGAATTAAACAATACAACAGAATATAACAAATTTAAATAAATATTATTAAAAAAATGTATATGCAAATAATATTTAATAAAATTTCAAAATCATCCAGCGGAAAATTGTTAATCAACAAAGGAAAATTCCTAACAATCAATAAAATTGGCTCTAATAATAACAATTTTTAAATCAAATAAATTATTTCAATTTTTAAGTAAAGAGTAAAAAATTTTATGAATGAATCAAAAAAAAAAAAGAGAAATCTTTATAGTGAGTAGTAAAATGAAAAGCTTTTATAAACCGGTTAACCAACTAAATAAGAAATACTTTAAATAATTTTAGCCAACTACAGTAAATAATAACTAACCAGTTAAAGCCGTTTTTGTTAATGGCCTCAATTTAATTTATGTAATAAAATATTTAACAATAAACTAAATACATTAAACCAAAAATGTTAAAAATAATATATCAATTAATGACAATATGTAGGAAAAAAGAGTGACCCATTATTTCATTAACTGTCAGCTAAGAAAAGTGTGAAAAATATTTATGAGAATTTATTTAATTAAATAAACAACAATAATTTGACTGACGTAGGTAGTTTTTTTTATTTTTTATTTAATTTTATTTATTTTTTTGTTTACTGTCTAGAGTCACAAGAGAAGATAATTTCATTAAACAAAATAATAATAAAAAAAATCTGTATGTATTCATTCATTGACGTAATATGAGTTTTGCCCCCACCTAAAAAAATACATTTGCAACGTAAAAGTGAACAAAATAATTTCATTTAAATTAAACAGATTTTGTTGGTTTAAAATTACTGTACAAGTACGGACAAGCCCCCTCATTCATAATAATAATGTTATTTATTTATGGAATTTTGCCATGAGTCATGTTTTTTAAATAACTTTTCTAAAAACTTGAATATTATAATGCTATATTGGGAAAAACAAAAAAGAAAAAAACTAACCAAACGACCAACCTCAATAAATAAAACATATTTAAATTATTTACATATAAATAGGGATCTATTTAGACTGATGATCTTACTTGGCAACAGCAATAACACAAAAAAGTTTTACTTAAATCTTTATTAGCAAAATTTAAATTCCTAACCAAAACTTATTTATTATGTCGTCTGCAAAGCATACAAATAAAGTTTTATAGTGAAACCTAGCTAAAATTAGCTTTTAAATATGCAAAACAAAACCTCTTAAGAATTTCATATAAAAATTAAAGGTCATATATCATTATGATCAAAAATACCAGTCTAAAGTTAGAAAATTTAATTTTTAAACCAAATATTGTATTAAATAATTTAATCATCAAAGTCATTAGAAGTAGTTTCATTTTGTGAACTTGTTTTAATTCAAAATATTTAAGCAATAATTAAAGCTATTAAATTTCGAATAATTTATAAGCTTTTAAAAGTAAATTCCCTTATCTAAAATTATTTTGCTCTATTGCTTAAGTTCAACATGTATTTTATAATTCCAATCACATTTATATGGGAATTACTGTTGATTAAAAAAATTATGTTTCGCTGTTGCTAAGCAAAATTTAATCATTTTTTTTATAAATTCACACTCACACAAAAATGAAGGCATTTTTTGAGATACAAATGCGTATGAAATACAAATAAAATAAAAGAGCACTAAGAATAGAAACTGTATATAAAATCATTGATCTTTAATATACAATACAAGAGTATTAAAAAACGAAATGTCTAGAATTTAAGAGAACTAAGTGTTAAAAAAAAATTAAAAAAATTTAACTGATAAGAAAATTATTAAAAAAGGAAATTAAACTTATCAAAGTAAATTTCTTAGAAATACCCACGACTAATAAAAATTTCTGAATCATTAAAGTTAAAGTTTAAAAATCTTTTTTCAGTTATTCAAGTTAAAATCTGGTATAATTATTATTCATATAAAATTGAAGGGGAAATACCAAAAACCGTAACGAGTTTATTTTAATAATAAACCATTTATTTTTTCTATAGAAGAGAGCCTTGAAAATGTATGTTACGACGATTTAATATCAAACAATTATAGTTTATTGTAACTAGTGTATTTACATACCATAGCCATCATATCACGAAATATGATGGAAAAATCTTCCAATACATCGCCAGCCACTGCCATTTGATGAATATTATAATATTCATCAGACATACTGTTGTGTATACTATTACTTCGCAACATTTTGTCAAATATACATATAAATTTATTTGTATAAATTGGAATTTGTTTATTTGAGTATTTGTTTTACTTTTCTTTAAGTTTCTTTATTTTTTTTAACTAAATTAGTTTTAAAGTCTTGGCATTTAAATTAATTACAAAACTATTTTATTTTAATCACAGTTCGTTTTAATCAAAGTCTTTTTAGGTTTATTGTTTAAATTTTAATTTAAACTTTGTATTTGGTTTAATTTTTTTTATTATTATAAACTTTCACTTGTTTTGCTTAATTATTCTTTTTGAAAAACAAATGCAGTTTTTCATTTACACATTTAAAAAATTATTCGTTATGCAAGACACTTGATATTTTAATTTAACACTATTTATTATATTTTGTGTATTTAATTATAAATTTACTATTAATTAATGCATAAATAACTTAAAAAAAAAAACTTTATTTGTATTTTTTTAAAAAGAGAGAAATAGTGATTTTTCTTTTGGAAATAAAAATTCAAATAAGTTAAACTGAATCTTTTTTCTCAAAAGTTTTCCCAAAAAAACAAGAGTATTTTTGCTTTGACTTCCGCTTTTCTTAAGCCGAGAAGACACGTCCAATACACAAGCCAGTTGCTGTGAGACTGATTTCTAGGGGCTCTGAATCGAATAGTAATATTTAAGAAAATTTTGTGTATATTTCGAATTGTTGTTCGTTGTGTTGTTGCCTTTTGGCACAAAGTACAATTAGCTCTACTAGCAACTGGTGGCAATCGTTAAAATGAAAAATCAACCATACACTCTTATTTAAACAAACACATACACATACAAATGTTCCTTTATACATACATACACATGTATGTACGTCAACAGTACGTTCTCTTGGTTTTCGTTCGATAACAAATATCTTCGTATTTGTTATTCGTTGGTATAAAAATTTCTATTCGAAAAAAGCTTTTTTTTAATTCGTTTAAATGTACAAAGTTCTTTGCAATTTATTTCTTATCAATTTTTATTGAATTCAAATATTGAAAATTAAAAAGAATTAATAAAATTGATTACTTTCTATAATATACACATCTAATTATGAATAATAATTGTAAAAATGTTTGTTATAGTTAGGACTTGTTAATAATCTTAAACTCAACTTGCAACTTTGCAAGAACTTTTCAAACTTTAAATCGCTTAAAACTTTTCTATCCTAACCTTCACAATACAATTTCGAATCAAATCAATTTACATATTTGTTAATTTAATCCAAATTATTAAATATAAAGTATTATCGTAAAATATAATCTAATAATAAATACATTATATAATATGTTTGTAGATACTTCAAAGTACTTGACAAATTAATAGGGCCCTTAGTGAATAAGGTAGACTTCGATTTGAATCCTATGCTAAATTTCCTCATTAAAATTTAAAATAAAAAAAATTAGCATTATTAAGAAACAGGTAAAATTGCAAATTTTCATAGACTTGCAGGTTGGCTCTCGTGGGATTTTCTTAAGACACCCTGCTTAGGTAAATGACTTATCAATTTTATTCCGCTATTAAATGTACAAAATTTGAAAATTTTAAAAATTTCCATATACAATATTATTTTATTATCTCTTTGCTGAGTGACTGGCTTATCGCCTAAGTTGGCTTGTCTTGCATCAGCAGGTAAATTTAAAATAGACGACATTTTAAAAATACCTATTTCAAATTATTAAAATTTTAAAAATAATAAATAAAAATATTATATTATTACAAATAAAGCTTAAGGATGATTGTTCATTATTTGAAATTCAAAATTTAACAATAAAATCTATAATAATCTAAATAACAAGCATCAGTCAGCTCATTTGCTGCAACAATGTCATAACTCAAATTTTAATTTTAAAGATAATAACTTTTTATAGATAATTACATTCCGCAGTAGGTGATCCATTCGGAAAGTCCAATTTTCTATCACACTGTGAATCAATTGTTATTAGCGAGTTTTTGCAACCACCTTAGTTTTAAACAATTAAGGTATTCACCTCAAAAATTCGTAACGCTTGCAATTTCGCACTATTTTAACTTGACGTGAGCAACAAATTTTAAAAAATTAGATAAAGTTAACAAATAAAAGTAGAAATATTTTTCTTTTTATATTATTCCAAACACTATTTTTTACGTTGAATTTTATTTTTCAGTAGTGTTTTTCAGTTTAGAGTTGATATTAGTACTATTTACACATTTTTACAGAGTTGCAACATTATAAAAATTGTTGCAACTTTACTACTTTTGACTCTGATAATTTTGCAATTGGTTCCTCTCTGACAATTTTAAAAAGTTTTATAATTCTATGTGGTTGTTGTTGTGTTTACAAAAATCGATGCAACTTTGCTACTTTGGAAGGTTCTAGCAAAGTTGCAATTTATGAGGTGAATACCTTTAATAATTGTACATATAGGTTATAGTTAAAAATCAGGTGGTTATTCCTGCTTGTTAACTTTTTTTACAGGAACAAAATGAATAATCGGGTCAAATTTTAATTTTGAGTATATATTGGATAATAAATATTATCATCTAAAAAAGTCCATATTAACAAAAAAATACTTTAATTCAGATGAAGTTGAAAATATTAGTATATAATTATTTACCTTTTATACTTTTTTATTATAAATATATAAATATTTATGATTAATTTTTTTATTTTAGGTCCTTATTTTTATGATTTTATTAATAATAACAATTCCATTTTATTTTATTTTATATACCCAGGAAAAATTTAAGAACATGTTCTAAAATCATTAGTTTTAGAACTGGTGTAATCCATAAAACATCCTTAGAACTAGTTGTGTCACATTGTGATTCTATATTGGTTTTAAGGAATGTTTTTAAGAACTAGTGCTTAAGAACTAGTTATGAATGACTTCTACATCACTTTTCAGAACAAGTTACTGGTTTCCAAATGACTTCCTAGAACTGTTTAAAAAATTTGAATGAATTCCAAAATTTTAAAAACTTAAAAAGAAGATTATTAACAAAATTAAATTGATATAAAAGTCGATTTTAGGAAATCCCCCTTTAGAATAAAAAATAAAACAGGTTCTGATACCGTTCCCTGACGCTTCTATATAACTAGTTCTGAATATGACAATTTCGTACAAAAATCATTGATTAAAGAAATAGTTCTAGAATAGGTACTGATAGCTAACACTTCCACAAAACTAGTCCTGGAGGTGACAATTTCAAACAAAAATCACTTGTTGTAGAACTAATTGTATTAAGTTTTTATACAATTATTATATTAAAAATGAAAGTGTTAGGTACTAACAGATATAATTTAGACCTTTATATCGCAAGCAATATTGGAAAGGCTTTGTGGATTTTATTGATTTAAATTGTGTTTATAAAAAATATAACTAATATTTCAAAAATATAATTTTTTTAAATACACTTAAATGCAATTTCATTTTTTAAATGTATTTCTATTAAAAGTTACATATGGGATTTTTTAAGTAAGTAAAAAAAAAAAAGCGAAATAAAATCTCGAGTTTACGCAACATTGATAAATGATCCAATTGAGTTAGTATTAGAATAAATACACCCTTTTAGGGCGTTCTATCATGGAATTGTTGATATGTGTTAAAAGTGTATATTTTTTTAACAGACGTATTCAAAAAAGTTTTTAATTAATGTTTAATACACATATTAGCTAATACACAATTTGGCAATACATATACACAATAAAGTATTTATTAACAAATAAGCTGTTTTTTGTTTATGGAGACAACCCTTCTAAGTTTTAGTTATTATTGTCAGTGTTGTTAGAAGTAAGAATAAATTATCCGTTGTTTTATTCCATTATTATTTCTTCTAGTACATTTTCGATGATAAATAAGTTTTTTTATTTTGGAAAAATTCTATATTTTTCTTATGTAAATATACTTGTGTATGAAATAAATTTTATTTAATTTTTGTTGGATGTAATTATAAGTATCCGAGTAACGAATATTCTGTGATAAAACTAAAATCTCTATTTCATATTTTGTTTTGTTTACATATTTTTGGTTGAAATTTTGATAAAATTTAACTATTTTAATCATTTTTTCTGTTAAAATCATCGTTTTTGAATACAACTTTAAGGAATTTTGCTTAATTATGGTTAGTAAAGTTGTGTTAAGTTTTTTTGAACACAGCTGTAATCTTTAGGATTAATTTTAAATTTTTTAAGGCATTATTTTTTAAACGCACATTTAAGAAAAATAAGTGCATGAAAACGCGCCACCTATACATAGTTTAAAATTTTAGAACATGTTAAAATTTCTATCAATTCCACTTTCACTCGATTAAACGATAAAAATAAAATTATTGGAATTTCCAATCGAACTTTAACATCAGGTTGTGTTAACTATTTTTTTTAATTTAAAACAATTAATAACAATATCTATGTATATAAAGGAAATGACATCAAATATTTGATAATAAAAATTGAACTTTATTCAACAAAATTAAATAATTTTTAAGATAAAATTTAACTTTTAAACGGTTACGTTTTGGTTTCTATAATATGCAAAGAAATAAATATATTAAATAAGTAAGTAATTATCACATCTTTATAATAAATAAACATTATAATAAACCTAGACATGAATTTTTCTAAATGTTATGAAAGTTTTATTTATAAACTTGTAGAACAAAACTATATGTAGGAATATACTATATTTTTCTACTACGCAATTGTCAAGAAAAAACTCGTGTGTGTGATTTTTTTTTTTGCTACTCTTATCATAGTAGGATTTATAGAACTTACGTTCCCTCATTTAGAAAAGTCATTATTGATAATATGAATGAATGTCTGGTTTAAAAACTAAATGTTGATTATAGTCAAAATATTAAAAAAAAAGCTTTTTGAATTTTTTGTTGCCCTAGATAAGATTTAAAAACAAAAATCATTTATAAAAAAAAAAAAAAAAATTTCATTTGGATTAAAAAATTGCGTTTTAAAAAAAAATTAAATTCATTTATACAATAATTTTACAAAAAAAAAATTACATAGATATTTACAACGGATTCAAATTTAAAATCTTGGGAAAATGTTAACAAAAAAATATCTTCAATATTAGTTACCTGCTAAATGTTTATTTTTAAATTTATTTATGATAAAAATAAATACAAATAAAAAAACACGAAGGACCAGTACAAGCACGTCTCACTTCAATATGTTTTTACAACTATTTATGTTTATAAATAAATAAAAATAAAGCGGGTGGGTTTTTCTATTTTTAGAATTATTATTAAGGGATGTTTATTTACAGGATTAGAAAAGGGATGTGTTAAAAAAAAAAACTTATAAACAATAATTTAAAAGATTAAAGAAAAATTTAAATTAATTTAAATGAAAATTAAGGACCTATGTCTTATTTTCCATGTATTACATAATTCTGAGTTTTTTGAAAATTAGAAACTAAATATTAAATTAATTTTAAAATTAAATTAAATTAAGTGATAACAAATTTTTATATTAAAATATTTTAATAGAAACAAAGACATTTTTCGATTCAGTAAACAAAAACATCAAATCGAAAATGTGTTTGTGTTTTTTTTTTTAATAAAATCAGCATTGTGAGTGAATGTTTGACTAACTTAGCAACAAATTAACGAAAAAATTGATTTGATTAAAATTTAAAAATAGAAAATACAATAAATTTATTTTGCAAAATATTTCTTTTAACTTTAAAAAAATAAGTAAGACATACATATGTTTTTATACAAAACAATTCGACACGCCTATTTATTTTACAATTAAAATCAATTGATTGCTAAAACAAGAAAATAATTAAAAACAAAGAGAAAATATATAAAAAGTATATCCGTCAAATAAATAAGTCTCAATTAATTTAAACATTTAGAACGTATGTAAATAAATGACTTGCTATAGGATAACAAAAAAACTTAATTTAAAGTCTATGAATAAATTGCAAAAATTATTGACCCACAAAAACCGCTATAGCGGATATTTTATTTATGTATATACAATCGTGCATTTAGATTTAAGTGACGTTTATTATTTATTTAAAAATTAACAGTTAAAAAAAAAACACATGTTTTATTTTGTTTTTTTTTTTTATTTTAAAAATTCGGACGAACGTTTTTTGGCACCTTTTTACCAAATAAATTATAAAAGACTTGTGACTAATTAAGATCTTTAGATAAACAATATATTTTTAAAATTAGGTGTGTATACACTGTAATTTTTTGCTAGTCGGCCCACACTCAATCGTTCCCAAAAGAATTTTTGATTAACAATTTTATTTAATAAAATTCTGCCTACATTTACTTTTAAATGGGACATTTAAGCAAATAAAAAAAATTAATAAGATTTTATTAGAATAAATTTAAGGGCATTCAACTGAATAATCTTCATACAGGAATCCAAGAATTTTTTAATTCTAAAGGAAGTACTGGAAAATGCAAATAGCAAACTTGAAAATTTTAGATAGAAATTTTGAAATAATTTATATTTATTCTTATCATTTCATGAATTTTAAGTGTTATTAATTATATTATTTATAATTTGTTACAAAATATTCCATATCTATTTGTGTTGCATGAACGCTACAGACAACACAATCCATTTAAAAATCAATAGTTTGGCACTAAAACGTGTGTAAATTAAAAAACCTTTTCCAAATTCGAAAAAATATACAATAAAATTTAAAACATAAGATCATATGTTTTTTTAATAAAATAATATTTTAACTCCTAGATCATAAATAGTGAAAATAAATACAAATTTAAGATTTTAATCACATTTCGCGGTTTGTCGTTTATCGTTTTTTTTTTTCCTTTGGCAATTGGTTCAATTTAAGCTATTTTTTCGTTTTAAATATTTTTTTAGTGTTTTGGCGATTTTTTATGTTTTACAATAACTATTTTTCAATATAAGAAAAATCAGAAAAAAAAACGTTTACATTTTCTTTAAAAAAAAGTGAAAAAATAAAATATTTTATATTTATATACAGCGCCTGTCATAAAAAAGTAAACAAACTCATCATTTCTGTTTCCCTTTAAAAAGCGGCAAATGTAACGGCCCATTTTCAACAATTTAAATGTTTTCGATTAAATCAACATATTTTCTCTTACATTGATGACACATTTTTCAAATATTCTATTTTTTTTTTTTTTTTTTCTAGAGAAAGTTAAAAAAAAAGTAGTTTTCGGGGGAGTCTAAAATAAGTAAACAAGCAACCTTTGGCTTAATTTCTTTAATTTTTTGTTAAAAGTAAGTGATGTTTTTGGTTGCAATCATTTTTGCATAACAGCGGTAGTTATTTTTTATAGCATGAGAGAACTAAAAAATCAATTGCAAAATTTGACAAAATCAGAAAATTTTAAATCAATCATAAATTCGACCTAAAGGATGGCAAATAGCGCACAATCAAGTGTAGGAAAACTAAGAGCAACTATCAAAAATTACGAAAAATTTAAACATATAGAAATATATCAAAAAGAAAAATGTATGAAGACGGAAAACAATTTTAGGAATCAAAGTCTCTGGACTCAATAACCTATGATTCGCATGAAATATAATTTAGGCTAGAAGAACGTTTAGCTCAAAAATATGTATTAAAACGTTAACCTTTAAGTATAGAAAACCAAAACTTAAGTCTTTAAGTATTGGTTTAATATGTTCAAAGGTATATTAGTTTCAAAATGTTATTGTTTAATTTTTGTGGATTTTATCATAAAGTAGAAAGGTTTATATTTGCGTAAATTTTTTTAAATATATAGCTTATTAAGTAATTAACATTTCAGAGTGACCTCCCCAAAGTTCAGATCTATCACCAATAGAAATTTCATTAAATTTAATAAACAAATAGAGTCCCCATAATTTGACCGAACTTATGGACTTACATTTTGTCCAGAAATATACAGAATATATGTAGTCACTATGCTAACACGTTTGGCACTAATGTATCAAAATATAGGCGGTAACCGTGGCTATTAGAAACAATGTTTACTTATTTATGGAACATTGATTTTTTCACTTTTTTAAAAATAATCATATTTACTAAGTAGTGATGTGTTGAATTGATTCTTTTGCGGCTATTTTACTAACAAGACATTATATATTTATAATTATATGTTACTTTTGATATCTTCGATCTACAAATTGAAATAGAACCAATTAAGTTCACGATACTACTTTGTTTACTTATTATTTACAGCAACTGTATGTATATTCCAAATAAAGGATTTTATTTAGTATTGTTTAAATACCTTCAAATAAGGATACATTTATACAGGAAACTAATCAAAGACCATTTCTAGAGCATAAGTCAAGGATGCATTGGAATTTTTATAACTGATTTGTGATGTTCTCAAGAAGGCATATAACGCGCGCCATTTTTTTCTTTTTTTATTTATTCTTTATTTACATAACCGAGCCCAATGGGGCCTTATATGGCTAATCAAAGCTACCAAATAAATTACAAACTTCAATGAAAAGTAAAAAATAAAATAAAGTAAAAGTAAATAACAAAAATATATAATTAATAAATAAAATTAATAAATAATGGCAACAATTTGTATTAAAATGAGATCAATTAATAAAGGTATTTACCTCAAAATTTTACAACCCTTGCAATTTTGCACTGTTTTAACTTGACGTGAGCAACCAATTTTATAAAAATTTTATAAAGCTACCAAAAAAAAGAAAAAACATTTTTTTAAAGACACTGAAAAAGACATAATTCATTTCAAATATATTTGTTATTTATATAATTCATATTAATCAATTATACTCTGACAATTTTGCAAAAGTTGTGCAAAAGTTGTGTTTACAGAAATCGATGAAACTTTTCTGCTTTGCAAGGGTCTTGCAAAGTTGCAATTTCTGAGGTGAATACCTTTAATATATAATATAACCATAATGAAAACTGGAGTATATATCAATTATATTAAAAAAAATAAAAATCGTGCTTCTACAAAATTCTATGATTCAATTGATTTCGATTTAAAACCCGAAACCGAATAAGAAAATTTTTTTAGTTCAAGTGGCAAGGAATTCCAAATCCTTGAAACTCGTACCTGAAATGATTTACCAAATGTATTCAATCGTCTAATAGGAAAAATTATCTGTGGATTTTTCGAATAAGTTTTTTCTGTAGCAGAATTAATAATGAAATTTGATGAAAAACTACATTATTAGGGTATACAAAATTCGATAGAAGCTAAAACATTTATCATTTTTCGAAATTTATTAATAATCAGAATTTAATTATCAGTTTAGTATAGAACAAAAGAAAAAAAAAAACAAAAGACATAAATTAGATTATTAAAAGTTTTCTCGTATGTTTTATACGTAAATAAGCTTAGATTTCAATGTTTGCTTATTGTCGTTTGAATATAGACGTAAAAAACATGTTTCTGTTGTTAAGAGAATATTTGTACCTACATGTAGCTACATGTAGTTAAAAATAAACTGAACAAGAAGTGGCAACAATATATATAGTTGTTGTGTACACAGGGTATTTCAAAAAGTAATATTAAATTAGCTTAATCTCGATATTTAAATTATTTTCAAGAATTTAAGTAGCTTTTTGTGTGAAACTTAATTAATAATTGTTTACATGGGTACCACAATATTTATGATACTAATAAATACAGTTACGAGAATGGTTCTAATTCTATTAGTATCGATAGGGGCAATTTTTCTTAATGCCTAACAAAACAGATCAACTCTTTTTTGTAATACTCTTTATCTGTACGTCATACTGTGCAACAGCAATAAGTATTATATTAAGAAAAATGTGGATGACCTTAAAACAAACAAAAAACTAATATAAAGATTAGTTTGACTATCGTTTAGTGTACATAAAATGTACAATATTTAAAGAAAAAAACGTAAAAACCTAAAGTTAACAACAGCTTTTAATTTTTCAACAAGTCACCAGTCATTTTGACTACACGCGCCTTTAAATTAAAAATATGTACCTATACCAAGAAATTTTAAACACATACCATTATAATAATATTATACAATTTACTCACACGTTTACATATTGATAAAAGGGGGCTCGTTTTATATTATAACTTGTGTGATTGGTCAAATACGTTGTGAATTGAACTTAGAAAAAGCTTTTTTACGTGTTTTCAAGCATTATTTTTTGATACAGTTGGAAATAAATAAATATTGCAATAATATACTGAATAAACATATACACGTGTGTTTATATGAACAACAACAATTTCGATTTGTTTGCTTCATTTGATCAGAGTCTCTTCTTTTCAAAATGTTTAATTAAACTGTTTACTTGTCACTACAACAGCAAAAATCAATTAAGTAAATATGTTTACGTATAAATGTGGAATTTTATAATATGCAAAATACACATACATATGTACTTAGTACAATATTTAAAAATAGTTTAACCATAATTTAAACACACAAAAATTATGACAACAGAACGTTAGTGAATATAAGACAGGAAACAAGATAAAATAAAACTATTAGGTATAAAAAATATAGATAGCGTATTAAACATTATATTGTACAAAAAAATGTATTAAATGCCAAAAAAAAAAAATCTAAACTTTGACTCTTATATTCTGAAAAACAAAACGAAGTATTGTATGCAAATTGAAGATATTAATATTTTCTACGAATAAGTCAAATTTAATTTCAACATTTATACAAATAAATGATTAGCACTCAAAAAATTCCTTGTTATTACTCTCATAACTGTTTTTATTTGCTATATATGTATGTATAACAATAAAATATTTTAGTATAATTTTAGACAATAATATATTGTTTAAAAGCTATTATAATAATTCATTTTATATAAATATTTATATTCTAGTTAAATCTGCCTTATTCAAATTGAAGTGCAAATTTTATAAAAATTCTCCTTTTAAAAAAAGCTAAAATGATAACACAATTGTTGTTGCTTTGGTACATATGTATTAGATCGCACAAACACACACCCCATTGAATTTCTTTATCAAGGTCATTGGGAGTGTGTATATTTTTTTTGACATTTTGTCGTCATTTATTTTAATACGAGAACAATAATGGAATATTTTTTTAATATTTAAATATACGATGTTTTTATTTTGTAAAAGTAAATCAAAAGCACATGATCAACAAATATGATGATGAAATTAAATAAAATGAGAGCAAAATAATAGGAAAACATAAACAAAACACCTCCTACACACAAACAAGTGTTAAACATATTAAAAATGCAAAAAAAAAAAAAATAAATAAAAACTAAATGTTTCATGGCAAAATTTTAAGTTCTAAAGTTCAACAAAATAAAAAGCATATAATCAATCCTCCAATTCGACAAATACGCATTTAATATTTGGTGAATGAAAACAAATCTTACAGTGATGATTAAAATGGAAAATTCGGACAAAATGCATTTTGTCAAAGACGTTTAAATAAATTTTTATTTCATTTAAATGAATTTAATAATTTTATCTTAAACTTCATTAATTTTCTTAATTACGGATTATCTCAAAGCTAGAATCAATTTCAAAAAAAAAACTCACTGACATAGAACTTCATGATCATTTGAGCCCAAATTTACTGAGAAATTCCGCGACATTGAATTATTTACTTAAATAATTATTTTTTATTTTTATAACTTTCTTTTCAACAAAAAATAAATGTTAAGAAATCAATCCTAAAATCGATTTACATAAAATTATAATCATTAGAAACATAATATAATTGTAATTATAGAAATAATCAAAGTTAGTAAATTTATGATATGCTTAGGCATTGTTAAGTATTACCAAGTAATAAGTATTTTTTTTTTTTGGTTTTGAAGCCTTTATATTACTTGAATGAATTAAAAACAAGCGCGAATGTTATATTCGGCTCGGCCGAATCTATATACCCACCATCAACTTTTTCAAATTTTATGTTATATGGGAGGGGGCGGTAAAGTGGGCGGACCACGCCCATTTTTTGTTTCCGAGTTTACATTGGTCCTTGAACTATTTGAACACAATTTCACCTTATATGGGAAGTGGGCGGCAAAGTGGGCGGACCACGCCCATTTTTGGTTTCCGAGTTTATATCAATCCCCGAACTTTACATACAAAATTTCATGGTCGTACATGCTTTTGTTGAAGAAATATCAGCAGATAAGTATAAAACGAACACCCTGTGTTTCTAGTTTTTAGCCCATAACTGTTTATTAACCAATTTTACCCATTTTCAATCCCAAACAAACCTTATATAAGACAAATATTTGTGCTAAATTTCGTCCCCCTACGTTGACCCGTTCGAGCCCTAACCTGCTTTCAACAGACGGACATAGCTAGATCGACTCCGAATTTAACCAGGACCCAGAAAATATATACTTTGTGGGGGTCTTAAATGATTCCTTCGACATGTTACACACGGAATGACAAAATCAATATACCCCCATATTTTTGATGGTGGTATAAAAATAACAAGTTGATTTTGCACTAAAAATTGTACAGTTACGGACAAAAAAATATACTCTGTTTGAAATTTTTTGAGTTTTTCGAGATTTTTTTTTTAAACAAGATTATTTTTCATAAAATTTTTACTAAAAATACTATTTTTCAACTTCACGATACGAAGTTGAAACTTCAGCAATATTCTGATTTTTTCCAATTTTTGTCTAAAACACGATTTTGCACTAAAAATTTAACTTTTTACTAAAATATCCAAGTTTTTACTAAAAATTCGATTTTTTACTAAAAATTCAATATTTCACTAACAGAGTTGGGAGTAGTGCACTAAATTTGCAGTTTCCACTAACACTTAGTGATAGTGAAAAATTTTTAACTACAATCTTTACTTTTTAGTGTTGAGTTGAAAAATATCAGCCTCACTCAGCATAGTGGTAGTGAAAAAATATTTTTTTACACTAAAATTAATTAGTGATAGTTAAAATTTTTTCAGCTCAAGCCTAGTGCAACATTTTTTTTCTTCACTAAATACTTTAGTGCAAAAAACAATCCTCCACTAATGTTGGTGGAACTTAGAAATTGTTCAGAAAATTGAAAGATGACCTAATGTTTTTTTAAACTTTCTCCTCTAAATACAAAATTAAGACTAACTTCAATTTCCACAAATCAATTTTAAACTTAAAATGTATTTTAAAACATATATTATATACAAATATGGTCTCTTAAATATTCCAATTTCCAAAAATCCTTTCGTAATGGATGTATTTTTCGGCAACATTTTATCTCTCTAACTTTAGGCGTTCGGTCTGTGGAATGATGAATTAGTCAGTAACGTAACTCGTTCATATATGGATGTCTCAATATACACAAATACGTTTATAAGATTTCCAAAACACACTAAAAGAAATTCTAAATTATGTAGTGTTGTTCTAAAACGATTATTAATTTGATAATTACCATCATAGCTCTCTAAAATTAATTCAGTAAGTTCTGATTGATTGGAAAAATGTCACGTTTATGTTTAGTGAAAAAATAATGTTCATATTTATGTTTAGTGAAAAAGAATTATTTGCAGCTTATGTGTAGTGACTGTTCATATTTTGCACTAATGAGTGTAGTGCAAATTTTTTCACTACCACTAAATTTAGTTGTAGTGAAAAAAATTGCAATATCACTAAAATTGTTTAGTGGTAGTTAAGAAATGTTTCATTATAACTATAGTGATGGCAAATAGTTAAAATTAAAATTTTTTTCACTATAGTGCGATTTAGTGAAAAGCTGATTGCACTCACAATTTAGTGCACTACCCCCAACTCTGTTCACTAAAACCCAATTTTTTAATAAAAATTTAATATTTTACTAAAGATTTTTACAGAAAAATAATTTTCACTAAAATTTTTTTTTATTTTTAAATAATTTAACACCAAAAATTCGATTCAAAAAGAAAAAATATATTTTTTACTAATATTCGATAAAATCTGATTTTGAAAATAAATTTTTATGGGACATTATGTCAAATATTAAAAAATTATCTCCTAAATTGTGACCCAGTAATAAGTAAAATTCTCAATAAATAAGTTTTATTTTATGAGCAAAAAAATTTAGCTCACAATGTAATAAAAATTGTATATTAAAATTTTATTATAATTTTTATATGAATATATCAAAGCACATTGGAGTAAAAGGGGTCGAGAATGATCATGTTTTACTTTTATATTTATTATTAGGTAAAAAAAATTACATAGTTTTAGAATTTTAAGATTTTTCTTGGCAGAATGGTAATGTCCGTCTATACATTATGGTTAAATTGGTCGAAAATTATGCATAATTCAGGGAGAGGTGATATCAACACTTTAATGATTACGTTTAATTTTCCTATATATTAGTAAGTAAAAAACGCATTTTTAGAATTATAAGATGTTTTTTGGCTGACTGCTAATGTCCGTCCGTCTATACATTTGGGTTAAATAGGTCGAATATTGCGCTTAATTCAGGAAAAGGTGATATCAATACTTTAATATTTAGATTTAGTTTTTATATTGGTCGAGAAGTAAAAAAATAATATATTCTTGGAATTTTAAATTTTTTTTTTAAGAAAATTGAAAATGTTGAGATATATAAAAAAAAGTTGAGATTGTTGAAATTTCGAAGAATACATAAGAGAAATAGTACATGCAAGCATGTTTTCTAACGGATTTATCAAGGACTTTAAGGTGATATCAAAATCTTGGAAATCGGGTAAGGAAGAAAAATTCGCTAGTCGTTAAACATTTTCTATGACATTATTACCCTATTTTGAGTCCCATAGCTCCGCTTCAGAAGCGTATATGGGATGATGCTATTAAACTAAAAATGTTACTGTCCTCTGCTATGTGAAATTTCATGTAAATTCAACCAGCCGATTAGAAGTTACAGATTTATTTCGATTCTGCCCCACTGTTTAATGTTTGGTAAAGCAAAGAAAATGTTAGCACTTAAGCTGTTTTTTTTTTATGAAATCTATTGTAGTTTTTTCTAAAAAAATAATAATTTCTCAAATATATATACGTACAATTTTTTTATAATATTAAAGTGGTAACATTTTAAGTTTCATTCCATTTCTAAAAAATATCAAAAATATTTGGACAAAGTATAATTTACAAATTATACTTGAAGAAAAGTACACTTAAATAACTGAAGCTGATGGTTCCATTTTAAATTTTTACTTTAAGAGACTTTTTATTTAAAATAAATAAACTGAAAGTTGATGAAAATTGAATTTTTTACTATTTTTCAAAAATGTTTAAATATTTAACTACAAAAGTTAAAATTTCAAAATTCAATTAATCGCCACTTTTGACATATTTTACCCCAACGTGCGTCGGTGCGAGTCCTATGTGTTATTTACTACTTTTGAGGAGAACAAAAAACCGTTTTATTTTGTAAATCCGTAACCCTTCTTTTAATTTTTGATCTTTGTATTCTCCGTTCAGATATTTGAAAATTTTAAGCTTTGAAAAAAAATCGATATCTCTTGGCGTTTGCGAATGGCAAAAGAAATTAATAGTAATCCTACACTTTTTGTAATTTCGAAACCCTTTAAGAACCTTAAGTAGAATATGTGTAATGTTTAAACAATGTATACATATCTATATTTTAGACATACTTTTATTTAAAAATGTATTAATCTATTAACTTCACACTAACATTAACTGAAAAATATCTTCAAGTCTTCAATTCGATTTGATTCCTCAGACGCACACAATCTTTAAACTTATGGTATTTGTTATTTTACTATGTAAATTAAATAAGAATATTTATTTTTAATAATTATTTTTATCACAAATTCGGTTGCAAATGATTTTTGTATGTATTAAAAAAAAAAAAAATTAATTAGAACTTTTAAATGTTGCTCCTAAAAATATACTTCATATTTTATAAGCATTTAACAAAACATTTAAAAGAAAATCAATTTACCATCTCTTGTACATCAACTATTGTATCGAGTAAATCCATCCTATTTTTTTGCAGTTTTATAGCAAGAACTAATCTTTGTAATATACAACAATCGACTGAATGTGAAAGTTCAGTGTATATGCCCTCATAAACCAAAATATACAAAAATGTCAATAAACTTAATAAACCATAAAAATGCATTAAATTAAAGTAAAACAAAACAAAGTTCATAAAATTAAATATGGACCCACGAGATGATACACCGACTAAAAACACTACATAAGCAAAAGTATATACCATGTAAAAAAAAATTAACGTGACAGACAAACTTAATGTGTGTTGGAAAAATATATTTGTATTAATAAAGCTATCATTCATTCAACATTACATATAAAATTAAAATTAAATTTGTTATTTTTGTTGAATACCTTTAAAAAACTTTCCTGACTTAATCATGAGTAGTTTTTAGCAAAATACTATATTTAAATTGTTTTAAATACGAAAAGAATATTGAAAAAATTAAATTTATTCTCAAAAACAAAAAAGTTTCATAAAAACACTCTAAGCATATTAAAAGGATTTTAAAACTAATTATTGTACATGGAAAACATTGGGATATAAATAAAGATAAATATTATTAAATAAAAAATAATATAATAAATATTTACTTACAGTAGAATGCCGCCAAAACTTGATTAAATCGTGTATATCCGATGAAGGTGCCAATAATAGAAAATCTCGCCACTCATTAAAACTTATGTTTAAACTACCATCTTGATCCATTCTATATAAAAATAATATATAATAAAGTGTTTATTTAATAATTTTATTTATGTTGTTACGGTTTTTTGCTATAAACCTTGATAATAAAATCTTAGCTTCTTCCATGTCAACTTCAATGCCCAAATCCTTAAATGCCGATATCAACTCTTCCAAATCGACTTTTCCTAAAAAAAAGTATTTTAACAAATGATTTTTTTTTTAATTAGTTGACTATTTTTATAATAAATTTCATTAATAATATATTTAATTAGTAATGTATATTTTTTTTAATAACCATACCATCTCGATTTTTGTCCAAATGAGAAAATTGCAAACGTAAATTTTTCTCATGTTCCCGCACATAATGAACGAATTCTGCGAGCCCCACATCACCACTTTGAGTTTGATCAGAGTGTTCCAAAAATTTCTGTAATAAATGGTTATACATAGAATTAAAAATAAATGTTTTAGGCAATAATATTTATGTTTACACATTCATTTTTTTAGTCAGATCGCTATATTCAGCAATGCCGATCTTATACACCCGCAATACTAATATTAAAATATTTATATATTTAAATTATATTTTTCATGGACTAGAATTAAACAGTTCCATCAAGTTCCATTTTAAATTATGTATATATATATAAATAAACATAAAATTATGAACATATAATTATAGAATTATATTTGCGAATATTGCGATCTTAGAAAATTTCAGAAAAAAGTGCGCTAGCTCATAATAGTAATTTGTTGTTAATTTAAAATTTATTATAATTTAAGCTACTGGCTAAAAACTTGTTACGCAAATAGTACACCAAGATTGGTGTGACTTAAAGTATTCCTTTTTTAATAAAATTTTTAAAATATATTCGAAATTTGTTTTTAGTATGGATGTACCAGTGTTTCTACCCGACAATTTTTTAAGGAAATGTTCACGGAAAATGTAAGAGAATATAAAATTTCGGTACAATATCTCCAAAACTGTATTTTTTTGTCCTTCAAAAACTGTTAATCGTGACACCGTGCAACAAACATTTTTATTTAAGTATTCAGAATATACTTTTTTTGGTATTGGGGAGGAAAATTGTAGAAATTACAAACTAAATGATAAACTTATATTTACCACAGGAGTCAACTGTGTCGAAGGCTATAATTAAAAAAAGAAAGTAGATTTGTTTATATTGAATTTTAAATACTTTAGTTCAGTACATATATAAGAAATTTAACATTTATTTATTGTCATTTAGATTTTGTTATTTATGTACGATGAAATTATTATAATGCATGAAACTATTATTTAATAATTTTTTGAAATTAATCCAAAATCTCTTTTCAAAACAAATTTACACAATGCCCTCTGTCATTCACAGTTGTGCTACTTGGCAAATGAAAATATACACAAGGAATCGAAAAATTATAAGTAAAAGACATTTAAAATGACGTGTATTTGTGATTAAGCCATTTGTATGTCTGGTAATGTCTGTAAAATTTAACAAGAACAACAACAACAAATAGAATTATTTGTTAAACAAATCTATTTCAGCTACAAATAGATGAATATAGTTTGAAAAGCTTATGTATGTAAGTATGTACTTTAAATAATTTTAATTTTTATTTGTTAACAGGTGTGGTATTGTAGATTTTTCTGTTTGTCATTTACCTTATATTAAAACGTGCATATTTTGTTATGATCATTAAAACAGTTTTCGATTTTAATGTTTACTCACTCACCTCGGCATAAACGCTTGATAGACCAAATTCTCGTAAAGCTTCTGAGAGATCGTGTATATCGATGCGACCATTACCGTCTCGATCAAGTTGTTTGAATAGATTTTCCAAACGTTCCTCATCCTCTTGTGGCAACTCAGATGGCAACTGGGCATGACTGGTGGTGGTCAAAGGGTTGTTGGTTGATGTAATGGTACTACCGCCTCCGCCAAGAAACTGTTGTAATGTAGAGGAGTTATGAGCATTAAGATGATGAGATGTTGCACCACTCTGCTGCAACTGCAGATTTACAGATGAATGATTTAAAGACGAATTATGATGCGTATGATGATGCTGCTGATTATAATGCTGATGATCAGCTGTATGTAGTACACTTTGTATGGGTATCAATTTATGATGGGTTTGTGTACCAGCTGTAGCGGCTTGTGCTGAAGCATTTTTAGCAAAGTTTGTTGAAGACGACAAAGGCTTTACAGGTGTTGCTGCAGATGAATTATTTTGTGCTGATGAATTCGGTGAAGATGATGAGTTTAATGTTGATGAAGCTGTTGATGAATCATTCAAAGTAGTGCTGATGGTGGGGTTGTTCGACGAAGAACCTACACTATTATTAATGGTGCTTGTTGTTGGAGTTGTTGTTGTTGTTGTTGTGGTGTTCGCGTTCACATTCGAACCCTTCAACTGAACAATTTCATTAACATTTGCACTCTTGTTACTGCGCTCTTGCGAATTGACCATTCTAAAAATTATTTCTTCTTCTATTTATATTTACTCCTATTAAATGTCTATCTTTCTATTCTATTCTCAATGTTAGTTTTTCTTTATTTATCAAAAGTTAATTAAAGTAAAATAATTAAATTAACTATTAGTTTGTTTATATAAATGTATGTTTGTTTTAATTCTTTGGTGTTTGTTTGTGTATGCGGTAATTTGTGCTGAATTAAAAAAATATTATATTTTATTTATATTCGCTCCCACTCTCTATATCTGTCTCTGGTTTGTATTTTTTTCTCTTGCTCTTCTTTCTATAGTTTTCCCAAATTCAACTGAATATTTATGGACTCATTTTATTTGCAATCTCGTTCTATTCAATATTTCTTTTAGAATCAAAAAATAATTTAACTAATTTATTACTCCGCGCCTTTTTACGCTTCTTTCCTATTTTTTATATTTAATACTTTTTTCTTCAATAAAAATCAACTTGTTGTTTACATTAATAATTTTTGATTCGAAGGCCTGATGTTCAATGTAAAAATGTGTTTGACGCTGCAAAACCTGAAAGAAAAATAATTGTTTACATTATTAGAAATTTGAATTTATTTAGAATTATACATATATTCATACAATACAAAGTTATTATAAATAAATGCACATTCTTCACTTATAAATACAAAAATGAGTATCTTACATTTTTTAACCTTTTTTTTAGTTTTTAATATATTTTGAATAAATTTTGTTTAACTTTTTGCACTTTGTTATACGCCATTTAAAATAGAAACTATTTTTGGGGAATTTAAATACACATAAACTCGAATTCTTATCCATAACAAATGTGAGACGCTTTCGTCATCATATGAAAATAAATAAAATGCTAATACAGCACATATTCGATGACAAAATAAAATCCAAAATGAAAAAAACAAACAAAAAAAGCAAATGAATAATAATTGTTCATTCGAAATCTCATAATAATTATAGGAATTTAGAGATTCTCCCAAAAAATATATACATATATATAATAAAAATTAAGTGCGATATTGGAAACAAAGTCCAAAACTAATTAGAAAAGATCGCGTAAAATTTAATAAATTATTTTTATTTGTATGAATATTTATATATATTTAAATAAGTAGATTCATTGAAATTTATTTAAGACATTTTTAATTGTTCAAGCACACCGTATTAGGTTTCTTTTAATATCTTCGAATAATCGGAAAAAGTTGAAAATAGTCGGGAAAAAGTAGAAAAATGGAAAAGTCAAAACACTGACTATTCAAAAAGTAGACTTTTTTTTCCTACTTTATACAATTGTTAAAAGAAAAAAATTAGGACAATAGGTAAAATATAGTGACATCACACAACTATCAGTTGACAAAAGAAAACCCATAATCAATGACGAAATCAAAATTGCAAAAAAAAAAATAAATAAAGAAAAAATTTAAATAATTGATTTTCCACATGAAGGCTGCACACGCGCTTCCGCTAAACCTTGAACGAAAATAAAATAATGTATAGGAAGTGGGCAAGCAAATATAATAGTGGCCGGTAAAAATGGAGCACATTGCAAGATAACTTGGCAAATTGAATAGAGAGTAGAAGTGACACAGAAAACAACCAAACCAGCTGACGACTTTTTTTCAAGCAAGTTGAAAATGTGAACCTTGTAAACTGACATAGAATATAGGTACATAACTACATACATACCATAGGTAGGCAGAAAAAGCCAAAAAAAATATAATTGTACATTGTTGTAATGTCAGGGGAATTGTGTTATAGACTCATTAACAAACATAATTAAATTTTACCATATTATTTTATGAACTAACAAAAAGCTTATTATACTCATACATACATGTGCATATGTATTACCCCTTTGCCCTCCACGACAATATCTAAAGATTCGTCATCATAAATGTAGATTTTTTTTAATTAAAATGATACTTGATACCACCACCTCAATTCACTCATCATTATTATTTTTTATCACATTCATTCAATTATACTAACTACAAAATATAAGATAAAAAAATAGACAGACGAATTTTCTGTAAAATTTTTTCTTTACCTTTTCTCTTTTTTTTTTTAACTCAATATCAAACACTCCCAAGAATCTTTGCCTTCCTTCACTCTTTCCACAAGATCTATGTTGTTGTATTTATTATATTTAACTCTATTAATACTTTTTTATTGTTACAAATACACAATTTTTCTTTTATTCCTTTTTTTGCCAATTTGGCAAATTTATTTGTTTGGCCTTGCTTTTCTCACACAAAAAATTGAAATAAAAATTAATTTTTATTCCCCTTAAAAATTTTGTCACGCTTTTCTCGTCTAAGTTTTATCGTAAAATTGTGTTTTTCATAAAAGTTTTCTTTTTTACTTTTTTAAATGAAGTAAAAAATTTCTTTTTTGAACACAATTTTTATACACTTTCTTTTTTAGTCCGATTTTTGCACAAAAGATGAAGGAAAAATTTATGTCGTCTGCTTTCCATAGATCTGCGCCGAACAATTTTAACGGCGGCGGCTGCTTTTCTAGAAATTGTCGGCAGCAGCTCAAAATCGGCTGTTAGCCGGCTGAAAGGTGAACATAACAATTTTTTATTTCCTAGTTTTAACATCCTCAGGAAATGCATTAATAGGAATTTCTCGTCGCGTTTGAAGAGATTTTCGAATGCCTATATATATGAAAAGTCTACAATGAAGCCTTTTTGTAGATATGCTTTGGACTTACAACGTAAATTCGTGGAGAGACTTGATATGCATGACAACGTTCTAATGAATGAGATATTTGAGATGGAGAAGGACATCTGCTGGTCATCCTCCTCTTATCTCTCCGCTATCGGAGTGATTTCTGAGGATCTGGATGGGCCAGACTTATATACACTGCCACGCTTCTATCTGCGAACTCAGTATATAGTACTTCTTTTACACGTAAAAACAGCATTATTTGTAATCTCTATTATTGTATATTTGGAACGTCAATTAGTTTTTTTTATATTTTATTATTGTTTTGTGTTATATTTAACTTTGCTTGGAAATTATCGATTTCCTTGTTTATCTGTTATGTATCTATTTTCCCTGTCTATCAATGTTATTAACAGCTTCGTTATTTAGTTTTAAGTGTTATTAGTTATTTAAGTATTTTGCAGACTTTCGCTCTGTCTGTCCTTTTAAATGTTTGCTCATCACATTTTGTATTGCATTGTAATCAATGAATATTGACATTCAAATCGAATGAAGACCAAATATAATTTAAGCAAGCAGCTGATCTTATATCGTGTATTAGAATAAAACATAAATAGTTCTAAGAATTGTATGTTATACTATCGCTTTACATGTATTTCATCTACTTAGTTCAAAGAGAAAAGAAGACTCAATAAAAATTACTTACTTACTTCCTAGTTTTAACCAAAGAGAAACAAGAGACGAAACTAATTGTAAAAAACCTAAGTCGGTTGTCAAAAACCTCATGCAACAACAAACTACATGTAATCAAATACATTTTGTTGTTGCTAAAAAGAAAATAAAAATAATTTTTTGTTTACAAAACAAAAATTTTTTTTAGTTGTCAATCGAGAATTTCGTCTCTATGTGTTACCCTATGGTTTTAACATCGTCTTATAGAGTACATTGGTTCTCAAATGTAGGTCCACGTCCCCTTAGATGTAAGGGGAGACGAAGACCGTTTGTTTGAACATAATTTATTAGTATTTCCTAAAAGATTTATAACATAAATTTTTCTATTTGTTGTACTTCTAAAGTGTTTCGAAGTAATTGATTCCATTTCAAAACGGACAGTAATCGGATTTGAAATACCTGATTTCAATAAAATTTACTACAAGTATTGTCCATTGGAAGTGTTTTTAAATCATAAGGTTCTAGACCCATGTCTCTTTCCGGTCCAAATATATGACAGTTTAAAAATCGAAAAATGTAAAAACTAGACAAAGGTGTACTATTTTAGTTGCTAACAACTTCTAAAATATAAATGGTAAAATCGTAGGTTCCAACAAAAGATAAGTACCGAAATCTATCATTATAGTTAAATAATTTTATTTTCAAATAAATGGCAGAACTTTAGATCAATTAAAAAAGATTAAGTGCAAAAAAAGTTCTTCGAAAACGGAAAATCATCCAAAAATTTTACCAAGTCTAAAAGTTTTAATTCTATTAATTCGGTTCAAAATCTACTTGGAACATAAATTTGTTCTGGGAACATAAGAAAACAATTGGGGGAAACATTATTTCTTTGAAAGACCATTCTAGAATTCCTGATGCTGAGATATCGACCTGACAATTTGAAATGGTAGTAACCCTCTCCGATATATTACAAACACCATTATGCTTAATTGTACATGGGGTATTAAATATTTCCAAATCTGCATTTTTTGAACCCATGCGAAAGTTTTACTACCAAATTTAACATTTATATTCTTTTATAAAATAAATACACCTTTTTTTTAGAGGATAATACGCAATGTTTTTACTTTTGGATACATGAGGATACTATTTGAGGCCTTTCCCGGTCTGAATTATAAGATTGGGGCTTTCCAAAATGGTATTTGGAATAAATTGTGTTTTCGTCAATTGTCTTCTCATTTTCTCAGAAGAAATTAAAATTCCTACCGAATTTTGAATCGACTTATTGGCATTAGAAGTCCAGGATCTGATAAAATTTTTTTATGGTTTTCTGTTCCTTAAGAATTTTTTTTACATTAAATCGTTTTGAATTGACTATAACTGCTGCCTTTTAATTGAAAATAGAATTATTTAACTATAATGATCGATTTCGGTACTTATCTTTTGTTGAGACCTTCGATTTCACCCATATTTTTAAAGTTTCAAACCTATAGATCCTTTCTTAAACGGTTAGTTCTCGGCATTGAAGATAATTGGTGATTCTCATCTTTTTTTCCGTTTTTGATTTTTAATATCGTTATCGAGATTTTAAAAAAAGTAAAGTTTTATAAAAATTTAACAAAAAAATTTTTAAAAATTTTAACAAAATTACTTCTGACCCTATTTTTTGTCCACACTAAAAAGGGACTATTTTAGCTTGAGACGATGTACCGTTTTAAGGATAATGTAAAAGGATATTATTTTTATATAGGCTTATAGCCCTATATATTGACAATGATTTAGCATTAAAAGTTTTATTATTTTGCATATATACATTGATCATATTTTTTTTTTTTTTGCAAACGAAGGACTAGTGTAAATAAACAATTTATATAAACAAGAAGTACAATTTTATATTGGTATGAATCAATAACATACATATCTTTGTTTTTATCCTGTTTTTTATGGACCATATATATGCGTTACCATATGGATACGCCAGGCACTACATGGGATTTTTTTTTCGTAGTGCATTCCTTTGAAAATTTTGTCCAGAAATGTAATTTTTTTGGTAAAAAAAATTTGTTTTTCCGGCAATTTTGTCTGTCAGTGAAGCTTGGAAGAACTTGAAAGTGACAATGATAAATATGTCTGAAGGATTTTCATCGAACGCCCTAAAAATTATACTGATATTAGTGACGAAGGTTTCGCGTTAAATCCTTGATACATTCCTTCAAACCCAAATGTGATTATTTATCAAAATGATTATAAAATAGGAACATCGAAAAGCAGAATTTTTACGTATGTATATAATGGCATTTGTGTTGAAATTTTTGGTCAGCAACTGGGAAAATAGAAAGGAAATCTAAAATAATTATAGTTTAGGACTCGAAAAATTATATGAAACTGTAAATTGTATTTAGTGGATGTCCTCCAATATTCAAAGGTGGATTCCTAACACAATTAGTTTTAATGATCGTGATGCAAGTAATTTTTTAGTACCAACAGCTACAATTAGGCGTTATATCGGTGAATGCTCCAACTAAAGGGCGTGTACTTAATGCTGAATGTTCGATATGTAAATGATGTTTCTCAAAACCATATTAAAACTCATATTAAATTGCATCTTAAGAAATTTGCCAATAAAAAATTTACTGATTTTCTTTTTACAAAAATAATATCTATGTAATGCATTCCGTGACCATATGGTAACAGTACGTTCTGCCCGACCTAGGGACCGAAACAAAATTTTATAAAATAGATAAATTTTCTTAGGCCTTATAGACCTACATTTGAAAATTTCATCATTATCTGAAACAAAAAACATTCCCGGTCAATTTGGGTTAAGTAACTTTTTGTCCTACGAATCCTAACGGAGCTGGATTTAGAAATTTCTATCAAGAAGCGGAAATAATAAATCCGCTTATGTGTCATTTTCTAGAGCTTTCTAATGCTCCCAGATGTGGTAGAAAATTTAAATTCGACTTACTTATAAAGATTTTCGTCCTACAAATCCTAAGGGAGCCAGATTTTTATGAGGGACCGGAGATACCAGGATTTATATATACGCAATTTCCTAAGCCCTTTTTCTCTTTTCGGAGCTTTATAAAGATTACCTACAAATTCTAACGAAGACAGATTTTGAATTTTTTATCAGGGAGCTTAGGTAGTCGGATTTAAGTCTTTTTGTAAGAATTTTTGCTTTCCAGAGCTTTCTGAAGCTCCCAGACGTGATAAAAAAAACTAGAAATTGGCTAAGTTATGAATATGTTCATCATACAAATCCAAACGGAGCCAAATTTTTCTATCAAGGAACTGAGATTCGCGATTGTTTTTCTTATTTTTGAGGTCTGTTTTGGTTTTAAGAAATCTTTATTTGTTATGCTCATTGTCTGTTCTCCAAACTAATTTTATATTTCGTCGATTTTTTTTAAGTTGACTAATTTAATACTTTAGTCGCTATTCCATCAGATTCTAACACCTTCAGATCATTAACTACGATTAATGATGTAAAAATGTTT
This sequence comes from Protophormia terraenovae, assembly GCA_951394005.1. NCBI lineage: Eukaryota > Metazoa > Arthropoda > Insecta > Diptera > Calliphoridae > Protophormia > Protophormia terraenovae. The sequence goes on along the minus strand of OX596075.1, from coordinate 136,072,178 downwards.
TCATATATATATATATATATATATATATATATATATATATATATATATATATATATATATATATATATATATATATATATATATATATATATATATATATATATATATATATATATATATATATATATATATATATATATATATATATATATATATATATATATATATATATATATATATATATATATATATATATATATATATATATATATATATATATATATATATATATATATATATATATATATATATATATATATATATATATATATATATATATATATATATATATATATATATATATATATATATATATATATATATATATATATATATATATATATATATATATATATATATATATATATATATATATATATATATTTAAAGATCTTCGGTTTTGTTTGTGCATATTTTTATTACTAAAATATTATTCTTCCAATAATAACAACTCCCCAAGGGTGTATTAAATATTACTACGCAAATTTTTTTTTTTTTTTTTTTTTTGTTTTATTCTTAAAATGTATCTCACATTGGTCCAAGTAGCTTATAACAAGAAATAGTCTTTTCAAAATAATATATAATTAAAATTTGCGTAAAAATGTTTGAATCTTTGTCTCTTGTGCGTTGATAATGCCGCTGTTTCTCTATATTTAATATATTCATTGATACCCAGCAAAAAACGATGAAGTTCTTAAAAAAAAAAAAACATTTTCACAACTTCCAAAGTGGAACAAAGTGCATATTTTAAACTATTTTGGAAGTTCTTAATAATTACTTCCAAAAAAAGTGAAAATAAATGAATTTTTAGAGGGAAAAAATGGTAAAATTTTTCTAACAAAATTTAAATTTTACAAAATTTAAAACATTTCTATTATTATTTAATAGGGCAAAAACAGAAGTTTTATTAAAAAATTGCATAAACATAGTTTTAAGAAAAGTGCTGCAAAAGCAGTGAACAAGAAGTATAAAAGAATAACATCCTACCAATGACAACCATGGGTTAAAAAAAAAGAACTTCTGCAGCTCTTTTTCATCACTAAGTACTTCCTTCCAATGACAACACAATGTTAAAATCATGACTTTTTCAGTTCTTTTTTTGCCGGGTAGTTAAATAAATATGTATCAATTCGAACTAAATTTTATATTAAAAGGTGAGCCGAAGTTCTTTTTGGCATTTTTGTAACTCCATAAAATGACTAGTTTTTACAAATGAAAAAAATTAATGATACCCAATTAAAGGTGATTATCAATAGTTTTTATAAAAATAAAAATTAATGATAAGTTTTATCCACTTTGGAATAATTAGCGATTTTGTCGCTAACCTCACTTTTTAATTTGGACACATACTCACCCATCTACTAAACCCAGATTTATTTGAGCGTAAAATCTATGTAAATGGTTTAGTTATAGCGAAAACATATCTCAACATCTTTAGTATCAAAACTACAGGATAAAAGATACTAGCTTCTTAAATTATTAAAAAAAAAAAAATTATCTTGCGACTTGAATTATTCTAAATAAAACTCAGAATAATTTCTGTGTACCAGTTTTATGAATGCTTTATAATTCATTGTTCAATTATCTTCAATATTTAGAAGGCATTCAGATGATCATTTAATATTATACAAATGTATACAGTTTTTAAGATAATTTACTCTTCATTTAATGGACAAATTTATTGTAAATTAAAAATATATAATTCTTTCTCCCAATTATTGAAAAATTCTACAGCGTTTTTTTATTTTTTTATTACTTTTTGTTTTATTTATTATTTTATGGGCATAAAAACACCGCCCTAATTGAGCTCCGATTTATTAGATTTTTTTCGCCATTGATAGTACTTTCAACGGTAAATATAATGATGTAAAAATTTGTGACCGCAAATAAATATTTTGGAAGTTATAGGGCTTTGAAAATCGAATTTCCCTAAGAAACTAATATCAAAAAATTGTTTGTTATAAAAAAGTTGGATAAAAAGGAAGAATTACGTCAGCGAAGCCGCTTTTGGACATACCTCAGAGTTAAAAACCCTTCCTCCCGGCCGAAGGCCGGCTATTAAGAAAAATAATTTCCACAAAAAAAAATTTTTTTTTTTTTGCACAAGAAATTACAAAATACTAAAAAAGTTGTGTTTATGAAACTTTAATATTATTTGTATTTAATATTTGTAAATGCAACCTTAAGAGCTTTTAATTGATACCTTAAGCCCAAATTACAATAGCGCGTAGTCAGCAGCAGTGTGTGCTGCCATAATCAGCTGATTATTTAGAATGCACTGTTTGTTATGGTGTTGATTACATTTAGTCAGCAGTGCTGTTTTATTTAGCCCTGTTTCTAAATTTACTGCGCTGCATTCAGATTGAGAGCGAGACAAAGAGAGTGAGCAAATAAATGAGAGACTAAAATACACAAGTAGAACAAAGCTAGGTGGTGGTTGTAAATTGTGGCTGCCTACGCTGAATTGTAATTATAACGGCAGCAACATGTTGTGCTGACAGTGATCAGCTGATAATTTTTGCTGATACTGTTGCTGACTACGCGCTATTGTAATTTGGGCTTTAATCTTTTCAATCGGATAAATAGTATAGGAAATATTTACGATTTTAAGTGAATTAGGGAGGTAAATGAGTACCATTTTATGTAATTATTTGAGATTTCCTTGGAGAATTAAGATTTATGATTTTACCTTTGCAAAATGTACAACTTTTTGTAGTGTTTGTTAACGTACAGAAAAAATATTGTGAATGTTCGAAATGCTTACATCTATTGTTACTCATTTCAAAACACATGCTGTTGACAGCAGAGAACCAAGCCGACCGGCTCAAAATCGGCGGCTAGCCGCCGCCTCTTAATTTTTCAAGCCGTGGCCGCCGTCGGCATGTATCGGCTTAAACGGCTGAGCCGGCTCAAGGTAAGCCGCCGATACAATCTGCTGCGCCAAAGATAAAAATATTATTTTATATTTAATTTTCTGTATTTTTAGACTTCAGACCCATTTTTAACTTAAATTATATTTTTTCTGTCAAAATATATTCAAGAAAACATATTTTTGGGCGTAATGTCTTTCTAGAACACACTTTACTTTTTTGCATTTTATAATACATTAAATACATAATTTTTTGCTCCCAAAAAAATTTTGGTTTTTCTAGGAAAAACAACAAGCCGACATATAAGCCGCCGCCGATACTGTCTTGTCAAAGCCGCCGCCGACCAAAATATGCCGTGCAGCCACCGCCGACAATTTCGCTTCGGCTTGGTTCTCTGGTTGACAGCTCAAAAAAATACTATAAATTTGTAAATTTTTATATTTATCTGCATTATTTAGTTGTTTCTTTTATTTATTTTACATTATGGAATATGAGAATGAAGAAGACGAAGTTGTAGAAGAGGTGATGTCTCTTAAATACAGTGTTTCCAATAGAATAAAAAATAATATCATGTCTTCCCTAGATACCGGTGTTTCTATCAAAAAACCTTCAGGATAATTTATATCTGTTTCAATATCCCACGAAAACACAAGTCTCAAATTTTGAAACTGCTGCAGTAGTGAACTGTTGTGTAAAACCTCTAAATCACGAAGTAAAAGTGGATTTTGCTTTAGACACAGAATCGCAATTTTATGATCGCTTCAAAGGCGAACAACTAGCACTAGCTGCAGATGGGAAATCACAAGCTAAAGGTGAAAGACCAACTTTCAAAAGAGGTATTATGGATAAACAGGCTTTTATTAGTTCTACCTCGCTGGATGATGTCAGCAAATATATTGTGGGCATATATACGGATAAAGAAATTCATCTATCTCCTTTGACTTCAATTCTTCAGTTGAGACCTTCATTTTCCTATTTCGACAAAGAGGACAAACGCAATAAGGCCGAACAAAAGGCCCTTAATGAAGAGGATGATGATGAAGAACTGCAACAGGTAACAGTTAAATTTGCCCGAACTGGGGGCAAAAAAGTCAAAGAGCGCCAAGGCTATGATACCTTTGTTAAGAAAAGCGTAGACGAACCTTGGTGTGAAACTTATTGGCATTCACGGACATCTCCCACAGCTGAGCTAGAACGTCAAAAGCTGTTTGCTACAAATAGGCAAGGAAGTCATGCATTAGCCTTAGATACTCCAAAATATGTAGAAAAACTACTACCTGCTGAAGGCCAAGATCAAGGCATTGATGCTGTTTTGCCAGCTAGAGTTATAAGCAAGGCAAAATTAAAATCCATGAACTTAATGGAACAACTCAAAGTCATTCTCAAAGATGCCAAAATGTTATCATTCGATGATATAATGAGCATTTTGCAAGAAAGCATAGATCCAAAAATTACTGCTGAACGGGTTTTACGAACATTGCCACAAGTTGGCATTTTAATACATGGCAACTGGGTGCCACAATCTGAAATTCTTTATCCAAATGAAACACTTTCCAATGCCAATGGTGTTAAATCCGAACTAATGATAAGAGCTCGTGATTATGTTGTAAGTATTTATATATGGTAAATAATTTTGTCTTAATAAATAAGTCATCATATTACTTATAGTTGTTTCGCTTTTCACGCACAAATAGTCTGTATCGTCGGCAAGTAATTTTTGCCACCCAATTACCGCCGGATGAGGCTTCGGAAGTTCTACAGTCGGTTGCCAAATTAAACTCGGATAAAAAATGGGAACTTCTCTTGCCCCCCGACACACAGTTTGAACAACGTTATCCCGATTTAGTACAAAGGCAAGAAATGGTGTGGCGGGCCACCGAACAGACATATAATGAAATGGATTATGAAAAATCTCCTAAAAGAGCCAGAAAACGATCACAACGAGATTCAAAAACATACTCGAGCTCTGCAAGCATAAATACGGAGCCAAATACACCTATTTAATCCATATACTTTGTTTTTATATTTTTTAGGAGTAAAATAATACTATATAATAAAAAAGAAAAATAAATTGTGTATTTTTTGTACTCAATATTAAAGAACTTTATAAAAAGAGTTTTTAAAAGGTTCATGTTAGACTAGGTAAATGTTTTAAAACTGCGTTTTTCTCAAAACAATTTTTTTGAGTCAATGGCGTTTTTGAAGTAAATGTTCGATATTCTACTTAGCACAGATTAAACAGCTTATATTTTATTGGATTTGGCGACCATAGCTGTTTCAAAGGAATATTCGCAGGAATGAATTTTATTTATTTTTACTTCATTTATTTAAAATAAAATTTTTATTTCAAATTGTTAATTTTTAATTATCTTCAATATATTTTCTACAAGATCATTTTTTAAACGATTTCGATTCTCCTTTGTAACTACAATTATTTGCGCTTTCGGGTGATTTTTCAGTTGATTTACCAAAGGCAAAGGTTGGCGCATTTCATATGGAACTGTTGCCAGTAAAAGAGTTTTCATTATGCAGTTTTTTACAGCCATTTCAAATTTTTTACTTTTTAATTCCATTTTTCCCACCTCATCAACGACTAATAAATCTTGCCCAGTAGTTCTCGCACATAATAAAGGCAAAGCAATATCTTCAAAATCTTTAACGTGTACACAATATTTTCCAATAAAAGGGCCTTTTCCATTACGATCTGACCTAAAATTATAGTATTTTTTTTTTTTTTGATAGGTTATACAATGTGCCTGGGTAAATCCTACCTGGCCAATATACCACTCGTTTGATTTAAACCAACGACATCGAATCCTATGCGTTCTCTACTATTTGGATCGCGTACTTCTTCAGTGTAAAAACCATTGCACGCAATTTTATGTTTGTTTACAAGTTCTTCGCAAACTTTTCGAACCAAGGTTGTCTTTCCAACACCTGGTGGACCCGTTATCAATAACAAACCAACTCGTTCAGTCATTGTACTCTTAAAACAATTAAAATAAATAGTAGTATATTTTATAGCGAATTGAAATTATTCTTATACAAAGTTAGCAAGCTATTTTATTTTTAATGGTGTGGGGAATTTTTTGGTATATTTTGGGGATTCTCGTAACTTCAAAACATTTTATAAATTATAGTGCTATCAGATGGCAGCAAATGAAAACCTTGTTCTGCGGTCCTATAATGGTTGTTTATAGTGCTATGATGTTAGCTAAATACAAATAATTATATTTTGCAGAAAAATTCTATAAAAAAATATTAGAAATTATAAGAGTTGGGGGTAGTGCACTAAATCGTAAGTGCTTCAGCTTTTCACTAAATCGCGCCATAGTGAAACATTTTTGATTTTTAACTATTTGCCTCCAATATAGTTATAGTGAAACATTTCTTCACTACCACTAAATAATTTTAGTGATATTGCAATTTTTTTCACTATAACTAAATTTAGTGGTAGTGAAAAAATGTGCACTTCACTCAATAGTGCAAAATCTGAACAGTCACTACACATAAGCTGCAAATAAATTTTTTTCACTAAACATAAATATGAAATTTTTCTCTTCACTAAACATAAACAAGACATTTTTCCAATCAATCACAACTCACTGAACTAATTTTAGAGAGCTACAATAGTAATTATCAAAGTTATAATCGTTTTAGAACAACACTACATAATTTAGAATTTCCTTTAGTATGTTTTGGAAATCTTATAAGCGTATTTGTATATATTGAGACATACATATATAAACTTGTAACGTTACTGACTAATTCTTCATTCCACAGACCCAACGTCTAAAGTTAGAGAAATAAAATGTCAGTCTCCCGAAAAATATATCTATTATTCATACAGAGACTATATTTGTATACAATGTATGTTTTAAAATACATTTTAAGTTTCATAATATAATAATAGAAGGTAGATTCACTAGAGAGAGTCGTCAATTTTATTTCTTGTTAAGTCAAAAAACTGAAAAATGGAAAGCAAAAAACAAAAATCAAGAATGAAAAAATATAAAATATTTTGTTTACATACATAAATTTGAATTGTAATTCTATCATGTTAAGTTTAAAATTGTTTAGTGAAAATGGGGGTTATTCTTTATTTTGTATTTGGTGAAGAAAGTTTAAAAAAATATTAGGTGATCTTTCAATTTAGTGAACAATTTCTAAGTTGCACTAACATTAGTGGAGAGTTGTTTTTTTTTTTTTGCACTAAAGTATTTAGTGAAGAAAAAAATGTTGCACTAGGCTTGAGCTGAAAAAAATTTAACTATCACTAATTAATTTTAGTGGAAAAAAATATTTTTTCACTACCACTATGCTGAGTGAGGCTGATATTTTTCAAATGACCACTAAAAAGTAAATATTGTAGTTAAAAATTTTGGAAAATGCAAATTTAGTGCACTACCCCCAACTCTGATGCCATCTTTTATTACAAATTACATGTCAAGCCATTTTTTTAGGGGTGCACAATTTATTACAATTTAATAATTTCCATTTCTCATTTATCTTTAAATTTTAAAAATATATGTATATTTTATTCTAATTATATATATTATATAGTATTACATTAATAACTGAAATCTGTTAATACGCTATTGGCCTTGTAGGCTTTTTGTATTACAAAAAAATAAAAGCCTTACTGATTATATTTAATTTTTAATAAATATAAAAACATTTTTAATATTTATTATGAATGCATAATTTCAAATATTATGAATTAAAATTAATGAAATGAAATAATTTTATATATGTAAAAAATTGGTTCTGTGTTAGAAGATATACCAGGAAATCTTAAAACTCATACTTAAATCAAATTACTTAACACTTAATACTATAAAGAATGCTTCTCGTATAGCATTTTAATTCCTACTTTGTATATATTTGGCCGCTTTTATTAATTGCATCTGAAAATAGAAATTTACAATAGAAATTAATTTTGTAAAATAATAAAAGAAATTTTGTTACCTTTTTCATTGCGGATTTTTTCACACTCCAATAATGTTTTTAGATAAAAATTCCTACAATTATTTACTAGTCAATTGTAATTAATTTATTTATTTTACTCTTTCTCAAAATCTTCTACTAGCTTTGCTATTTTTATACTTATTTTTTACGTTTTTTAGTTTCTTTTTAATGATAGTAAAGCTAGTATGGGATTTGGGTTGATGAAGTTAATATTACATTAATTTTTTGCTTTAAATGTGTTGATTACTGATTTCCTAATTAAAGTCGCTACTGAATAAGATTATTTATTATTGTTTATTAACTGTTTTTTATGGTTGGGGTGCCAATGAACTAATTTATTAAATTAAATTTATTTTAAATTAATTTAGTTTAATATTAATATATTTATATATCTCATGTATTAATATTTCTGTTATGGGTAATTCCATTTTAAATTTTAAAAATTTGATCTCTCTGAAATACCGAATACTGAAATACCGTATACCGATATAGCTTCCTACAAAAACGTCTTTAAAGATAATTTCAAGAAAAAAATGTGTTCAAAAAAATTTTTGTTAAATTTTTGTACAACATCTTAAAATACTAACTTTGACAAATTTATTGCAAAAAAAAAATTATTTTGATATCTTTTATACAACAAAAGTTTTGGCCATTTAAAAAAATCAATTAATCACACTTAAAGCTTTAGAGTTGCCACAGTTTTCAAAATAAAAATAAATAAAATTCATTTTACATGATTATGAGTCCTCCACTATGTATGCACCGAATTTTATCCAAATCTGTAATCTAGGTTCAAAATTTTTTAATTTTAAAATGGAATTACTCTTATGTAATATTGTTATTATGGCCACGAATTTTGTAAATTCGTCTTTGAATTTTTTAAATTTCTTGGAACTCATCAAGATCTTCGGCACACTTGAAATTATTATATTTTTTTCCCGCCTTAATAAAGGTTTTTTTGTATAGCCGGACTTTCTCCTCTGGGTATGTCGAACACCGGCTTCGCTAAATAAGCTTTTTTCGAATATCGAAAATTTTTTTAAGTTCTGCCATTTTTATACAAAATGTTAATTTTGTTCCCAAGTAATTAATTAATATGGTAGTACTATATATCATTGAAAAGGTATTTATAATTGCTTTTAAATGACATCAATATAATTAAGATTATTAATAAAGATATTCAAGAAAATATATTGAAATTTTGAAGGCCTATAACTTGTAAACCGAGCAAGAGCGGACAAAATTTTTTATTGCACTATAATCACAAGTAAAAGTACTATAGAATCACTATTAAAATTGTTTTAAAATCAACTGTGCCGAAGATCTTGATTTACGCCAATCTCTTTGTTTTTAAGCTTCTGTTGAAGTTGATGGATTACAAATGGAATCCAAGAATCCAAAAAATAAAAATAAATTGTATCTAAAATAATTCCATATGAATTAATGAAATAAATATATAAATAAATTAAAAAAATAATTTTAAATGAAATGCTCATAGTATAATTATAAAGTATACTCGTAAGAACAGCTGTTTTACAATTTTTTCATTGGCAAACCTCGCGGTACTGTCAATTTGGTTTTGTATTCATATGTAAAATTTTTTTCGAGTTTTTTTACTTCTGCTCTCCTTCATTCTCTCATTCCGCCGGTCAAAGGATTTTGACATTGTGGGCGGTAGTTTTACACTAACAAAATACAGGCAAATGTTGTTTTTGTAGATGTGCGAGTACTTTATTATTGTAATATGGAATTGCCAGGACTTTTTTTGCAATTGGCAGCCCTTTGTGAAAAAAAGAAAAAATATTTACCTATGTTAAGTTTTCCGCTGGCTAACAGCCGATTTTATGCCGCCGCTGTTAAAATGTTCAGCGCAGGTCTCCGATACAAACACACGTATTTCGTTTAAATACAACACTGTATGTGATTTGCTTTGGTATTTTTTTCATTTCAACAGCAGAGAAATTTGTAGTGCATTCGAAAAACGACGAAAGAACTAAACATACACGTATCAGAAGAAAGATATTTAAGTGATAATATTTTTTGTAAAAATAAGAAATATTTTAGAATAAACAAAATTAAAGTTACTTAAAAGAAAATAACATTGAATATTATAAAACGGTAAATAATTGTAAAAACAAAATGTTTAACAACAATAAATTATTTGTCCAGAAGAGAAAAGAGCAATTGTTATAACTAATGTGCTTTTAAGCTAAATATAAAATGGATATTTAATGAAAAAATAAATAGAAAAATAAAGAAAAAATAAGTGATTGATGAAAAAAATTGTGATAAATTTTATAAAATATTTAAAAATGTGTGTTTTAATTTCGAGAACCAATAATTTTTAATTAAAAAAAAAAAAAAGCTAATATCAATATATATATAAAAAAAAGAATGGAGGTTAAACACCTTTTCTTTGTATAATTTATTCTACATATAGAGTATACATTTTACTTTTTTTCTTTTGTAACAAAATTGTAAATAATGCACTAGTGTGCATGTAAATTTTACTGGAATACATTTTTTCAATTATTTTTGTTGGGCATACTTTTAATTTAATGAAACTTTGCACGCGTTACTAGTTTTTTCATTAACAAAAAATAAATAAATGTCAGTGCATTCAATCGTTCTGTCGACGAAGCTTATTTGCAAATAACAAAACATTTAATGAATTTAAGAATTTTCATTACCCCAGACCACACCCCCTTATATCCACAAACAAGTGCGTGTATTTATTATTCAATTTTTGCAACCCCACTATTGTAACAAAATAATATTTACAATGTTTTATGTAAGTAAATCGGAGCAAATATCATCATTGAAATATATAAAAAAATATAAACTACCACCACAACCACCCTCTCTTTCTTAAAGACGACAAGAAAAACTCACACAAACATGCATTTGTATCTACACTGTGTTATCCAGCTGACTTGTAGTATGTACTTAATTTTCTTTTTTTGCATATTTTTCACCTAACTAGTGATTTATTCTATATGCAACGTATGTACATCCATATGTAGTACAAATGTCGTCTTGTATTTCCCATCATCCTTTATAGTTGTTGGAGTCCTTTACCAACATGCCATTTTTATTTCATTATGCTTTGTTCCGCGCTGGTCTGTCCGACCAATTCTTTTATTTGTGTTGAAATATGGAAAATTTGTTAACGAGATTTGAAGTTTAAAAGAATTTATAGCACAAATTCTTCTAAAATGTTTTATAGCACAAATTGTTTTTATTTAGCTCCGATTTTTGAAATTTATCATTGATAGAACTTTTAATGCTGAAAATATTGATGTCAATATTTTTGAGTGCAATTGTAAAATTTCGAAGTTATGAGTTCGAAAATTTTGAAGCTATTAGTAATCACAATTCTCTCTTTAATAGGCGGATTAATAAGGAACAGCATATTTTTTTCTGTAAGCTTTTGTAGATAGATAGTACCCAAAAGAAAATAATCTGCCAATTTTTAAATTAAATTATGGTTTTAATATCGGCCACTAAATCTTAATATTTTGTGTTTTATGTGTATCTGTTTAAACTTGTTATTTTAGCAAAATACTAAATTTTGTTTTAATTTCGTTAAAATAATTTAAATCCATTTTTTCTCTTTGCTTTCCTTCTATATTTCTTCTATATTATACTTTTATTTATTTATTTTTTTGCAACTTTTCTTCCACCTCTTGGAACAATTAAATTGAATTAATTATTCGTCATCAATTTCAACTTGGTCGCCCATGAAAATCTCTTCTGTTCGGTTGATGCAAGTGTAATTAAACATTAAAAATATTTATTTTTCTTCATACGTATATAGTTTTGCATTTAACACTGTCAGTTATTGCTGCTGTTGCTGTTCAATTCAACAACTGTTCCTTTTGAGAACAGGCAAATACACTTACCTCTAGACGTTTTAAAATTTACGTTCTTAAAACAGTAAAGCATTTAAGGAGTTAAATATAAGGTAAGTTAATAAAATTATTAAAAATATTTGTATATGTTGCATTTGAAAAATATTTATTTAGTATACATATCGTAACCGAAAATGTTAAACAGCGTAAAATCACTTCATAACTTTACAAGAGGCACAAAAAACTTTCAAAAATCAAAATGAATTGTCCTACAATCTAGATTTTTGGGTTATTAGTAATAACTTATTACGTCCTTAAATATGGCCTAATATTGGTGATGATTATTTTCATTTATTTCAAATACAGTGGGGCCTCGATTATTCGTAATTCGATTAACCGGTAACGTCGATTATCCGGGAAATAAAATTTGTAATTGTTTTCTTTTTTTCAATCCATTTAATTTTTTTTGCATCGATTAACCGTGATTAACTCTTTTATCAGGGATTCTAAGCATACTTTTTATCGATTGCTTTTGAACAATCAAACACAATGTGAATAAAACGAAAATGGGTAATTTCCTCGTTTGAATATTAAAAGCTAGTAAACAAAATTATGAATTTGAAAAAGAAAAACTTGATTTTTTTTAAGAAACTACGTAAAATGAAATCCTTATGTATTATATACAGTGTTGGAAAAAATAATAGGGACGACCATTACTTTCGCAAATAGATTCTTTATATTAAGTTTTTTTTGGGGGTCCCGCTATTTATCTGTTCATAAAATAACGGAATTTCATTATTTGTTAACTTTTTCTCTTTTGCGCTTTTATTTTATATTTATTTGCAAAAAAAATCAGTGAAGTTGTAATTTCAATTGGAAAAAATAATAGGGATGCACTACAAAAAATTGCCATTAGTCAATAAAAATTATTATTTTTAACATAAACATATTAAAAATCCATAAAGCAAAGTTTATGTGATTAATTTAATCATATTAGTTTCGTGTTTATGATTTATGTCTTCGGTAAATAAATTCGAAAATGGGTCGTGGTGTTCATTGTACTGAATCTGAAAAAAATCTTATTCTTAAATTAAATTCGGGCGGGTTATCAATTAGAAAAATTGCACAGATAATGAAGTGTTCCAAAACTAAAGTATTCAATGCCATTAATTCGAAAAAAGTCATAAAACTAGAGGTAGAAAGCCTAAAACGTCAGCGCGTTTTGACCAACGTTTAGTTCTAGTTTCCAAAAATAACCTCTTTATGTCATCAATTAGCCTTAAAAATTAATTGTGTGCTTCAGTGACAAGGCGAACAATAAGAAATAGGCTGTAGGAAGTCGGATTAATGCTACGCAGTCTGAAAAAAGTACCACTGTTGAGCAAGAAAAACATGCAAAAAAGGTTGGAATTTGCCAGGCCGTAAAAACTGAAACAACGAACCATGGTCAGACGAAAAAAAAGTAAATTTATTTGGATCTGACGGAAAATCATTTGTACGTCGTCCTCCAAATGCTGAATTTGATCCAAAATATACCAAAAAAAAACCGTCAAACACGGTGGTGGTTCTACAATGCTATGGGGATGTTTTTCGGCCTCTGGATTTGGTCAAATAGTTTGGATTCAGGGAAAAATGAATGCTGCTGACTATATAGACATTCTCCAGAATAAAATGCTTCCATTTGCTGAGGATGAAATGTCACTAAAATGGGAATTCATGGAGGATAATGATCCGCTAGAAGTGTCAAAACGTGGTTTCAGCAGAATGAAGTGCCTGTAATGGAGTGGCCATCCCAACCACCGGACTTAAACCCCATTAAGCATCTCTGGGGAGTCCTCAGAATTAAAATTGGTAGCTTTAAATCAAAAAATAAACAAGAGTTGAGAGAAAAAATTCAAGAAACCTGGTACTCAATTCCGCCCGAGCTATGTGCGAATCTTGTGGGATCTATGAATCGCCGTTGTCAGGATGTTATAAAAATGAAGGGATCTTCAACCAAGTATTGAAAAAGTATTTTAAAATTATGGTAATGTTAAAAAAAAATAAATATTTTTTCCAAAACTTTAAGTGTCCCTATTATTTTTTCCAGGTCTTTTAAAAAAAATATATGTTTTGGCAGAACTAGTTAATTACTTTTACTTTATAAGTTAAAATATTTGAAGTTATTTAATTTTATATATATTCTTTTTAATATTTATGGAATAGTAAATAAAAAAGAAAGAATATATTGAAAAATTAGAGTGTCCCTATTTTTTTTTCCAACACTGTACATTGTTTTTTTTCCAAAGATTTTTTTTTTTTTTTCCTTCCTATTATTTAAACATTTATTTTAAATCCTTGAATAATTGAATTATATAATTAAAGAATGTTTAAAAATACTACTCAAAATTTTTACTTAATTAACCGGGAAAATTGATTATCCAGAATGCTTCCGGTCCCGACCATTACGGATAATCGAGGTCTCACTGTAATTTTTAGGTTATGTAGGATACGTTTTTTTGGGTGCGTGTTTTCTGAAACCAAACCAAATTTTGAATTAAGAAAATTATTCCCTTCGTTTATATAATCGGTATTTTTTAAATACAAGTCTCAGAATTTGCGATTACACGTATTTTGGAAAAAATAGAACTATATTCAATTAAAAACCCAAAATTTAAAATGTTTGATATTACGGTATTTTTCGTAACGATATGTATATAAAGAAAAATGTTGATATCAAATATAACAAGTTTGTTTCATTTAAATAATTATTGTTTTAATATTTTTAAAGAAATCGAAAAGTAATACAATAATTAAGTCAATATTACTATACTTTCATATCGTTGATCTCTTCCGTTTTATTTACCGAATATGAATGTAGTTTTTATTGTTTTGAGTTTTAATTTTTTTTTTCAAATATCATAAAATGTAATCATAATAAACAAAAAATACCGGCTCAAATAGAACATGTAAAAATGTTCTAAAAATAAGAAATTTGTCGTCATAATACGAAACAATAATATATGATAATGGTCAATCCATATAACTGGTATTTATTCTACCTGTGCTATTTATTATTTGAAAACAAATGAATGTCATCATCAGGTATTTCACAGATACGTAATATTAAAAATAAAAATTGCTTAATGTGTGTGCTTTACAAATGAATCATATTTTATTTACTGATTAATATTCAATTATGATGAGTTATCATCATTTAGTAAGAATTAAAATAGTTTATCGTTTAATTTTTTGCAGTTACAAAACTCTTATTAACATAAATATATTTACTTCCTTGGGAAATATTTGTCTAGTGTGAAAGAATTCTATAAAATTGTATTATTTTATTAAATATAACTATTTGTACATAAATATATATTTGTTCGATAATAATATTTCACTTTGATACTCTTTAATCATTAACAATTATATTTATTGAAGAACTTTAAATGTTGAAATGAAAATTTATTGCTACTGAAGTCAGTAGTATTCAATTATTTCTTAAATATAAATAAGAAGTATTACAAATCTAACTATTGTTACATATTGTTATTGTTACATATGTAAAACTAAATTGAACTTTGACTGTCCATATTATTTGTAGCAGATAGAAAATAGTGTAGGTATATACAATTTTTTATATTTTGATCAAAGAAACTTTTTAAAGAAAAGATACGTTCTTCTAATTAGAATTGATAAGGAGCAACTCCAAAATCGTTTTTTCAAAATATCTCAGAATTTACAGTTTTTTTTTTCGAAAATTTATGAAATTGGTTTCAAGTTTTACAACCACCTTTATATCGTTTTTCAAATAAAAATTACCACGTGATGGCAAATGTTGTGTTATTTACGAAAACAATTTTTTCGGGTCATTTTGGAGTAAACACCTCACCCACAAAAACGATTTTTTAAAATCTCAAAAAAAAAGTATATGGTCCATTCCCTGAAAGAACGCCCAAGAATATTTTTTTTTCTTCCGATTTTGCTAATATTTGGCATACCCTATGGAGCCATTTTTATTTTTCTGAATTTTTAAAAATTCGCGAATTTATTCACGATTTTCATTTTCCGAAAAGTAAAAAATCACAAAAGTGTGTATCTTTAAACATCAATATCTTTAAAAGTTGTTAACGGATTTTAATGATTTAAATTGCATATTTAAGAAGAATATGTCCACTATAAATGTAGTAATTTAAAAATAATATTATCATTTAAAAATGCATTAATGCAAATCCAATTTTAGTATGCATTTTTGAAAAATGTCTACCCTTTCAATTTTTGCAATATATATTGTTCTGGGACAAAATGGTTTACCATTTTAAACAATTTTTCAAAATATTTCTTAAAATTTTTTCATACAAAAAAAATTTTTTTAAATTTTTGTATTTCAAAATTATTTTTAATCATAATATTTTATAATTTGTTATTTGCGGTAGAAAACCTATTTGTCCCAGATTAAGTTCTAATGTTTTATATAATAAACATATTTGTCTTCAATAATTAGCAAAAATATTTAAAATCAAAAGGGTAGAAATTTCTTAAAAATGCATCCGAAAATTGCATTCTTTTCGTGAGTGCATTGATTCTTTCAATATAATTTACAATATTTATCGTAATCAACTTTATACTAGTTTTTAAATCAATAAAATCCGACGTATACTTAAGGAGTTATAAACATTTAAAGCTACATATTACTAAAAAAGTATAATCAAAAAAAAGTTAAAAATCAAAATTTTTTTTAAAAAAATTGATGAAAATTAAAAAAAAAAAATTAAAAATAGTAGATTTTTTTGTCCCAGAACTGTTATTTTTGCATTTTATAGTAAAGATATTGCTTTTAACATATTAAACAAAAAATTAAAATCGAAAGGGTAGAAATTTTTCAAAAATGCATCCTAAAATTTAATTTGCAATATTATTTCTAAATTACTACATTAAAAGAGAACATATTCATCTTCTATATGCAGTTTAAATTATTAAAATCCGTTAACAACTTTTAGAGTTATTGTTGTTTAAAGTTACACACTTTTCCGATTTTTTTTTTTGACTTTTCGGAAAATCAAAATCGTGAATAAACTCGTGAATTTTTTAAAATTAAAAAAAAAATAAAAATTGAGATATTTAAATGGCTTCATAGATTATATGTGTATCAAATATGAACAAAATCGGATGACCCTCCGTAAAAAAAAATGGCATTTTTTATAAATCTTTCATGGAATGGACGATATACATTTTAAATATATATAAAATTTTTAATATTTTATTAATAAAGTAAAAAGTAAAGTGAAAAATGTTGTGTAATTATTAAAAGACATAAACTTAATTGTTGTTTTTCATAATGGATAAATGTTCTATATTACTTTAATACCAATGTAACAGCGATTCTATATATGCACACTTTTGCATTGGAATTATTGATTTCCAAACTTTACTCCGTTTTATGGGTGAACTTTTTTGACAACCGCAAAAAAGTAATACCATTTTTTAAAATAATTTTCAATGGCTTATTCGGCTATGCTAGGGCCAATTTGACATTTAACAAAAATGTTAAAAAAGTTATGGCCCTAATGTAGGTATATTATATACCTATTAATATATAAAAAACTTTTTCTTAAAAACCCACAATTTCTCAATACTTAATTTTAAAGCTAAAATACAATTTATTAATTTCAAAATAAGGGAGCACTAAACTGAAAATATGAAAAAATACTCTTACAAAAAGCTCATTTTTATTTATATTTCCAAAAATATTTAAGCCTTTAATGCGTGATTTGAATAAATTATCGCTGTACACCACTTTAGTAATGTCATCAACTTTTGTTTTTATTTTATTTTTTTATTTTCATTATTAATATTATTAACATATCATCACATTCGAGCAATGTTACTTAATATTAATTTTTACAATTTTTGACTACATAAAATAAAATAGAAGTTAAAATATATATATATATATATTGCAATTTATTGAACACACCTTTGAAATTTGCAATAAAAAGTTTTAAGAGAATGTACTTATATGTACATAAATTGTAATACGATATCGGAAGAGTAATAAACAATACAATTAAATTTTATTTGAATACATAAATACAATCTAACTTGTTTTAAAAACAACAATGTTGTTTTCAGTTTGTTTTTATAAAAAATAACAACAATGAGACTGCTTTGAATGAGAGAGTTTTATACATGAGAAATAAAATAGAGTTAAATAATTTGATTTGTTTTGTTTATACCCTGCCAACATTTTCTATCGATATTTCGTCTAAAACGTTACTGCAAGTAGTTCTTAACAATCGAATATGATATCATTTTATTGTCAAAAAAAGAGTCACTGTTCGGGAAAAAACGTGCCTCAGTTTTAATAATTTCAAGATGACACTTTTTAGTGCTTTTTTGGAGTGTCGAATTAGTGTTATTTAGAAGTGTAAAAGAGTACTGTAGGAAAGTATCGAAAAATTATCGTTTTTTTTATAATAAAATTAAATTAAGGGGGAAAAATATAGAACAATATGATATGATAAATATACTATAATTAAAAAAATTATTTATTTTTATATACTACACAGAAAAAATTAAATTTCCTATTCTATTATTAAATTTATAAAATAAAGTATTTTTTTAAATAAAATCGGACCTATCACTGAATTTGTAAAATCAAACATTCAAATTCGTAAATATTAAAAAAAAAAATTAATTTTTTTCTTATTAAATATTTTTAATATTTATAAATTTTAATGTTTGAAAATATTGAAAATATTTAATAGTTTTTTTTTTTTTAAATGAAACAATAAAAGTAATATTAAATTTTTTGTTGGATTTTCAAACAATTTTTGTTTTTTATTCAATAAATTATTTAATAAGAATTAATTTATATAAAAAATATTTATACTATTCACAATTACTTAATATATTTTTTATATCTATCTATCATTGTACAATTAATGTAAAAAATGAACATACACTGTCAGACAAAATAAAGTGCGGTTATTTACTCTTGCTATTTAGTTCATAATTATTGTCTTCTAGGTACATATTGGGCTACTTTTTTTGGTGTCTAGGTATTTGTCGTATTATATTCTTTAAATTAATATACAAAAGAAGTCCTTGAAATATGTGTATCTTGAGTTTGGGGTAAAAGTGTTGTGTTAGTCATACATTTTGTGCGACAAAATAAAGTGACACTTTATTTAATGTCTTTAATTTGGCTTCCAATTTTGGAATTTTTTGATAAAAAATGGAAGGCAAATGCTAAAATAGAGCTAAATTTTAATATTCTAATTATTAAATTATATAAAAATTATTATTTAGTTTAGAAAATAAGGATAAATACGGCCATATTATCGGAAAGTCTTCCACCAAAATCCAGAAAGATTTCTTGACTCCAGATATTAAAAATAAGTGTATTTATCTTTAAAGTGCAACATTTTAGAATCTGAGACTAAAAGATTCATTTCGTTATACAAAATATCAATTCAAAACGCAATTTAGAAGAAATTTAGAGGGCAGAAACCCTAAGACTATGAAGTAAAATCGTGACGATATCAATCTCGCCAAAAAAGAATGACTTCTATCATATAAAGTTATAAAGAAGGAATTAATTATAAATATATTAGCTTTTACTGCCAGGAAAAAGCTCAAATGTAGAAGTTTTAGAAGTAGCTATTCTAAGTAAAAGTCACATCATTGTTGTGCTAATATAATAAAGCGACCCGTAATAAAAAAATTATCGTTAAAGTCCCAGAACCATTCTAAAATACAGTTATTTGGATGAATAAACATAAATCTTATTAAAACTTTTCAAAAACTGAGAAACTTTTGGAAACTGCCATGGAAAAATCTGAAGTTTTAAATTTTTGTAATAGGAGATCGTATAAAAAATATTTTCTTAACATTGGTACATGTGAAACCCATTTGTTTGAACCTTGTCTGGACAGTTAGGCTAGTAATAATTAAAATTACTTCCTCTTTTATCTCTCCGCTTAGAAATATTAGATTCTTTTTGGGGAGAATTGTCATATAGCTGCAATTTTACTATTGGAGTTTCTGGCCCTCAATTTCTTATTTTTATCCTAAATTGTAATTTTGTATAATGAAATGGTTTTTTTGGCAGATTCTAAAAAGCTGCACTGTAAAGACAATTACATTAATATTACTTCATTTTCTCTATCTGGAATCAAGAAATCTTATTGGATTGTGGTCAAAGACTTTCTGATAATATGGCCAGATCTATCCTTATTTTTCAAATGTAATAATAATTTGAATATAATTTAATGAATAGAATATTAAAATTTAGCACTTTTTAAGCATATGCCTTCCGTTTTGAATCAACAAATTCGAAAATTGGAAGCCAAAGTTAAGTAATTCAGTAAAGTGTCACTTTGTTTTGTCGCACAAAATCTATGACCAACACAAATCTTTTACTCCAAACTCGAAATACACATATTTCAAAAACTTATTTTGTATATTAATTTAAAGAATATATATATGGACACCAAAAATGTAGACCATAATGAACTTAGAAGGCAATTATTATGAAATAAATAGTAAGAGTAAAAAACCGCACTTTATTTTGTCCGACAGTGTATGTATAATATTTGCGTATTGTAATAAATAAATGATTTTGTTTCCATGTGCACTGAATGACCCAATTGACCTTAAATAATTAAGAATCATTATTAAAACAGAAGAAATAATTGAATATTACTTACCATTTTTTAACGTAATTAATTCCGTCCCAGTGTTTCCTCCAATAAAATACCTTGGAACTATTCAGCACATATCATTAGAAGACAGAAGATTACACTGTAATAATGAAAAGATATAATTAGTGTATAATCAGTTCAAAATATATTACAATTTCTAAGCGGCTGCTCCGATTTAAATAAAAGATCATACTAAATGAATAAATTTTGGACGATTACTCTTATGAGGTGTGTTGTAGCACACACATTTAAAGCCTAAACTAGAATACTTGTTTGCATAACAATGGACATATGTATTTATATACCACAACATCATCAATTCAAGACATTTATGAGCTCCAAAGTCCTTTTATAGTAAAATTATTGAAGGAATTACAGCTTAAAATAACTTAGTGAGTATCTTTGAGTGTTTTATTTGTATTTATCTAAATAGGACAAACCGTTAACAAATAATGATAGTGTGATCGCAATAAGGCATGCCTATTAAAAAATGTGTATGTGACGAAAAAAAAAAACTG
The DNA here is from genome assembly GCA_951394005.1 of Protophormia terraenovae. Classification (NCBI taxonomy): domain Eukaryota; kingdom Metazoa; phylum Arthropoda; class Insecta; order Diptera; family Calliphoridae; genus Protophormia; species Protophormia terraenovae. The sequence goes on along the minus strand of OX596075.1, from coordinate 136,051,287 downwards.
AAAATATCCTATTTCCTTTAAAGGAGGATTTCTTCGCAGTACAGTGGTGTTTACGCATCTGGTTTATATACAACCATCCTACAAAGTGTTAAGCGTACGGACATTAATAAATGTATCCATAATATCCACAATAAATGAATTGATAAAAAATGAAACCTTAATATTACTTACCTTTCTTTGCTCAATATTTTCACATATTTACGGATGAACATATTTCCATTTTATAATTTTTTCAAGTTTTCTAGAAGAGGATGAATATGAATTTATTTGAGAGATCTGAATGATATTTAAGACAACTTACCTCTGGAAATCACTAAATAATGGTTTTTATATTTTCATGCTTAAGAAATTTTTCAATTTAATTTTATTATTTTTTTTAATATGTCAAAATAAAATAGTTTTGTTTTTTATAAAGTTTTTTAAATAATTTAAAATCAATAAAACTTAATATTAAGATCAAATAATTTTTTTTATAAAATTTTATTTAAAACCAAATAATGAATTGTTTAAGAAATTCCTAGTCATAATTTTTTCTGTGTACATACATAACAATATTTTATTGTATTATTGAGTTCATGTTTACTTCAAAATTAAATATAAAAAAATGCTGAAATTAAAATTAGTTATTTTTATAATTTAATATATTTTTTATACGTCACTTAAAAAATAGCATTGAACACTTTAAAAGTTGTACATTTACTGAGCGAATCATATCGTGATCGTTCTCTTTTCTTAGTTTTGGAAGCAAGATTTTTGGATCATAATTCGATGGTATTGTGTTTTGTTTTTGTAATTTGTATATTTTCTACATTTGAACGTCTAAATGTGACTAAAAAGACACTTTTTAATAGAAGAATCCAAAAACTCACTTCCAATTGCTGGCAGGGTACAAATATATACATGTGAGTTTTTTGGTATATGTATTAGTAAAAACTTTTACTGCTTATAACTTTTTAAATACTGAACGGATTTTAATAAAAACATCTATAAAAAAACCTTTCTAATGGTATATTTTAAATATGTGTTTGCATATTAATTATATAGATCTTCTTCATTTCATTTATAGTTAACAACTATCGATATTATAAATACAATGCTACAATGAAAAAACACTTGGAATGAAACATAATGTAGTTTGTTGATATGTGCTAGTAGATTATTATATAATTTTTAGAATTTTCAATATAACGCCGAAATCGGAAGTTATATCCAAAAGAACGAGTTTTCGGAATTCGCGGCTTTAATTTTTTTTAATCTCGAATATCTTATCTTTTTTAAAAAGTATATAAAGTAATACACAAAGCAATTTATATATATACTCAAAAATTATAGATTTTTCAATAAATGATGTAGAAATATGCGTTATATCAAGCTTCATCTTTTGTAAAATATAGTGTTTTGATTACTTGAAGCGATATGTATGTATTTAAATTATTATTAATGTGATAATTATAATTAATTAAGCTGAAAAAAAACTTTTTGGGGAATATATTTTTTTTATAAAAGCTCAGACATTTTAAAAATATTTAATAAATTCAACAATGTTTTGTTATTATAATAATATTTATTGTAAATCCAATACATTTTATATAAATAGATTCTACATTTCCAATTCTAGAAATTTATTATAATTGTTATTCTTACTGATGTTTTCGTAATAAAATAAGTAAAATGTGTTTCTCATTTAAACAATATTGTAATAAATAAATATATTTTATAAAAAGCTGCATTAAACATTCCAATATTTAAAACAATTAAACAAAGCAAAATATAAATACATATATATATATGTAACTTGTTATTGCAAATTAAAAAAAAATAATAATAAAAATACATGTTGTAATTTATTGAAATGTTATTTAAAATTATCAGTTTGTCAAGACAATTTTTAGACAGCATGTAAATATATTCATACACATATATGTATAAGTACATATGTATGTATTTGTTCATACCTTTGTATATTTAAATTAAAAAATAATATCATTTCTACTTCTATAATTCAATATAGAAAAAAGAGTAAAAAATAAAAAAAAAATAATAATAATAAAAATTATAAAATCAAACCTCGTGTTGTTCTGTGCACGTGTTTAACCTTCATGTCATTTTGTTGTATTTGATTGGAAATCACTACTTGTCTATTTTTAATTTTGTTTGATTTTTTCTTTATGTTTTAAAAATTAATTATATTTTAACTTTGATAACAATTGAAGCACCATTAACCTTAAACTTATTATGTACATGAAATATGTATTTATAGAGGGTAATGCTTGAAAAGATACAAAAGTCCATTTAGGGTTACAACTATTAGGAAGAGATATTTGGGCTTGATACTGTGTTTAGTTTTAATATTCTTTAATAACCTTAATTTTAAATAAAAAAATATATTTTTTGAATGTCAAGTATTTGTAATGGGAATATTTTTTAATATACGATCATTCATGTAGATGAATAAATGTGTAGTTTTTTCTTGTTAACTGCTGAAAAAGTCGAAAAGTTGGAATATGTTGAAAAATTTACTTTATTTAAAATGGGAAATTTTTTTACTTTATATTTTACCGTCATCTAACCGTTACAAAGAGTAAGTAAATCATATTTATGTGTGAAATCAGCACTATTATTGGATAGATGATCTGCCAATTTATCAATATGTTTGACTGCATTGTATTATTCATTTAAGTATAAGTAATATTGTTTAATCCCTTCTAAATTCACCCTTATTGAAAAAAGGTTTCTGGCGAACTCTTCTTTCACCCGTTCAAATATTTGTATTATTAGAGCAACCAAAAACATTCTCTAAAAAAGTTTTTTTATGCGCATAAATACGCTCTCAAAATTGGAAAATATGCCCTTAAAATTAAAATATTGTTTTGGACGAATACAATTATTATTTATTTGTTACATACTATTATTTAGCAACTAAATATTTTCTTTGATAAAAAAAAGTCCCATTGTAAATATATGTACTTGAAGAAGATAAACAATACAGTCAGACATGCACATGTGTCTACAGTCGGTAACACAATTAAACGGTTTTTTTTTACACTAGTAAGTTCTACAAAGTGTTTTTTCCCTACTAGGTTGTTATTTAAGCTGTAAAAAAATTTTCAATAATGAGTCTCTTTATAAATAAAAAAATTCGGTACTCATCAAGATCTTCGGCACACTTGAAATTATTATATTTTTTTTTTCCGCCTTAATAAAGGTTTTTCTGTGTAGCGGGCATGCGGCCGGGCTTAAGGACTTTATCCTCTGGGTATGTCGAATACCGGCTTCGCTAAATAAGCTTTTTTCGAATATAAAAATTTTTTTAAGTTCCGCCATTTTTATACAAAATGTCAATTTTGTTCCCAAGTAATTAATTCATATGGTAATGTTATATATCATTGAAAAGGTATTTATAAGTGCTTTTAAATGACATCAATATAATTAAGATCCGACAATTATTAATAAAGATATTCAGGAAAATATATTGAAACCTAATCTCGTCAACCGATCAAGAGCGGATAAAATTTTTTATTGCACTATAATAACAATTAAAAGTTATTATAGTGCAACCACTATCAAAATTTTTTAAAAATCAACTTTGCCGAAGATCTTGATTTATGCCAAAAAAACATGTTACACAGAAAAGCAATAAATTAATATGTTAAATGTACTTTGACTATTTAGAGTCACTGTAGGTAGCGTTTTATATAGTAATTTCTAATATCATTTATCTTATCAGCTAAAACTTGTAAATATGAAGATTTTTAAATAGGTACATATGTATGTATTTATAAATTGTGTTATTATATTTTAGTTTGTTTTTAATTACTACTTAACTAACAATAACTAATAAAACTACAATAAAATGCGTTTAAATACATTTGAGTGTGTGTGTTTCTGTATGGTATCAGAGCCAAAATGCAAACAAAGAATAACCTAAAACTTATTTTGCTTATCTTTCTCCTGTAGATTATATTTGGGTAACTATGGGGTGGTAGTTGGACGTTTAATATTTTTATTCTTGGTAATATTTCTCCATTCAAGGTTATAATTCACACGTACGTACACTCATCACATGCATACATACATTCGCATTTGTTCTTAATTTAACTGGGTTATACAAATATGATTTAATACCGATTTTTTGTTTTTGTTCATGTATTCATTATTCTTCTTAATAGAAAACAAAAGCAACAAAATTGGTTTGAGAAAACAACTAAAAGTATGCCAAGTATATTGTAAAGTTTATAATAGAAGTGACATAAAAATTAAACAAAACAAATTAGAATACGCACATCTTTATTTATTCATTTTCTTTATTTAAATATGATATTCCAAAGATCATTTCTATGACATGAATTTTGTATACTATCCATTAATAAATAATAATTTACATACAAATATATTTCAATAAAAAAAAAAACAAAAGAGTTATTTATAGTTATATGCAATAAATTTCACTTTCACCTAAATATGGAAATCAAGATATATATTTTTAATTTTTTTAGAAAAAAATATATTATATTATTTTTAAGAGGAACATTTAATTTTGAAAAATAAGTTAAATACTCAAGAGATTTTAATTTTTTCTCAATAACTGCAAATTTTTAAATTCTAACCACATTTTCATCTTTATAGGTCATCGTGGTCGGGTTGGAAAATTTAATAAAATTTTAAAATCTTTAAATATTTCTAAAATGAAATCGATTAATAATTTTGGACTAATTAAACAAAGAAGAGCTTGTCGGCAAAATTTCAAGTTAAACTAGGGGATAATAACTGAATAAGAATGTTCCAACTTCAAGTTTTTAAACTCATGATTAAAAAGTTCTGCAATACTGTTCTAAAAGTACACAAAATGTATCCAAATTTTTATTATATAAAACTATCATTGCTATTTACGATATATTTTAAAGAAATTATTTAAGATTTAAGTTTTGGGAAGAAAATTAATCTTGTTGCAATTTAATTCTGCATAAGTTATGAGCCGTTTATTTTGAAAGTAGTTAAGTCCCTTCATCAAAAAAAAAAAAATCGAGTTAGTCCAGAGCTCTCCAAAGTGGCGCACATATACGAACGTTCTTTTAGTCTTACAGATTAACAAAATCATTCAGTCTTGTTTGAGCTTCGTAACAGTAAGGTTGTGCTATAGTTTATGAGATGTTGGAGAACAATTACACCGAGTTACAAAATGAGAAAAAATTTCTGCGGCACGGTGTTTCTCAGTAAATTCGGATACACGGTATTAATAAGTACTAAGCCTCTAATCCACTTTTTTTGAATTGACTTTAGTTCTCGCGATAAATCCATAACAGTTTACCCTTTTAAAAAGTAATGTAAGAATAATTTGAATTAAAATTTTTTGATATTTTTTTGAAAAAAAATCGAGATTTTCTTCAATATATAGTGCAACCTCCTTAAATTTTGTTGTGTGTTATTTAAAAAATTTGATATATCTGTTGGATTTTTTAAGAAAATTGTTTAAATATTAATTTACAGTTTTCATTACTGAAAAATTTTATAGTTGAAAATTTTTTCTTTGTGCAATATAAGAGCGGGAGAGTAATACAGAACACATAATAATAAAAAATGGCAATGAAAAAAGTTCTTGGTATTTGTGTTACCAGCATCAATGTTAACATTCTTGCCAAATTTTATAAAATTCGGATATTTTTTGGAAGCAATTGGCGATTTTTCTGTTTTATTATACACGCAAAGAAAAAACATGGTTGGTCAAATCATAATCGGTAACTATCATTAATGTTTAGGTTTATGATTCCCTCAATCATATCAGTTATTATACCCTTTTGTGAACATAATATTGTCCTATCCAATATTAATATAATATGAACCTCACAATCATAACATTTATATGTGATAGTCCTCACAACTATACTGCATAAATATAACATGATCCCTTTATTAAATCTTATAATACCCCCAATCATAATACTATGCATACGGTTAAAATGTATTTTTATTTATTATTATTATTATTTTTTTAATTTAAATTTTGCGAATAGAAAATAATTAAAAAACAAATACCACAGCCTTCACTGGACGATGTCGTTCAAGAAAATTTATCTTCACATTCACACACCTAAAAGAAAATTTGTACAAATACATTTTTTTATTTTTATATTTGACCGCACTGAATTATTGATATTTATTGTAGTTACCGAAAAATATTTCCAATTTTAAATTTGGCCATTGATGATTTGCTCCGTCAGCACTCCGTGGATCTCGTTATTAAAAAATAATAATAAAGTTTTTTAATAAAAATTTTGTGAACCTTTTTAAACGTTTTTCTTCACTTTACGTCCGTCACATTTAAGATTTCATTACTGACTGAGTAAATTATTTCGAAAGAGAGATAACAATAAAGACGAGCATATTATTGTCACCCCTCGCATTAAAGTATTACATACAAATATTTCATTGAAATAATATGTTACTATGAAACATATTATTCTTTTAGTACACCGTCTTTATATTATTACAAAGTACCATATGTTAAAATGATCAGAACAAAAAATAATTGTTTCAGTTTAGTCAGAAACACAATAATTTGATTGCGTTAGCCATATAAACTATTTAGGAACATCACCTGATTTCCGCGAGCATTTCGGAATCATGTTTTTTCTTTGCGTGTAAACAAAAATTTTTTGTAATAATTCATAAAATATTGCGAGTCCGAGAAAGCAGTGTTGTCAGATTAGAATTATTTTTAGAAATGGGGATGAAAAATTTGATTTGGGGATTAGGGGATTTGTTGGGGATATTTTTAAAAGCTTGGGAATTTTTGAAGATTTTTATTTTATTTTAAAAAATTTTCCTTTTTGACATAAAAACAATAGAAAAAAAAAAAACATAATTTTCCGCTAGATATGAAGTTTTTGGCAAGATAAAACTATATTTATTTCAACAACAGTGTAATGAAGACAATAAAAAGTAACTGTAATACTAAAGTTTGAAACAAAATGATTATTGTACATATGAAAGTAATGGAATTTGACTAATCATATTTTCATACATTTAAAGAAATAAAAACGTAATTTTCGGTCATTGCATCAACTATAAAAAAGTTAAAAATTTTTTATTTTTTTTTTTTTTATCTATGAAATTTTCTTTTTTAATATTGACTATTTGGAAAAAATTTATTGAAGCACAAATAAAAGGAAATGTAGTTTATACTAATCTCTTAAATTAAGGTATTATTTTAGTGGGAATTTTCGGGAATAATATAAGTAGTTATTTGGGGATTTTTGGGGTTGAAAATTCACTATTTGGGGATATGTCTTGAAAAAATCTTGGAACCCTGCGAGAAATTCACTTCCCACGGTTATAGAAAACATTGTCACCATTAAAATATATTAAAAAAGAAAAAACATTTTTTGAGATATTTACCCGCGAACTATAAATCGGGAGATATGGACCATTTTAATGTTGAGATGTTATACGTCATATATAAGGTAATTTTGATACCTTTAATATGACACCTCAATAAATCTTATAAATACTTTGAAAGATATTTGTAATTTTTGACGAGCACAATTATTGTACCAAATGTTATCAAATTCGGAAGAAGTGAGGAAATCAGCTAGCTGGTTGGTTTTAAATGGAATGACTCTAGTGTCTAATATATCTTTTTCATTGTATTTTTCATCAATTATTACATTAATACGAACTCGAATATGAATAAATTTAATTAAATAATTATGTGAACATTTTTTAATTTTTATACCAAATTCCATCAATAAACGGCTCATATAATTCTTTGACATATGTATTTAAAGTACTTACAGTGGTGGCCACGAATTTAAGACACGACATTTCACTTATATATTTCTGATAATTTTTACATCTTATCGAACAAATTTTAGATCCATGTTATTTTTTAAAGATCCTAGTAATGTTATGAAAAAAAATCAACAATAGTTTGTTACCTATATTTAGTTTCCAATTTTTATTTACATATTATACAGATTAATACAAGTTTAAGCCTGGTCATGAATTTAGGACATAGGCAAAATAAAAGTTAATTCACAAAAGTAAAGCTCAGCTTCATAAAACAATATTAGTATTTGGTGGGAAATCCTTTATTTTGAATCACAGCAGCGCATCTCCTGGGTAAACTTTCAACTAAGGCCATACAGCGCTCCTTTGGAATGGCATACCAAGCCTTTTGAATTTCTTCCCATAAATCAGTCAAATTTTTTGGCTTTACTGCTCGTACATGCTCCTCAACATCATTCCACAAGTTCTCAATTGGATTGAGATCCGGGGATTGAGCTGGCCATTTCAGAACTGTGATATTATTTTCCTCTAAGCAACTCTTCACTAGGCGTGAAGTGTGCTTAGGGTCATTATCATGCATAAATTTCCACATTAGAGGCATGTTGTCTTCAGCGAATGGTATCATGATGCTTGTCAGTATGTTTTTGTAAATATGCTGGTCCATTTTATTGATAATCTTCTGAATGGGACCTACACCATGCCAGGAAAATGCTGCCCACACCATGACATTTCCACCACCATGCTTAACCGTTTTAAGGGTGTACTTTGGGTGATGCTCCAGGTTTGGAGGACGCCATACGTACTGTTTTCCATCAGAACCAAAGCGACAAAACTTCGACTCGTCGCTCCAAAGTATATTTTTCCAAAATGTCATCGGCTTATTGAGATTTTCTCTTGAAAACGCTAGTCGGGATTTAATATTTTTTTTTGACACAAGTGGTTTACGTTGTGCAATACACCCACGTAAGTTCTTCTCATTCAGACGTCTTCTTATTGTCCTGGACGATATATTAATACCAAAATCCGATGAAATCTCATTTTTAATTTTACTTGAGCTCTTGAAAGGATCTTTAGCAGCTGATTTATAAATTAAGCTATCCTCCCTGGGTGTAGTTTTTCGGGCTCTAGGGTGCTGTTTGACATTTTTGGTAGTGCCATGTTGCTTGATGTGTTCCAGTGCATTGTAAATCTTGGATCTGGAACATTTTAGTAGCTTGGAAATTTCCATTACTGTTTTTCCATCAGTATTCATTTGTTGGATCAATTTTCGCTCGGCATCCGAACTCCAAGTACCTCTGGCCATTTCTAACTAAATATTTTGATGTATTCTAACATTAAATGGAATAAAACATTCATTACTTACCTTTTAGCTTCAAAAAACACCAAAAAATCACTTAAAAACCAAATATTTCTTATATGTTTTAAATTCGTGACCAGCTTCAAAAGCACGTTTTTACGAAAATATAATAAAAACAGCAACAAAATGTATACACAAACAAAACCAAATAACGGTAATTGATCTTAACATTACAGGGTACACTGAAAAATTAACAAAATCTAATTTTATATTGCAGGGTTGTAATAATTATCACAACTTAGTTCGTTACATGTCGTGTCTTAAATTCGTGGCCACCACTGTATATAAAATTATTGAATGTTTTTAATGATTGTGAAAAATTAATTTTTATTTAAAGTATTTAGTAAAATTTGTATTAAAAATTGTATTTGTTCCCCTATTTTAATTATTTCTAAAAAAGGATATTTAATAAACATTCAAAATTTTAACAATTATAATATTTATAAAAAAATACACTTAGTTTCTAACTAATATTTTTTGCAATTGTCAAAAAGTATTTGCGATAAGACAAACTACAACTATGATATAAATTTAAATGTATGTGATAATATAAAATGTTAACCTGTCAAAATAAATACAATACTTGATAAAAAAAAAACCTAACTATATAATATGTACAGTGGGGAGTACAAATGAGTAAATGTTTGTAATTTGTGCACTTAACATTGCATAAAAATTAAAATAATAAAGCAAATCAAACAATTGTTTCTTTAATTTATTTTATGTTTAGTATTTAATAAAATAATTTATAATTTAAAAACAAAAGCATCAAGCTCTAAGAAAAAATCAAACAAAACGAAAACAACTCGCATGTACTCAATTTTGCACCGGAAGGATGTTATAGTATTTTTAAAATATTTTTTTATCAAACGATACCTTTTTCGTTTTCCAATAAAGTATAAAATTATACTATGTATTAAAAAGTATGTCTTTTAATAAAGTATGGGTCAAAAATAGATGTAAATTCAAAATAATAGAAGAAAAAATACAAAAACTGAATTTGTGTCTTAAATATTCACCATAGTTTTGCTGTTAATTTAAATCCGTATATAATTTTTAAAAAGGATAATTCCTTGTCTTTCTAATATAGTTTAAAAAATTTAATTTGGTCAACTATTATTTTATATACAACTTTTTAAATACGCGAAGTCCGGAAAATGAGTCTTTCTGATATAGCTCCCGATCTTAAAGGTATATATAAATTCTAAAAATTGTATAATAATCTACTGACCCATATCTATAAACTACACTATTTTTTATTCCAATATATTTTTATTGTTGTAAAAAATATTTTAAAAATACTATAAAATCCCTCAGGTGCAAAATTGAGTACGTGCGAGTTGTTTTCGTTTTGTTGGATTTTTTTTTAGAGCTTGATGCTTTTGTTTTTAAATTATAAATTATTTTATTAAATACTAAACATAAAATAAATTAAAGAAAAAATTTTTTGATTTGCTTTATTATTTTAATTTTTATGCAATGTTAAGTGTACAAATTACAAACGTGTACTCATTTGTGCTCCCTACTGTATGTATGTACATGATTTGATAAATTCAAAAAATGGTTGTCATTAATTTATAGATGAGTTTTGGCATGTCTAGTTTGTTGTTAGTTGAAGTAGGAATTTTGTGCGTTAAACTGTCAAATTGTGCTGCATGAGAGAAACACGTTGTAGTAAAATCATAAAAAAAAAAAAAAAAAAAAAAAAACGCTCCATACTTGGGCTTTTCTGAACTTTGAATATTTTGTGGGATTTAATTTATGAAGTGGTTATAAAAAGCTGAAAATACGTGCCACAGTTTAACAATTAATTTTTTTTTTTGATAAAAAGAAATCTCATTGTTTGATTTTGTTTTTTCATAGTAAGTAAAATATTTCAGTACATTTAGCTAATATCTACTTATTTATACATATCGTCACCGAAAATGCAAAACAACGTAACATCAAAATTTTCAAATTTGTGTTTTTGATGAAATATAGATTATTTTATACGTATTATTTTATACGTATGACAACAAATTTTAAGACTTGTAACTTACTTTGACTAATGAAGTCAAAATAACGTAACATCACATTTGTTAAAAAATATGTTTTTTTATACCCTACACCACCAAAGGTGGTTGGGGTATTATGTGTTTGTGCAGAAGTTGTAACGCAGAGAAAAAATCTTCGGACCCCCACCTTAAAGTATACCGTTTGACTCAGAATCACTTTCTGAGTCGATTTAACGATGTCCGTCCGTCCGTCCGTCCGTCCGTCTGGTCGGCTGGCTGGCTGGCTGGCTGTCCATGTAAAGCTTGTGCGCAAAGTACAGGTCGTAATTTTGAAGATAATTTGATGAAATTTGGTACATATGCTTTTTTCAACACAAGGACGAAGCCTATTGAATTTGGTTATGATCGGCCCATTATTTCACCTAGCCCCCATACAAATGTCCTCACGGAATAGAGTTTTAACACATAAAGATGCCTTAAAAATATGAATATTTTAATGAAATTTAGTATAAATAAGTTTTATATCAACAAAAATCCGTCTGCCAAATTTCATGAAGATCGGTCCATAACTGACCATAGCTCCCATATAAATTCCTCTCCCGAAAATCACTAACGTGCATAAATCCCATACAAATGTTAGTATTATGTTAATATTTAACACAAGTAAGTTGTATATAAGTAAAAACAAAATTATGTGGATCGTAATGGTGTAGGGTATCATATAGTCGGGCTTGACCGACTATATCTTCTTCTCTCGTTTTTTTTATTTTTTTTTTTTTTTTTTGGAGTTAATGTTATCAGAAATCTTTTTAATTCTAATTTTTCTAAAACTTGTATTAATGTTACGTTTTTTTGGCTTCATAAAATTTAAGTCTTGAAAAACGTAATTGTGCCTCCTGTAAAGTTACGTTGTTTTGCATTTTCGGTGACGATATATAGTGTTGTAAAGCTAATTAAACCAGTAATATGTAATTTTAATGTTTATATGGAAATTAAATTATACAAAAAATAATAAAATTATTTTCGAATGCTGTGAATATAACTTTTTAATGATTTTTCGTTAAAAATAGAGTGATTGGCAGATAATTTAATATAGTATAATTACATTAATTAAAATTAATTGATTAACTTAAAAAAAATCAAACAGTTTTTGTTTTGATTTGGTATTTTATCAACAAAATAAGTTTTATATCAACAAAAATCCGTCTGCCAAATTTCATGAAGATCGGTCCATAACTGACCATAGCTCCCATATAAATTCCTCTCCCGAAAATCACTAACGTGCATAAATCCCATACAAATGTTAGTATTATGTTAATATTTAACACAAGTAAGTTGTATATAAGTAAAAACAAAATTATGTGGATCGTAATGGTGTAGGGTATCATATAGTCGGGCTTTACCGACTATATCTTCTTCTCTCGTTTTTTTTATTTTTTTTTTTGGAGTAAATGTTATCAGAAATCTTTTTAATTCTAATTTTTCTAAAACTTGTATTAATGTTACGTTTTTTTGGCTTCATAAAATTTAAGTCTTGAAAAACGTAATTGTGCCTCCTGTAAAGTTACGTTGTTTTGCATTTTCGGTGACGATATATAGTGTTGTAAAGCTAATTAAACCAGTAATATGTAATTTTAATGTTTATATGGAAATTAAATTATACAAAAAATAATAAAATTATTTTCGAATGCTGTGAATATAACTTTTTAATGATTTTTCGTTAAAAATAGAGTGATTGGCAGATAATTTAATATAGTATAATTACATTAATTAAAATTAATTGATTAACTTAAAAAAATCGAACAGTTTTCTTTTTGATTTGGTATTAAAAAAATTTATTTTATTTTAATAAAAACTTTTGTATAATATTTTAAAACATCCAATTCAGGCTTTTGGAGTCAAGCTCTTCTTTTAAAACTTCTTTTGTTACAGTTTTTCCATTTCCTGTTTCATAAAATATTGCGAAATGTCTATAAAAATTAAAAAATAAGGTTAATGTTTTGATTCAATAACAGAAAGACGCAAAAAGAAATTTATTTTTAAAAATACTTTTAAGAAAATAATCTTCATTATTAAATATGTAAATTTGTAAATAATTTAATTTTAATCAACACAACAAACAGATTAATATGTATCCTCATGTATGAACATGGTTGGTATAAGTGCAACGTTCGAATTAACACTTTTTTCGCAACCTTTTTTGTTGTTTGCTTTTTCAATATAAATAACAAATACAATTAAGAAAAAAATTCAATCGAAAAAAGCTTACAAATTGCCGCCAATAAATGGGCCCAAAAGCAAAAAACAGAATAGTGTGGTGCTGTCGGCATAAATAATAGCAAAACGTGATATACTGACTCTGATTGTATATTATAATTTAGTGACAAGCGCAAATTGAAAAATAAGAGAGAAAAATAAATAAAATAAACAAAAAGAAAAATATACTATGTACATACATATGAACATAATAATAAAACAACAATTATTTAGCCAAGAACTAAGTAAGTGGCGTTCTTGATATCGAAGTATGAATAATACAAAATATTTAATAAGTATAAAGCAATGATGCCACATGAAATTGCGAAAAAAAAACTTATACTGGAAAAAATTTTTTTTAAATAAAATTTTTCTAATTCATTGCAGTTACATATTTGTCTGATTACATTAAAAAATGAGTAGTAATTTGTGTTTTTTATTTTTTATTTTAAAAAGATATAAAATTTCAATGTACTGTGAGATTTTGGAATTTGACCTAAGGTCATACAAGAGGACTTTCTCATTTATAATTTCAACCGATTTTGTATGTAATTTTTTAAAGTTTTATATTATTTTTTTAATATTATTAATGTTTTTTTTTTTTTTTTTTTTTTGCCATCAATTCCATTATATACTTTTACTTGTTAATTTTAAAAAATTATTAATTTTTAAGAGGAATTTTTAAATGTATAAAAAAATATATATTATAAAAATGTAAATAAATATAAATCTCGAAATATAAAGCTTTTACTTATTTCGGACAAATCTAAATAAAATGTTAAAAAAATCATACATGTTCACGACAATAAAAAAAAACGAAACTAAAAATAATAAACTAGATAAATTTAGTTTGCTTAGTTTTCATTGACTACAAATTTGTCCAGATTGCAGTTAATGATATCCGTATCTAAGTAACTAAATTCAATGTTTTCATTGCATACATAGATATGTTATAAAAATTAAAATAAACATGACCGCCATTGATATAACGCCCAAAACCAATATTAAATTTACAGTCGAGGCCAAATAAAAGCAATCAAAAATTATGTACTAAAAATTTATACATTTTACATTAAATATAACAAAATCCTTTCATAACACATTCGTATTAAAAAATAAATCTGGTAATAATTTTAAAATACCGTTTCGGTTCCAAAAGTATAAAATCAGATTTTTAAAATCTCCAAAGGATTTTGCAAAGTTAGTTTAAATTTCGATTTTATGAACTCTTAAACTAGGATATCTAGGAGCACTTTTTCATTATACAAATATGTTGAAAATAATAGAGATAACCGAAATTAATATTTTTAAATCAAAAAAAAAAAATCTAAATATAAAAATATTTATATATTCTGACCTACGACCTTCAGAAGACTTAAGAAAAAAGAGTGTCCGTATTTTTATTCACACGAAAATTGTTTTTGCGAATAAAAATGGTGTTTTAATTTCATCTTTCATTTTATAGATATGGTTTATTAACAATAAAACTGCTAATAACGAATTTAAAAAAAAAAAAAAAAATATTTTTAATAAAAAAATTTTGCTAAATAACTTATGTCATGCTTCCTTTATAATTTTTATCAGTAAGTTTCAATATATTTCTGTGAACTTATTCTTATACAGAATGCACAGCTTCTCTTAAATATTATATACAATTTATTATTAACCCTTTTACGCACACTTTTCATAATTAAATAGTTTGCAATATCTGAGCAGGAAAACAAGTATATAATATTAATAAAATGCCACGCCCACTTCTTGCAAATAATTCTTTTTTTGGAAAATTCAAATTATTATATTTTGTAGAAAACTATGCACACAAATTAAATTGATGTCACACACAGTTTTAAGCCATTAAAAAAAATAAATAAATAAAAAAAAATTCGTCTTTCTTGATGCTACAAGGCAATTCACATCAAATTCTAATTCTGTAGACAATAAACTTTAATCTCAATGGGTGTCATATAGGGTTGCCAGACGGCCTTGAATGAACTTGATTGGCAATATATTTTAGAAGTTGTCAAGTTACAAGTTCAAATGTAATTTGTCAAGTTGAAAACATTTTGCAGTTAAGAAGATTTTTTTTAGTGATAAACCCGAAGCATATTTATATATTTTATACCGTACAGAACTGTACAAGATAATGAATGAATTTTAAATAATTATTAAATCATGTTTATTAGAGTGTCCCGTTATTTCAATGTAGGAAGACCCCTTAAACGATGCGTATTAATGAGGAAAAAATATTTAAACAAAAAATTAAATTCATCTTCAGTTTCTTATTACCGTTTGAAAATCTCACGTCTTGTACACGTCAGGAACAAAATTTCGAAAATTTTATCTAGTTTGCAATAAAAAATATTAAACTTTTCTTTCGAATGATATACTAAAATGACGGTTTGTGATCCAAATTTACTCCATAACTGGTCTAAAATTAGAAAGTTTTTGGTACCCATTTCGAGTCAAAACTCAAAACATTTTTTTGGACTAACAAAATTTTTTCTTACGGGACACTCTAATGTATATGTGTCATTTAAAAAAAGAGGAATATCTTAAACAAAGCTTTTTTATAACAAACTGATTATGATATATAATATATCGACTACTATTTTCCCGATACTTATTTGAAAACTTGCAAAACACATGAGTTTATACCATATAGTAATTTGTTTAATGCCCTGAATAAATGTTTAAAAGCAATATCAATAGATATTGAAATATTTTTAAGAAGCTGTGCAATATATTTTATTAAATTTTTCAAATAACAATTGCAAAAATCTAATACCGGATTTCTTAATATTTTCTCATGGCCTAAACTGATATGTAAGTATTCGCAACAGCTTTGTTGTACCGACATATTTATTAGGGTATCCAATTATTCGGGTGTTTACATTAATCGGTTTATTCGACAAATAATTATTCGATGTCAAAAGTTGATCGGTTAATAACCGATTATTGACAAATTATTCGATTAACCGAATAACTTTTATTATGGATGAGGAACCATATACAAGTAAAACATATAAATTACACAAATTATAGCTTTTAATCTATTTAAATAGTTACTTAGAAACAGGGTATAAGATCAAATTCTTTTAAAAGGAGATCATTTCGTAATTATTTTCTCCTATTTGTACGAAAAATTTTCACATCGCTGCTTTAAAAAGTATACATTGTTGAACGCAAAGTTGTATATTTAGCATATATAGTCTTATATCTTATTGTTGTTGCTATTAAGTTGGACCTTTTTAAAACCACTGCTTTTTTTTGATAATTAATTTTACTTCTTTTAGTTTTGCATTATGGATGAGGAACCATATAAAAAAGAAAACTTTAATACATTGTTATTATAATTTTTATTATAAGCCTTGAAGGCTTTATATTACTGAAATAAATGAATAAATAAATAATACTATAAAATATTCTAATTATTCCGCTTTATTTAATATATTTTTCATGTAAGTATATTTTCCGTGTAATATTTTAATATTTTTTGGGTGCATTTAGGAAATTATAATTAAAAGTATTATGACTTGTAAAACTTTGAATTTACTTTACTCAAAGTAATGTTTAAGAATTTCTATTAATACAAGTTTAATTATTTATGAAGATATAATATTATTACCTTTTCTTGACGCTTTTTATAAAACATTATATCCCAACAAAACAAAAAAGCATCCAAAGAAGTCAGTAAGATACTGAATTTGTGATCCAGAAATAGTACAAATTCGTATAATTTTCAATGAATTGAATTTTTTGATACCTGTGTTATGTCATTCCATATTCACGATTTTGTGCAAAATTGCAATGAACATACGAATTTTTTTATCGACTCCAGGAAATTATTTATAAATTTTATTATTATTTTAATAAATAAAATTGCATAACATTGTTTTGTCATTTGTTTCAGTTATTTTCTTTTTTGGAAAAATAACATCCGACTATCAACGTCTTATAGCAGAACAATTTGTTTAAATCTTTCTATATATATATTGAATCCTGTTTTATTACTTCTAAAGCAGAAGAAAAATTACCTCACTAAGAATTATAAGTTTATTTATTTTTACTGGAATGTAATAGACCTCTTAAAAAGATGTAGTTTACATAAATTTATCATAAAAATAAAAAATTTTCTAATTTATAACTCGAGAAAAATACATTTCGGTTAACTGGTTATTCGACATAAATTATTCGGTTTATTTGTTATTCGAAAATGGACAGTTTTAAATTATTCGGACAGTTAATCGACAAAAGTTAACCGGATAACCGAATGACAGTTAATCGATTGGATACCCTAATATTTATATACCTACTTCCATAAATGTTTCATATAAAAAGTAAAAGATTTTTGGCGGAAGTCGGTTGTCAAGTTTCTTTTTGGAAATCAAGTTCGTTTTTCAGGAATGTCAAGTTAAATCAAAATTCGAATCTGGCAACCCTAGTGTTATGCCTTTTTTCCTCCCACTTTTTATATAATAAGATAGTTTTCATCAAGTTCTTACATTGAATAATTTGTTTACTAAAACTAAAAGTAATTAATCTTAAACAAATGGGCGTGGCATCTAATCAATACTTCATTTAACGACAAGCATAGATATTTAAAACGTGAAATTTTAATCGGCTTAATAGATTAAACATAATATCAGAAAAACTAAAACTAAAAAGTGTGTGGAATCCAGTAAAAGTATAGTAAAACTATGATAATTATATCTAAAACAACAACTTAAAATAATATTTTGATTAAATGATTTAATTTTTTTTTTTTACTTCTAGCCATAGCTGTAACTTATGAATGAAATAAAAAATAAAAATACTTTTTATTTCATTTCTATTTCTTATTTCTAATTAAAAATATTTGTTAATCAATCTATTATCTTTTGAATAAAAACATTAAGGATTTCTATTTATACTAAAACAATTGAATTTATTATAAATTTGTATCTGATTGAACAAAATAAACTAAAAATTAAAATATTTTATTTAACCAAAAGAAAAACAAATATATTTTTATAAGAATATAATCAAAAGTTTTTTATTTGATTATTTTAAAGTTTAATAACATTCATATGTATTTTATTTAAATAAAAAAAGTTCAACAAATTTTTATGATTTTTATTCAAAAACTTTATATTCAAATAGAAACATTTAAAATAAATATTTTTATTATTTTATTCAACAAAAACTCCAAAAAATAAAAATATTCAGCCTCAAAAGGATTGAATAACAAAAAATTATACAATTTTTTCAAATATTCAAGTATAAAAAAAATTTTTTTACTTATTTTTCTTTTTCAAAGTAAATTTAAAACTATTCATACAAATTCATGTTGAATAAAAATATTCAAAAGTTTTCTATGAATAAAAAAATTGAATGTTTTAAAACAGATATTATTTTATTTTTAAAATGGAAAATAAAATAAAGAACAATTGTATTCAAACTAAAGAAATAAAATATATTTTAAAATTAGTTAAAGCATAAGAATTTGATTTATATTTTATAAATTCATATTCGAATACTTTTGTGGAAATTTTATTTTATCTAACTTGTTAACAAATGGAATAATATTTAAATAATTTTTATTCAAATTAATTTCAAGTAACTGAAAATCATATTACAAAGAGTACAAAATAATTTTAAAGAAATTTATTTCTAAAAATATAAATAAAATATTAAAATAATTTATTTTTAACAAATATTTTGATTGAAAATATTCACAATGAACAGCTATGCTTCTAGCAATATAGAAAAAAAACGCTCAAGAAAATTCAAACTTCATAATTTTGCTTTGGGGAATTTTATAAACTACTCGTGTACTTTTATTATGCGTTTGAATGATTGGGAGTCTTTTGTTTGTTGCACTGTGTTATTAAGTTTATTATTTCAAAATATGTATTAACTATCATATTACTGAATTTAAATTGAAATAAATACAAAAAAAAAAAAAAAAAAAAAAACTATTTTGTTTATCACTGTATTTAATTTTGTAAATTAATTTGTTAGTTTACTATAATGCTGTAACCACATAAAATATATACACATGTATATAAAAAAAAACTATTAGTTGTCAGCACTACGAGCAAAACTTTTTTTCTTTTATATTGTTTTTAAAAAAGAAATATTTAAAAGAGCTTGTTTATTTCTATATATTTATATGTTTCCTTTTAATTTGTATTTTTGTTTTAAATATTGTGGTCTTCTGTGTGTATTTACATTTGTTTCCTTCAATTATTTTACTCTTACCACCTATTTAGTGTGCATTTCTCAATTGTAGTGTTTAATACGATTTGATTACGTTTTTTTAAATTTTATTTACATTTTTTTAAATTCGAAATAAGTACGTCATAAAAGATTTCCTCATTAATGAAATTCTTTCTGTAAGTTTTAAAAGCCTTTTGATTAAATAAATAAATATAATTTTATAATAAATAATCATTTAATTGAATTTTAATTCAAAAATTTAATTAAACTAATTAAATCATCAAAAGATGCTGTTTAAAAAAAAGGTATGTTTTATATATTAAAAAGTTATAACAATTTTTTTCGACTTCAAGGTAGTGCTACCTTATAGCCAATATTGTCCTGATAATTTTTAAATTATCTATACTATAATACTATAAATTATCTTTACTATGACCTAATTTTATATTTATTTCGTAATTTAACAGAGAATGAACTGACAAATGATTTTATATCAAAGTCAAAACAGCTAAGTGGCCGAAACATATGTAATTTGGCGCAAATTATAATATTTTTGATCCCAAAGCAATAGTCCATATAAGCCGCTGAACCGAGTTTAACGAAATTTTAAATATAGATTAACTTTAGGATGAAAGGAACTTTAGGATATAAATTAAAATTATTATTATTATTATTTTTTTTTTTTTTTTTTTTTTTTGAAAAGAAGCATTACAAGAAACATTGATATTCAAAAAAAAGGGGCAAAGCTGTTTTTTTTACGTTTTCTTAATTTTTTTATTAACCTTTTAGGTCCCATGCAACGCAGGGGCATTCAGCTCGTATAAATATAAAATTTTCACAGAAAAATGAATATCACATTCCTTTATTACTTTCAATGTTCTACAAGGTCTTGTTATGGTATTTTGGATATTTGCAAAAAGTTATAACCCTAATGTACATTTGTACATAAAAATTTTTTAATAAAAGTTGTAAATTTGTATTGCAATATATGTATGTTAATATTTGTTGTTGTTCGTTTATTTCTATTTGTTTATTAAAATTTGTATTTATAATGCATAAATAAATACTTTCTGAAAAAATACCGAATTTTTTTTTTTTTTTTAATAAGATAATAAGTTAAAAGATCGCCTTAATACGCATTTAAATTGTTTTTGTATTTATAATTTCTATATATTTTATGCAAATTTTTGTAAACAAAATATTGTATCTTTTTAAATATATTATATTTAGTTAGTATAATAAGACATAAAAAAGTATAGTGTATGTAAACTTCGGCATACAATATTTTGCAGAAAAACTAACAATATAATAAAACAAATTGGTAGTAATATTTAATGACTTTAACTAATCAAATATTGAACCAATTATTATCTGTAAAGTACATAAATACCTTTCCAACATTTATTTTTAAATATTTTTTAACAATATGAAAATTTATTAGATCCTATGTTTTCTAAAAAAAATTAAAAATTTTCTTAATATGTGATATATGATGATATTTGTCATTAACTCGGTTGCACCGATTGACTCGTTTTTGAACGATATCTCGGTTACTAATGGACCGATTGAGTTCATTTCTTCAGCATAAAAATTCAGAAAAAAATTTCCAATTTTGTTCTTAGTTTTTATAAGTTTTTAGATGTTGCTATTGAAATTCATCGATCTTGCTGAATTTCAATAGCAAAATTTTCGAAAGGATTTCTGATAGTTTGATATATATATATTACATATGGCAGTTATCGTTGGGCTTCATAAACGCCAATTTAACCGAAGGGCGGACGGAGGGACAAACAAACGGACATCGACATCATTTCTTTAAGGATCAAGAAAATATAAAAATGTTTGCTCTCCGACGAAAATTGTGGAAATTAGAAACGGAATGAATGAACTTATATACACTGAAAAAAGTAATTTCAATGAATGAAGTACATTAAATGAAATTCATTAATTTTTTTTTCAAAAAATTATTAACTTAATGTAGAAATTCATTGCTTCAATGAAAATATTCAATAAAATTATTAACGCTATTATGAACATTACATTGAAACCATTCATTAAATTTATTTTTTATTACAATAGGTAAATTAGTTAATTGATTTAATGTATTAGTTCATTGAATTAATTTATTCAATGTACTAATACATTGATTTAATTAAGAAGAAGCATTACACAATGAACATAAGCATTGAACCAATGATAAATTTCATTAAATTATATTAAAATAAATGATTTCTAAAGGGAATTAAAGTAAACTAAAAACAAATACAACTCAGTTTTCTTTTATCTTTTAACAAGAAATGACGCGTTTTAAACAAAAGCAAAAAGTAAAAAAATGAGTGTTATATTAAAAACGAAAATAATTAAAAACTAAATAAGATAAATCGAATTATTAAAATACATAAATTAATTTATTCGCAAAGGAGAAGTCGAGCAGCATAATTGAATACACCAAATTAAATTAATTACCCAAAAGAAGGAATTTGGAGACTTGCCTTCATAACACGTAAGTTTAATAATGTTTATGATTTTAAACAGTTTTTAAATATTACATTTCATTTATATTTATGTAGATAAAAACACTAAGATGCAGAAGAATGTGTTATTAGCCTTAAATACCAGGGTTTCAAAAAACTTTGCGATTTCAAAATCAAGAAGATTCGATTCGTAAGTATACATAAATATATGAAATATTTTAATTGAATTCTTAATAAAAATATATTACAGACTAATCAAGATTTGAATGCTACATCTGGTGATCGTAAAAAAAGGAAATTTCTATAGACCAAAAAGATTTAAAAGTAACTAGTTCAAATATTTTAAGCAATTAATTAAGGATAATGCTGTAGTTATATTAATGTTGCATCAAAATGGATATTCCATACCATCATTGAGCAATATAGTGGACAACAGGAATTATAAATGACAAAGCAAACACGATAACATCTGTAACATGCATTTTTTTATTTAAATTTTTTGTAGTGAAATGTAATAATTTTATTTTTATATTTATATTTAATTTTTGCTTATATTAACTCAATATCATATACTTTAATCATTTAATATAAAATAAAATAGAAACAAGAAATACAGAACACGCCTATTATTATAATACATTTTTAATGTATAGTTTCATTGGGACAAAATATGAGTTCATTGAAACCAATGTACTATTCACTGAAATTATTTATTTTATTTAATGAATGATTCAATGTAAGAATAAATTTAATCAATGAACTTGTACATTGAATTATAATATTAATGTATGACAATTCATTGTTTCAATGAAGCTGTACATAGGGTCAAAATTAGTGCACAAATTCATTGTAACAATGAACTTTTTAATTGTATTTATGTACCTTTTTGGTTCAGTGTATAACCTTAACACCTGTAGTGAAGGGTATATAAAAATATAATAGTGAAAAAAAAATTCTCTGACTTTTATATTGAGTCATAACAGTTACGCACCCTGATTTTAAATATCCAAAAATAAAAGAACAATAAAATAAGTTTAACTTGATAACTTTAAGGTATTTTAACTATAAGATAGTGTTGAAAACACAGTAGACTTTTTTCTTGTTTGTGTTAGCTGTCAAATTTTTTTTTGTAATGGTGTTTGTTTACATTTATTTCATCTTTGTTATTGTTTCAATGAACAAAATTTGATATTTAACACAAACAATTGATAGAAAAATCCCTGTTATTTTTGTATTGATGTAGAATTGCTCTAACCTTATATTAAATAAGCCTTGGTTTCTCATTATGCATAAGACTCAAACAAAATATAAAGAAAGCAATTCTAATTACATTGAGGCTCGTTCTGAGTCGTTAATGGGAACTGGAGAATTGCGACCCATACTGAAACGACGCAAATTGAATCACTATTTTAACAGAAAAGAAGTTAATCTATAAAAAGAAAGTATTTTTTGTACATAGAGGTGAAATTAAGATACTTACATAAATTCTATTTTAATTTTCCAACTAAAAACAGACTATTTAATATGAAATCAATCAATCAATTAACATACGCACAGAAAAAAATAAAAATCGATTTCAATTACAAAATTGCTTAAATAAGTAAAAAAAATTGTTGATTTTGTTTCAATCATTAAAATGATATATAATGTTAATTAAGTAAAAATAATTGTTTCTTTTATACATTTAAATTATTATTTTTTTAATTAAATATGAATTATATTCACGATTGAAACTTTAGTTAAAATTTATGAAGCTTTTAATTGAAACGATTTAAAATTATCTGAATCTATACCATTGCAAAAAGATAAATATAATAATAAATTTGAAGAAAGTATTTATTACTTAATTAATATATGTAATACAGTCGAACACGGTTATAACGAACTCGTAGGGACCGACATATTTAGTTCATTATAAACGTAGTTCGTTATATCCGTAAAATTCCCCAATAAAAATATTTGTTAACAAAATACACGTATTTCATTACAATACTAATATTTGCAATTAAATCTTACTTCTTACCTTTTAAAATGGTCAGTATTTATGATTTTTAAATATTAATCTCTCAGGTTGAAATGGAAAAAAACTAACTCAACCATTATATTTCATTACAACTTGTCTAGATTATTGTTGTAAATAAGTAAACAATAATTTAAATTGAAAGAAATGTATCAAGGTAACAGCTGTTCGGAGAGGATTTATTACTCAATTTAGGATAACATGCAACAAAAAATTGATTTATTTTTTGCAAAATGGATAAAAATGTTATAACCAGGAAAACCAGAATATGCAGTTGCATGTTTTTCCTCGACGTTGAATCAAGCCATCGACTAAATATTTATCCATTTCAGAACAAATAAATCATTTTGGCATCGATTATTTAGTGCATATTTTACTCTTAACGACATATTTTTGCATTTGGCGATTTTTAGTGCATATTTTGTCATTTTTAGGTCATATTTAACCCTTTTAGAGCATATTTTTATATTTCAATGATAATTTTTTTATACCTCATGAAATGTTTTTCGAATTTGATTTTATAAAAAAATGAGAAAAAAAAAATAATAAAAAAAAATTTACTTAACTTTAATGGATACCATTTTATCGCTGAGAAGCTTGTCTTGTAGAAACAAGATTGAATATTATGATTGAAGTTTATGTTGTAAAAACAAGATTTTCTTCATGAAAGCATATCGAGCCCTAACCGTGAAACCTAATCGTAAGTGCAGAAAACAAAACTTTACACATTATTGTTTAAGATTAATAACGTTTTTATGAGATACAGTAAAAAATGGGGAATAAAATTTCGATGCGGTTGATAAATTTCAGTTTTGCCTTATTTTATAACGTTGAAATACTAATATAACCCTTTGTTTTAATGAAAAACATAATTTTGTTAATAAATTATACAAAATCTTTGTTTTTAAGGTGCATATTTTCGTATTTTTTTAGAGCATATTTTTCATTTTTACTGCATATTTAATGCGCATAAAACCCATTTTTTTAGAGCATATTGTGGTTTTCCTGGTTTTGTTCCTTTTATGTGTAAAATATTAAAAAGTTGCATTGTAGTAAGTATGGGCTAAAGAGTACAAAAGTAATTGTCAAGAACCCAAGTCGGTTGTCAAAAACCTAACTCATGCAACAACAATATGTATCAAATACATTTTGTTGTTACCAAAAGAAAATAAAAACACATTTTTGTTTATCAAATCGGGAATTTCGTCTCTATGCGTTACTCTATGGTATGGGCCCTGTAAAAATTACTAAATAATTTAATCCTAATATATATTATAAAAATGAGGTGTAAGTTTGTTTGTTTG
Organism: Protophormia terraenovae; assembly: GCA_951394005.1. Classification (NCBI taxonomy): domain Eukaryota; kingdom Metazoa; phylum Arthropoda; class Insecta; order Diptera; family Calliphoridae; genus Protophormia; species Protophormia terraenovae. Next base: position 136,025,899 of record OX596075.1, on the reverse strand, counting down.
TTTGTTTGTTTGTGCGTCAATCACGTCTAAACGACTGAACCGATTTTCACGAAATTTGACACACAGATAATACCAGTGCCAGAGGTGGTTATAGGCTATATAAGATTTCGATTGGATGCCACGCCCACATTTTACGCCCACTTTTTATAACTTCCAAACGGTTGGACCGATTTTCACGAAATTTGACACACAGATAGCATCAGTGCCGCTGATCATTATAGGCTATGTAAGATTTCGGTTGGATGACACGCCCTTATTTTACGCCCACTTTTTATAACTTCCAAACGGTTGGATCGATTTTCACGAAATTTGACACACAGATAGTATTAGTGCCGCTCATCATTATAGGCTATGTACGAACTGGATTGGATGCCACGCCCACATTTTACGCCCACTTTTTATAACTTCCAAACGGTTGCACCGATTTTCACGAAATTTGACACACAGATAGTATCAGGGCCACTGATCATTATAGGCTATGTATGAACTGTGTTGGATGCCACGCCCACATTTTACGCCCACTTTTTATAACTCTTAAATGGTTGTACCGATTTTCACGAAATTTGACACACAGATAGTATCATTTCCGGTGGTCATTATAGGCTATGTATAAACTTGGTTGGATGCCACGCCCACATTTTACGCCCACTTTTTAAAACTCTTAAACTGTTACACCTATGTTCACCAAATTTGACACACAGATAGTACCATTACCGCTGGACATTATAGGCTATGTATGAACTGGGTTGTATGCCACGCCCACTTTTTATAACTCTCAAACGCCTGTACCGATTTTTAAGAAATTTAACACACAGATAGCACCAGTAACGGTGGTCGTTTAAGGCTATGTAAGAACTGGGTTCACGCCCATATTTTACGCCCACTTTTTAAAACCCCTAAACAGTAGCAATTGTTTTATATTCCCTATTAGGGGGTAGCGAAGCGCACCGGGTTACGCTCGTAAATAATAATTTTTACTTAGAGTGATTATAGGTCACTCTATGATGAATGCTTGTAAGGCACTAAATTTATTTATATTATAAAATTCTTACGTACTAATAATGAATATCTTAAACTAAACTAGAACACATGCGTACGTGAGTATCAACATGTGTTTTCCTTAAATATAAAAACCCTTGATAAGAATGTGAATAACAAGGGTTGTTTGTACACATGTGTGAAAAACCTATGCACGCATTCGTACTTGAAAAATATAAGTAATAAAACTGTTTTATTGCTTTTGGAATTAAAAATACATATTCAAGTAATTTGAACAGGCCCACAATAAATTATTTTCAAAAATGTAAAAGTCTATAGCGGAACAAAATCTATGGAGAAATTTTTTTTTTTTTCATAACAAGCTGAAAATTACGAAGTTTTTGAGACATATCTCGCGAAATAAAACTCGAATCAATCGCTGCACATAGGTCCGACAGACCATTTTTTTGGTCAAAACTATATACATATATTTTTGGCATTGAAAATTTTATTATCCTCAATTTCTAATAGGCATATGTCAATTTTAGTTTTTTTTTTTTTTTTTCTTAACCCTTTTGTGACAAAAAATGAAAATGAGGATCATTATTATTTTTTGATATTAATAAGTTTTATAACTATATATATAATATCACTTTGTTTTCCGACTTCCTTAAAATTATATTAAATAAAATTTAATTTTGTTAAATTTAATATTCGAATTGGCAAAATATTATTGATGAATCACTCGTCTAGCAAATCATTCTAATTTCGGTGGTTTATTGTTTCCAGCACGGATAATGCGGAGAAATTTTTTATGTTCCAATAAAATTTGTATAGAAATTTAAAAAAAAAAATTAATTCTCAAAATATAATAAAAACATAGTATTTTTTTGCACACTAGTATGGATTTTCTTATATTTCACTCTTAATGAAATACGCAGCATCATCTTCGATTTCCATAACAAATATTTTATAGTGTTGTGTCCCTGATTATTATTTTAGCAACAAAATTTGCTAGCCGATGAAGCAAACATCGGTAGCTAAAGCGGAATTATTTTTCAAAAAACAAAATGCAATTTTTGCTTAATTGAAGTGTTTACTATTACACTGCAGTTAAATGTTTTTATTTGCCTGAGTTGAGTTTTGACCAAAAAAAAAAAAAAAAAATAATAGTAATAAAAATAAAAAAACTGGCTTTATTTTTAAATATTTTTTCCATATTCAGCATCGTTTGATGGGTCTTTCTACATCGTAATCTCAAAAAGATTGTCCTAGGGACACTCTAATGTAAAGTTAAACTTTATATCTTTTTGAGATTTTTTTAAACACATTAAGGGCTTAATTTTGTAAAACACTTCACCTCACTTTGAAAAAATTTTCTTATAAATTGTTTTAAGTAGTTTTTTTAAAATTTATTTGGAAAAATTTTCAAAGTAAATTTTAAAAAAACGTTTTACAAAATTAGGAATTACGAAATAAGAGGATTAATATAAAAGAACATAAAGACAATATTAATTGCGTTACGTTCTAAATAAAAACAAATTTTTTAATTTTTGTAAATTATTTTAAAAATAACACAGGGAAACACTGGTTCTGCGGCACGGGGTTTCTCAGTCAATTCGGATACATGGTATTATACTGTTGTATCCGAATTGACTGAGAAACCGCGCTCTACAGAAATTTTGTTTCATTAATGCCTATTAAAAATATTTAAATTATAAAATAAATCAAAAGTAAATTTTTTTAAAAATTTAAACTAAAATTTAGAAGAAATCCATACAAATTTATATTTTTCCAATTTTTTATTATAGATTTTCTAAAATGTCAAAATATTCAGGTAAAAAATGTCGCCTGCTGTCTATGATGATGCTGACCGGTTTCTTCTTTTTTGTCGAAATTGTGGTCGGCTATGTTACAAATTCAATGGCTTTAGTAGCTGATAGTTTTCACATGTTGGGCGATATAGCCGCGTTGGTAATATCATTTTTATCAGTTAAGGTAAGTTTAAACAATTTAATTGTTTTTATTTTTAATTTATATAAATAAACTTACTATTTCTATTTTTTTATATATATATAAACTAAGATGTCACCAAAAAAATGGTCAAAAAACACATTCGGTTGGGCGCGAGCCGAAGTATTGGGAGCTTTAGTCAACGCAGTATTTTTGGTTGCATTATGCTTTAGTATTACAATAGAAGCGTTTAAAAGGTAAATATTATACAGAAAATATTTTAATTATTCTTACAATTGATATTAGTTTTGCAATATATTTTAAAGAAATACCTTAAACACGAATTGTCAAAATTTACTTAACACAAATAATTTTTAATCCTATTACTTCATGTAATTGGATTAGTCGCGTTTTTTTTTTATTTAAACGAAATGTTTGTACCTTTTTTACAAGTACAAAATTTCTTAAAAATTAAAATGTATTATGAAGTTAAACTAAAACGATATAATTTTTATTTTTTCAGATTTATAGAGGAAGAGACTATACATGAACCAGAATTGTTAGTTACCGTAGGTGTATTAGGTTTAGTTGTAAATGGTATAGGCTTGTGTTTACTTTATGGTATGTAGCAAACAAAATAGAAATATTATTTTATTAAATCACAAAATATAATATAAATTTTATTTTTTTAAAGAACATGGTGGTCATCATGGCCATTCACATGGTGGAGGCTTAAGACGAAATCACAGCAGACTTACAGAATTAGCTAATGTGGATGAAGGAGAAAATCCTGATGATTTTGCTTATGAAAAACCGGTAAAATCAAAAACTTCTTTACAATTCTTTAACAAATAAATCACAAAATATTTTTAATAGAAGGAAAAACCAATTAAGAAATCCAGTCATGGTCATAGTCACGATCCCGGTTCCATGAATATGCGTGGTGCATTTTTGCATGTATTAAGTGATGCTTTAGGTAGTATTATTGTCGTTATAAGTGCTTTGGTAAGTTTTAAACATATTTTCCACTTTAAATAAATTGTTTTTTTTTTTTTTTTTTTTTTAATTATTATTTTTTCTTTATTTTAAGGTTGTTTGGTTAACCGAATGGAAATATCGTTATTATATGGATCCTGCTCTATCGATTGTATTAGTTTGTTTAATACTACATTCAGTCTGGCCTTTATTACGTGAATCAGCATTAATTTTATTACAAACAGTCCCCACACATATACAAGTAATTTCTTTGAACATATATTTTATCGACTTTTTCTTTGCTTTTTTTTTTTTTTTTTTGCTAAAATGTCGATATATTTAGCTCATTTTTTAATATATTAATTTACAAGATAATTGTTTCATTTTTTTTAAAGGTTGATGCCATACAAAAACGTTTATTGGAAAAAGTTGATGGTGTTTTGGCAGTACATGAATTTCATGTCTGGCAATTGGCTGGCGATCGCATTATAGCTTCAGCTCACATAAGGTAATAATTTATGTTAAAATTGATCAATGCATAAAAAAAATGATTTTCTTTCATAAATAAATATTTAAATTAAGTAAAAAAGAAAACATAAATACTTTTATATCTTTATATACAGGTTGTTGAACATTTTTCCCTTATATCTAATCTATTTTGTATATTTGTAGTAGTATACATATAATTGTAAATATGAGATTTTAAGATTTTATTGCATTTTACAGATGTCACAACTTATCAGAGTATATGAAAATCGCTGAAAAAGTCAAAGAATTCTTTCACAATGAAGGCATTCATTCAACAACCATTCAACCAGAATTTGTTGATATGGATGTCGCGTGTATAGTGTCAGAGGGTACATCCAGTCTCAATATGAGCAGTTCAGACTGTTGTGCATTAGATTGTCCACCTTCGACCGACAATGGTTGTGTCAAAGCCACATGTTGTCAGAATAATAACAAAGTGGTGAGTTTAAATTTTCATAGTTTTGAGTAAAAATATGTAGATGGTCTTTTTAATTAAATTACAATTTTTTTGTTTATTTTATTAACAGAATCAACTGCCTTCGCCGACCAGTTCGCCGTATTTGTGTCGTCAGCGTAATTCAACTAGAAATGCCAATGATGTCGAATCTGGTTCATTATTAGATCCTGTAACAGGTGGTGGTTCTCTTGGCACTAACGGTAGTGGCGAATCGACGACCAAAGAGTGTAATGGAGAAGTAGTCTGACAACATTCGTTCCATGCAACACGTAATACAAATAGTAAACCAGTAGTGGCTCAGGAAATTAATCACTTACATGCAGCAGCATCTTTAACAAAAAATATACATCATCATCAAGAAGAAATACAAGATACGATAAGAAATAATCAACAAAATCATAACCATATTCCAAATTACAAAATGCATAAACTACCAACAACAGCAGCCACAACAGTCACATCATCAGCATCAATATCATCATCATCATCAACTCTACCAACTAATAATAATGATGTTTTAAAAACGAAACTGAACAATGATCAAAGTGGTGATGATCTAAAAAACCAAAAAGATAAACAAATACACAAATCTAGAAATAAAGAGAAAGATAAAGAGAATGAAGAAGTTATTGATGATTACTTTACGCTGCCTCCTAAAGCCTTGTTGTCTCCCACAACAACGCGTGATATTTATGAAAATAGATTAAAACCAGCGTCTTCTACACTTAACTACCAACAATTAGAATCATCGCCAAAGTCAACATCAGTCTCACCACCTGTTACCACAACCACCGTAACAGCTCAAAGACGTCGTGATTTAAAGCTTAAAGCCGAGCAACAAAATGAAGAAGAAATTGAGCTTAACAAAGCCTCTCTAAGACAAGGAGATGAAGTGGCTTTGTAATTTAATCCTTTATTCCTCCTCCAGTTTCTTGCATAAATATTGTGTTTTGTTTATGTTGAATTGTCATTTACATCTTGTCATCTTTCAATACAGAAATTCGTTTATATACAAATTGACCAATAAAATTATGTTAACATAATAGTTTTATTTATTTTTCTTTTTTTAATTACCAAAACACAAAGTTTAAACTAAATATTCATTTTTGTGTAGTATAAATTTTATTAAATTTAATGAAAAATAATAATAAATAAATAACAAAAATTAATAAATTGTTTTGTTAACTCTAGTTATTATAGTTAAAATCAAAAAAACAAACAAAAAATAATAATAACGTTACTATAAACCAAAATTGTTTTTTATATTTAAAATAATTATACATATATGTATGTAAAAAAAAAAAAAAGAAAAACAAAATTCGCATTTATGTATTTTTTGTTTTGTTTTTATAATTATTCTCTAGTTTAAATTTAGCTTTTTAATTAATTTGTTGGATAAAATGATCTAGTGTGGGTTTTATACACATTTTCGTTTAAAATTAAGTAAATTTAATATCGAACAATTTTTCTTTGCTTAAAAAAAATATATATTTTTTATCGCTTCCTATGTTAAAGTATTCTGTCCTTTTTTTTATTATTTTTGTTTAAGTTACATAGTACATTTACGTATTTACTGTATATAAACTCTATTTTTTTCTTAATTTGTAAAACAAAAAGACGCTTTTTTTTCAGAAAAGAAAAAATATAAATAATAAAAATAAATTAATTAATGGATAAAGCGCATTTTTATTTAAATATGTAATTATGTTGAAGAATATGTATGTAGATTCATAATATTGTATAACGTTTTTTTATACCCTACACCACCAAAGGTGGTTGGGGTATTATGTGTTTGTGCAGAAGTTGTAACGCAGAGAAAAAATCTTCCGACCCCCACCTTAAAGTATACCGTTCGACTCAGAATCACTTTCTGAGTCGATTTAACGATGTCCGTCCGTCCGTCCGTCCGTCTGGTCGGCTGGCTGGCTGGCTGTCCATGTAAAGCTTGTGCGCAAAGTACAGGTCGCAATTTTGAAGATAATTTGATGAAATTTGGTACATATGCTTTTTTCAACACAAGGACGAAGCCTATTGAATTTGGTTATGATCGGCCCATTATTTCACCTAGCCCCCATACAAATGTCCTCCCGGAATAGAGTTTTAACTCTTACAGATGCCTTAAAAATAGGAATATTTTAATGAAATTTAGTACAAATAAGTTTTATATCAACAAAAATCCGTCTGCCAAATTTCATGAAGATCGGTCCATAACTGACCATAGCTCCCATACAAACTCCTCTCCCGAAAATCACTAACGTGCATAAATCCCATACAAATGTTAGTATTATGTTAATATTTAACACAAGTAAGTTGTACAAATGTGTAAAAAAAAAATTATGTGGATCGAAATGGTGTAGGGTATCATATAGTCGGGCTTGACCGACTATATCTTCTTCTCTCGTTTAATCATAAAATATATCAAATTTGGAATTTTTATATGGAGAATTATATTTAATCTTATGGAGCCCACATGTAGGTAAATAAATGTTTACATCAATAAACGAGAGAAGAAGATATAGTCGGTCAAGCCCGACTATATGATACCCTACACCATTTCGATCCACATAATTTTTTTTTTTACACATTTGTACAATTTACTTGTGTTAAATATTAACATAATACTAACATTTGTATGGGATTTATGCACGTTAGTGATTTTCGGGAGAGGAGTTTGTATGGGAGCTATGGTCAGTTATGGACCGATCTTCATGAAATTTGGCAGACGGATTTTTGTTGACATAAAACTTTTTTGTACTAAATTTCATTAAAATATTCCTATTTTTAAGGCATCTGTAAGAGTTAAAACTCTATTCCGGGAGGACATTTGTATGGGGGCTAGGTGAAATAATGGGCCGATCATAACCAAATTCAATAGGCTTCGTCCTTGTGTTGAAAAAAGCATATGTACCAAATTTCATCAAATTATCTTCAAAATTGCGACCTGTACTTTGCGCACAAGCTTTACATGGACAGCCAGCCAGCCAGCCGACCAGACGGACGGACGGACGGACGGACATCGTTAAATCGACTCAGAAAGTGATTCTGAGTCGAACGGTATACTTTAAGGTGGGGGTCCAACAATTTTTTCTCTGCGTTACAACTTCTGCACAAACACATAATACCCCAACCACCTTTGGTGGTGTAGGGTATAACAAATAACTATGATACGATTAAAAAAAAAACTATTCCCATTAAATTGATTCACACAAACCCCTCTTCCAATTTCTCAAAGCTTTGTTTTATCAGAGAAAGTGTGGCAATTATTGTTTAAAGCAAAAAACATAGATATGAAGTTCCGTTGTCAGAAACCTAAGTCGGTTGTCAAAAAAACCTAAGTCTATGAATGTGTTAGTAAAAATTTCATAGAGTATGTGTGCCTTTTTGAGTAATTTTTTTCAACTGTTTTTTTTAAGCTCATATCTATGTCAATAATCTATGACAAAAAAAATATGTTAAGTATGAGTAATATTATTTATAATTAATATTACTCATACGTATTATCATAACTAAAATAAACTTCATATTTATTTTGAGTTTTTAAAGTATACAGTCTTTATTTTTATCGTTTTTTAATTATTAAAAACTAAAATGTTAATTATAAAGAATTTAATAAATGCTATAATTTGATATCAATATTATCATCGGTGGTCTCTTCAACGATTGCTTCATCCCAAGGTCCATGAATATTATGTTTATGTCGTTGTTGTATGTAGAAAATGCAAGGACAAACGATGTTAACAAACAAAGTAACGGAAACATAAATCCATAGAACATTTGATGATATAAAATACAGACAATAGCAGCAGGTGGCAAAAATGGGTAGGAACATGTAAGAACGCCAATATTCCTTAGTAACTATAGGATATAGGGCAAAGAGTATAGCGGCCTCTACCAACAAAACGAAGGCATGATATGATGTCGATAGGCGAGAAGCTAAGCATATAGACCCAAATATTGCGGCATTCACTGATATGGTCTTTGAAACCATTGCCACCGAAAGTCCATAATCACAAAATATTAAATTTAGAAACATCACAATAAATGTCATTGAAAATATTGTATCCGTTGATACAGCATCGGTAAGAGTGTGTAAGATGGGTGCAAATAAATAGCCAAACAATAATACTGCTAATAATGTTTTTGAATCCTCCACAATGATTGCAACATTCAGGTGTTTTCGACGCAGAAAAATGTAGCCCAAAATGGTCATAAGGAAACTTGGCCATAATATATTAGTAGGTGATACTTTTTCACTATACATTGCATAGAATATGATCAGAAATCCAGTAATACATGATATTTGATTGTTGAGCACTGTAACGCCTTGAATTGCTTCGTTAAGTGTGTAAAATTGTACGTGCAAATTAGTTTTTAAATCCTTTAAAAATGTAGGATCTGTATAATTGTCTGGATAATCTTCATTTTCGTATAGATTTTTACGCCAGACTTTTGGTTTTGTATTATGCATCGGTATATAAATCCTATGAAATGTTTATCTAATAAATTATACTTTATCCTAACTTTTTTGTTTACATAAAAAAAAAGCAAAAATAAACAAATGACAACATAAACAGATGTTTGACGATATTTATGTTATTACCCACAGTGAGTTTCATAGAAAAAGAAGAAAAACTTAACAATCTGGTACAGAGATCTGCGCCGACCGGATTTAAGTCGGCTGAGTCGAGCCGCCGGAGGTTTTTCCAGAGCCGCCGCCGCCGTAAAAATTTTGGCTTAAAATGACTCAAATACAGCCGCCGATTTTGGTTAAACTTTTAGTAAATTCAATGTAAAACCCATAGTAAAATAATAAAGTACTCGCACATCTACAAAAACAAAAATTGCTTGTATTTTGTTAGTGTAAAACTACTGCCCACAATGTCAAAATGCTTTGAACGGAAAAACGACAGAATGAAAGAGAGCAATAGAAAAAAAACTTAAAAAAAAATTTACATGTGAATACAAAAACAATTTGACAGTACCGCGAGGTTTGCCAATGAAAAAATTGTAAAACAGCTGTTCTTACGAGTATACTATGGTAAAACCTTTAGTAAATTCATTACACTTTTTAAATTTAAAACTAATATTAATTTTTTAGAAATTTGTTCATAAATTTTCTTATGACGTCGGCGACATTTGCTCCTATGTGATGTGCTACAAGTTGACTGACTGACAGATGATGCTGCGCTGCACTCTTGTATGAACCGAGGTATGATCATACTAGCTACTTAAAGATCTTATGAGTTTGTATGATGAAGATGAAGGCAAGGGTTTAAGCAAGACTTCATACCCATTTGATTTTCATGTAAATTCAATTTTGAGCGTGCATTAATGCCAATGCAGCAGAGTGTGGATAAGAAAATTGGCAGAACGCTAGCAGTGACAAAAAAAAATGAAATTGAAAAAAGATTCGGCTGTGCCGAATCTTTGATACCCTTCACCATATTACCATATTACCATCTTACTATCTTATCGACATCATATTACCATATTACCGACAAATAATAAAATTTTCGCCTTAACGTATGCTTTCATATTTTCACATATATAAATCAAAATTTTTTTCAAACTACGAAAATTTGAATATATAAAAAAAACAATCATAGCAGGCTTTGCTTTTAAAAAATAAACAACAACAACAATTCCATATTTATATTTTTTTATGTGTGTATATACAAACTGGCTGCACAACAACAACACTGTTATTCATTATATTACTACTGTTTCTAACTAAACTACTTGTCAATACAAAAAACAAAAAACGTCACTAATAGTCATTACAATGCTTAATATACATGTTTGTGTATGTATTTATGTATATTCTTAACAGATATGTTTTAGTTTTTAAAAATAAACAACAACAATTCCATATATATTTATTTTTGTACAGACTGCATATACAAAGAACAACAACAACACTGTTATTCATTATATTACTACTGTTTCTAACTAAACTACTTGTCTATACAAAAAAACAAAAAACGTCACTAATAGTCATTACAATGCTTAATATACATGTTTGTGTGTGTATTTATATTCTTAACAGATTTGTTTTAGGGCCATAACTCTGTTGATTATAAACGAATTTGGTTTATTAAAAAAAACGAAATTTTAAAAAAACATTTATGACTGATCTATATAAAAATAAAAATCTGTAGCTTGAACAAGGGCTTCAAAAATAAAAAATTCGTTTTCCCCGATATCTCAGTTATTACTGAACCGATTTATTTAATTTTTTCAGAACAAAAATTCAGAAAATAATTTCCGAGCCTCCTTTGAAAATTCGAAGTCCCTGGTTTTTAAAGCATATCTCCGCCATTTATAAACCGATCCTGCTGATTAAAAAAACCGAAATTTTATAAACATATTTGTGACCGATCTGTATAAAAATAAAAATCTATAGCTTAAACCAGGGCTTTAAAAAATAAAAAATGCGTTTTGTCCGATATCTCAGTTATTATTGAACCGATTTATTTCATTTTTTCAGAACAAAAATTCAGAAAAAAATGTCCGAGACTTCTATGTAAAAACGAAGTCCCTAGTTTATACAGAGGCTTCAGAAACTGGAAAACCGGTTCTAAAAACCGGTTTTCTTAACATATCTCCGCATTGTATGAACCAATCTTGCTGAATTCCAATAGCAAAATTCTCGAAAGCATTTCCGATCGCTTGATATATATATTATATATGTCAGTTATCGGTGGGCTTCATAAACGCCATTTCAACCGACACACGGACGGACGGACGGTCGGTCGGACGGACGGTCGGACGGACGGACGGACATGGTCCTATCGTCATCATTTCTTACAAGGATCCCGAAAATGTAAACTTTTTTGCTCTCCGACGAAAATTGTGGGAATTACAAACGGAATGACAAACTTATATATACCCTTTACACCTGTGGTGAAGGGTATAATAACAAAATAAATAAAATAAATGTGAATTAACAACAGAAATCATTGGGAATATATAAATATAAACAAATTTTAACTATTTTTTAGTATAGTATATGGAATTTTAAAAAGTAAGTTTATTTTAAGAATAAATACCAAAACTAAAAAAGTTAAGTTAGAAAGAAGCTATAATTCTCTTTAAATTTATGATTTTTTTTACTATTCCCAGCAGGTTACTAAAAGTGGTAATTTACCCTAAAACGGTAAAGTGTAAATTTCAAAAGTATCTACATAGCTACTAAGTGGCCAAGGGCTCATTTCCATTCATGATGGCATGATTTGTTACTGATCCTATGGAAGAAGACATAAAGAAGATACAAATGTTTTTCCGACTCATTGTAACCAGTAAAATGATAAAAAGTGGCATTTCGTAATCGTAGAGGAGATTGTATGTTCAAAAATATGCCACTTGGTGTTCGTAGAATTGACAAAGTATTTTTTGAAACAAAATCTTAAAAGTTAACAATGATGAGTGACAAAAGTACCTCCCGTTAAATGCTAAGGAGTCTCATTAATGCCTCCGAAAAAGCAGCTAATAATATTGCTGCCGGTCCAATGAACAATTTCTGGAACTGTTAGTACAGTGGCAATGTAAGATTTTAATTTCAAAACCTTGCTAGAAGCTTATCCACCGTGGAAACAATGTCATTTTAATCCGGATTACTTTAAATGTATGCACTGTGAAAAAGTTCTGTCGGATCATAAAAACTTTAAAAGTTATATACTGCGTATTCATCGTCCAAATAGATGTTATATTGAAAAATCCATGTGAGATCTGTGGCAAATCTTTTGCACAGGGCTACTTTTTGCGCACTAATAAATTAACACAATTGCCCAAAGAAGAAAAAAGTTTCCCTGCTTAGATTGTGGTAAATTGTATAGTTACAGTAGTTCGAACTTAAATTTCACACAGAAGTTGTAAATAAATACGATACATGGAAAGGGCTGTGATCATAAATGTAATATGTGTGAAAAAGCTTTTAGGAGAACTGAAACAATAAAGGTACTTTCATTTTAAGAACAAATTTATAATAAGTTCTAAACTAATTTTATGTTTTTTTAGGAACATATGGCTGGTGTTCAAAAACGTTCAATTCAAATGGCAATAATCATGCTCATCTTACAAATTTTCATCCCAAAGAAAGTTTAGAATTAAAATAACATATGTAGATATTAAAAAAATATCGAACCGAATGTTAGTTACATAAATGTATAATAATACTTATAGTGTATGTAACCGGGGTATGCTTTTGAATATTCCTTGACTGATACTTAAATGTTTTAATTTCAAATTGTAAGAGAATTTTCATTTACTATATGTAAGGAACTGGTTGAAACATTCAAAATTTATTTATTTATTCCAAATTTTCAAGCAAATTAAAATCAACGGCTCTTGAATAAAAATATTTTTGAAGTTTTTTTTATACCCACCATCAAAAAGATGGGGGGTATATTGATTTTGTCATTCCGTGTGTAACATGTCGAAGGAATCATATAAGACCTCACAAAGCATATATTTTCTGGGTCCTGGTTAGATTCTGAGTAAATCTAGCTATGTCTGTCTGTCTGTCTTTCTGTCTGTTGAAAGCAGGATAGGGCTCGAACGGGACAACGGGAGACGAAATTTGGAAAAATATTATTGGCTAAAAACTATAAACACAGGGTGTCCGTTTCATACTTTTTTGCTGATATTTCTTCAATAAAAGCATGTACGACAATGAATTTTGTACATATAGTTCGGGGGTCGATATAAACTCGGAAACCAAAAATAGGCATCCGCCCACTTTACCGCCCACCTCCCATATAAGGTGAAATTGTGTTCAAATACCTCAAGGACCAATGTAAACTCGAAAACAAATAATGGGCGTGGTCCGCCCACTTTACCGTCCCATCCCATAGAACGTAAGTTGATGGTGGGTACATAGATTCGGCCGGGCCGAATATAACATTCGCGCTTGTTTTTTTTAATGAAATACAATTTTAATATCCCATTTATAATAAAAATAATTTACTATAAAAGAATAATGCTCAAGAAATAACATACTATTTGGAACAATTATGGGTAAGTGTTTCACTGATTATATAGTTTTTTTAGAGGTGTTGGTGAAGAAAAATATATGTTTGTATGTATGTATGTACATATGTGGTCATATCATCTTAGGAGCATTTCCGATTTTAGTTTCTAGAGAAGACATCCAAATAGCAAATTGAGGGATTGTTATTTCTTTTTTGGTGCTCGAATGTAAATGCATGATTCAAGATTATACACATAAGGATGATTTTTATTTCAGAAAAATACAAAAAAATCTCGATGTTCATTTAAAGATAGCATTTTTCGAACTATCTGTTCTGGCGTAATTAGAAAAGTGGGAACTCATTCCTATACAATTTATTCAATATCAAAGATTAAGAAATCAATAGAAAGATCTTCAATTATTATTAATAATTTTTTTTTTTTAATAAAGAACTATTAAGAACAAATGCGGTTAGAAGATAACATCATTTTAAATTTTCCAAAAGTTAAGGATATCACTGAAATTCACGTTTCGGTATAAAATTTACTACAAACTAACACCATAAAGTTAACTAGCAGTGAAGAATTAGCAAAAAATACTATTTAAGATATACTTGCAATTTAATCATACAGGTTTTGACGATATCGATGTAACGCAATCCATCCAGTATTATTCGATTGAATTTTTTTCTCATATGTTATCTATAATTTGTTGACAAAAGCAATATTTTTTAGTAATACCAATGATCTCTATTTGAAAATTGTTTTTTGAAAAATCTATCACTCATTTTACAAATTGTAAATTTTGTAAAAACCCAACAAACCAAGAAACGATACAGTATCATTAATGATATCATAATTTTAAAATTATATGATAAAATATCAAAATTATTTTCCTTAGAAAAAAACTTCAAACATTTTCAGGAAAATAAAATTAAATTGAAAAATTTTGTATAAGAAGAATATTTGATGTTTAGCATTATATGTATGGAAATTATATTTTTACAGCAAAATTTAGTGGAATCGCAAAAAATATAAGAGGATACGATAGAGAAACCAATATCATCTTGGATTTAAAGGGAAATTGTCTTCGGACTACGTATTACATGTAAAATAATTTAGAGCAGGATGAACTTTAGTTTATTATGGTTATTTTATTTTTATAAAATATTTAGAATAGTATATATTCATCCAATCTTAACAGATATGTATGTATATATTCTGCAATATATTGCAAAATTATCGCGCTGCTTAAATTTAACGATATCATTACTAATATCGTTATTTTCAAAAATTATGATATCATTTTCGAGTGTACCTTTTAGAAAGCAACCTATGTCATTTTAGAATTATAAATGATATCATTCTCGGGCTTTTATATCACCGAAATGATATCGTAATGATATCATTGCGATATCATTTGGTTTGTTGGGAAACCGAATTTTTTACTGAAAAATTTAATTTCTACTGAAAAATTTAATTTATTTTTTTATTAAAAAAAATCAAGTTAGTGATATAATATTATCCTAATACATACATACATACATACATACATACTAGTCTCCTGCGCAAGATGATTTGAAAAGCAAACACACTTGAATTTCAAGTGTGTGTTTCATAGCCAACATGTGCAAAAACAACAATAAATACTGTTCGTACTGTTCGCTGCCCGAAGCAAAGCAAGTGTGTACTGTGTATGAGCGACTGCAAATCCGTGCGTTCAAATCATTTATCGTAAACAAGTGGTGCAAGTGGTGTGGCAAAAAAAGCAAATCATACAAGACGTTGAGAAATGATTTAAAGATTTCAAGTGGGCTTAATGATTTGTTTGTTTTTTGTAATACGTAGTTGCTGTGTGTGGCAAAAAATCTTCATAATGTGTAAAAAGTGGTTGTTTATAAATATTCTTGCATACACACACATATATACAGTATGTCTATATTTTATTGTTGGTTCTTCTTTTCTAAATAAATGTAAAAGGGTGAATTCATAAAGTTATTAAAAAATACTCTTTATTAAGAGTTAAAAAAGTAAAAAAATTAAAGTTGACATTTGAAACTGTCAGTTACATATGTAAGTTAGAAAATTTTTATCTTTAGTATTTATTTATATTTTAAATAAAGTTAGTCTTATAATTAATTGTATGTTTATAAAAAATTTTAAAATTGTACTTATTTATATTATGATAGATTTTATTGCATTTAATTTATATTTACTAAGTAATCATTCTATTTTAAAACTAAAAGGAAATAATATAGAACAATGTCTTTTCATTTTTCAAATTCGTTTCCATATACGTTTACTCCTTGACTAATAAATTTTCCCAAATGTTAAGAATACGATGGAACATCTGCACTGTAATAAAATTATAAATGAAATATTTTAAGACGTTTACCTAAATTGTGTGTCCCGTCATATGTACATGTTCCATATATAATCAAGTAAAGGATGCTGTTTTACCTGATTGTAAGCGAACTCAATTCGTGGTTTTATAAAAAATAAATTTACATTTTTTACAGTGCAGAACATATGTACCTGTTTCTTATTGATCTATTTAGGTGCTTCTACAGATTTTATTGCCAAATTCTTGCTGTTTTAAATAAATTTTTTACACTAAGAAATATACCTGTTTTTATTGGACTAAAGTTATTTTTAGAAAAGGCTTATACATATTATTACCTAATGTAAAAATGAGTTTATAAATAAAATTATAATATTATTACCTAATATATTTCATATATGCTATAAATGAAGTTATGAAGTTACATATGTATAAGAAAGTAGTATATAAGTAATTAAGTAATAATATAAAAAAAACCTTGTAAAAACCTTAAATATTTAATAAAATCTGTTTACTAATAAAACTTAATGCATGTTTCTTTAAATTGTTATAACTAGTAACATTAATAATTTATTTGATCGTAAATAACAATAAGTTTATAAACAATACTTTTAAACGACTGTTTTACTTACGAAATTACTTTATACAGTCATGAACGCACACACACACATATAATTTTAATAAAAAAGAAAACACAATTTTTTTCCTTATTGAAGCAAACAAGTGGTCAAAAGGCTTGTATTTTTTTATACAAGCCTTTGAGAGGTTTGTTTGGTCGCTATCATAGCACACTCATGATTTGTTCATAAAGTTGAAGCACACACGCAGTATTTGTATGGTTTTAAGTGCCTGCAGAACAGTATTTATTACTCCGCACACACACTGATAACAACACTTGAAAAATATCAAGTGGCTTGTAATGCCTTATAAGACACAGTTTGCAGGGCTCTAATACATACTAGAGTTGGGCATAATCGTTCATTTTACTGTTTCGTTCACATCGTTCAAAATTGTAAAATGATTAAGTTCGTTCATTTCGTTCATTTTTTAACATTGATCAGACTGCACGATCAGTGTGTGAGTGTATAGAGAACAAATGAAACAGAGTATGATCGATTAAGGTTTAAATGATGAGATAACAGATGAAACTGAAACAATTGTTTCATTTGTTTCTTAGAACACTATTATTAGCAAAAATTAATAGATAAGAATAAATTTAAATTGTTTTTAACAATTATTTATGAAAGTGTAGTAAATATACTTAATTAAGTAAAAATTAACGATATGAATCAAAAATAAAGAACGAATCAACATCGTTCATTTTACTGATTCGTTCAATTGAATCGATTCGTTCATGAACGACACAACTCTAATACATACTGTTATCGCTACCCTAATAACATTCTCTTATCTTAAATATTTAACGTTTTCTTTAGAAAATTGTATGAAATGATAAGATTTTAATTAATATTTAAATATTTTACTTAAAAAAGGTATAAAATAAATCCTTCTACCTGCTTAAAACAAATCAATAATACTTTCTATAAGTTCAATTCCTGAAAATCTTCATCACTTCAGCTCGATTAAAAAGAAGGAAAACAAATCATATATATTTTTGGTAAATTTGTATAATAATTTATTAAAATATTAAATTTGTTTAACAATACACAATAATTAAAACGTTTACATAAATGTATTTCGTTTTTTATCTTTGACAAGTTAGTTGTTTGAAAATTGAGAAATTCACAATACTTAATACTAAAAAGGCAAAGTCGGATTGTTAAATTATTATTAATTTGTTTAGTTATGCACTTCATGGATACTATATTTTATATGATAAAATATTAATCGACTGTTCGTTCTTTATTTGATTAGAGACATAATAATTGACAGATTAATTAGTTAGGTAAGTAGTAAACAAAATACATAAATAGTATATATTTATATTTTAAATTCTATACATTAAAATTATTTATTGGTAGTAAAAAGAACAAACATACGATTTGTTGTTGTTAGTGAGCATGCATTTTCTGTGCTTGGCACTTGCGCATTCATTACTGGTACTATTTTTTTTTTTTTTTAATTTTTAACCTAATTAAACCCAACCACCCGTAAGTTTATGGAACATTTCTTCATTAAGGGTTTGATTGTTTTCTTTGGAACGCATGGACATAAAAATGTAGCCACCAATAAATTCGTGAACCACTTTACAGTCGGCTGATTGGACAGAGAAAACGACGTTTTCGTCATGAAACTGGATCATCATGCATTTTATACCCCAATTAACATTCCAGGCCTTCATTGTATTGTAGCGCCAAGTCTTGATGTGATCACCCGAATTTAAATCCATACGCATAATACGATTGTAAGCGACACCCAAAAGTTCTTCTTTCTTATGACCATCGAATTTAATGACAAACAAAGAGACTCCAAAGTTTGGCAATGATTGCCATGCTTGAATATATTTCAATTTGGCATCCATGAGAGAAAGTTTACGAACATTGGCATGCGCTTCTAGAATACGTTGAGCCGCTTTACTAGACAATTTGCGCAGCATTCTTGGTGGCAAATAATCGACCGTTTCTATAGAGCGTGGGTCAACATTGACCGCCGCTCCATGAGCTGGTTTTTGTAAATTTAACAATGTTTGTATATTAGAGACTTCACTTTCATAAGAACTGTCTGCCAAAGAACGACCCTTAGAGGCCAATCGGCAGGCAGCCATCCATTTTGCATATTGATCTTCGTTTTCGCAACGTATCCAAACTTCGCTGTTAGGACCATTACTGCCTTCTGGTGGCACTTCCAAACGAATTGCAAATTTTCCTTGCGACAATACAATATCGGGTGTAACTTCACATCCTCTCAAATTAATGGTAATTGCTGGAGCTCCACGTCGAGATTCTTCAGCACTTTTGTACAAATGTAAATGAAGATCCCGATAGGTAAAGAAATATCGTTTGTATCCCTTCATTGTGAATTTACGCGGTTTAAGGAAGCGTAAATAGTCAGACAGCTCGGGTATCTTTGTTATATTACCATCAGCATTTGCATTAGGTCCTTCCAATGATATTTGCAACTCATTGAGTGCAGAATCTATGTCGTCATCAGTGCCATTTGAAGCACTCAAAGAACCAATGCCCGAGTCAATGCCTTGATACGTTTCATTCTGTTGATTTATTTGAAATTGTAAGGCCGCAAACATAAGACTTTCTTCCTCGGTGCAATCTAATTCCTCGTTCAAAATGGCCCACTTGGCTTGTTCATACAATTGATTGATGCGAACTTGATCGTATTTGGGGTTCAAATCAAAGAATGTATAGTATTTAAAGCGTAGACATAGTGTGTCATATTCCCGTATACCCTGTTCCATTATCGATAGAGAAGAATCTAACCAACCAACATTCATACGGGCCTTTTCAATCAAGGACTTTGGTCGCACCAGCCGAGAACGAACATCGGGGCTAGGTGAACGAGGTGAGGCTGCTAAATTCTCTTGAAAATCTCCGAGACTAGATCCGGAATCATATGTCATATATCCATTGCTGCTATGTTTCCAGGTGCCTGTTGGGGAACTAATTGGTGTGCCAGGAGCAGTGCCAGCTCTTCTTGGTGTAGTGGCATACGGTGAAACTGGTGCGCACAGAAAATTTCCATTTTGTGTTCTATCCAAACTTCCATTGCTGCCGTGATAAGCAGAGTTAATTGGTATAAACGAATTGGTGTCTGGTGCTGGCTGCAAATATACGGTTCCGTTTGGTTCGACAATTGGTACTTTTTTTTGAGGAAACTTGCCAAAGTTTTTCTTTAGATGATCAGCTTCGAGAGGTTTGCACAATGACAACTCTTCAGGGTGACGTATATCTAAATCTTTGCATAAATTTACAACAGCAGCAAATGTTTTAATAGAAAAATCAACGCGACAGTCAAGGTAGCGCAAGTCTGGCAATTGAACGCGCAGAATTTTATGCATTGGTGTGAAGTGTAATAAACAGTCTGCTTGGACGCCAACTTGATCTAAAGTTGAGCGCGTGCGTGTCAACCACATATTTTTTTCGGGCCACCACAAAGCATGATCGGACCAATCTTTCGGATTTTCAGGGTCAACTAATTGTAGCATAATTCCGCCAATGTGTTGATCACCTTTTACTCTGAGGTGTTTCTCCACCTGCAGATCGGTTATGAAAATCCGCAGGTTCCAACTGTTGTCTCCAACATGAATCATTGTTTCTAAATTTATATTATACCGTTTGTATCAGAATCGAGTGTCAGAACAGTATTCGTATCCGTTGTATGCGATAACTGAAATGAAAATCACAGATGTTTCTCTAGAAATTCATGAAATTGATGACGTAATATTTTTACTTACAAATACTATGTAAGCTAAAATGTATTACTGCAGCAGTGAGAATGTTTTCGCAACTATTCTACTACTCTTATCATTTCCCAGACTGACTGAGAGCTTTACTCAACAAATGGTTGGCCTTTTTTCGTTGGGTTGGTGTTGGTGATACGGTTGCAATATATAAATGTTGCTGGCCCCACTGGAACGTCGAACAAATATATTTTCAATAGAATCTAAAATATTAACAATATGTTAGGGTTTGTTTATTTGATGTTGATTAATTGTATTGAGCTATTTATTGGCTTGAATTGCCCCCTTACTTTCGTCTACAAACACATCCAAGG